>CM052653.1:53745396-53758121 GCA_028533165.1 Leontopithecus rosalia | reverse complement strand
GTATTTTTTTCAACTTGTTCTCCTTTAAAACTTCTTAAATATCGTGCTTTATAGGGTTTAGAAGAATGTTTCCTTCTTATAGAGTGTTACAAAATGATGTCCAGTTCTCATAGGAAGTTTACAGATTTATGGAGTCTAGTGTCACTTTCATAATTGGCCTAAGACTGGAGAATGTTTCTGATCAGTTCAGCTTAATGACCAGCCAGGATGTATCAGCAGAGTTGTACTGCAGGTTAAAATATCAGACTGCTATAATTGCTTGACAGTTGGTTAGTAGTAATTGCAATAAGTGGTAACATTAAGATTATGAATTCTAGTATACATGGTTTATCTCAGAAACCATATTTATTAGCTTCCTACATGCTTTTTTGGTTCTGGAACAATGTTGCAGGACTGAGGCACTTGCTAAAGATATCTTACTTATTTCAGGCATTGGAAGTTGCCTCTGGGTTTAAAAAATTCTAGAATGGGAAAGGGGATTAACCAGCTGGGATTAGGAAGATTTGTCTGCCTGTTTCCAGAAGAAAGGCCTAACACAGGCAGAGATGGAGAAGGATGCTAGGAGCCATGGGAATAGACCAGGTATATTTTTTCATAGTGTAGAACAGTACTTCAGAAGGGTTTAGGCAGTTTTTTTGTCATTTGTTTATCATTTTTTGTTTGTCGATAATGTATATCTTGGTGATGGACACTCATTTTTTGATATAGTTTAGAGGACTGGGAGGAGAGAATTATGCTCAGCATCCGGTTTAATGGCCAGAAGAATGCAGGTATGGAAATGTGTCAGGTCCAGCCTGCAGATCCTGACCCAGTGACAGATGAACAAATGCACTCAGACACAAATATCCAGTGAAAGAGCAGGCTTAGGGGTTCTGGCAACTCACAGATACTGAGGAGGGTGCTGTAAAGAGTCAGCAGCTGTGACCCTTACCAACTAGCACTGTGGGCATTTTATTCAGTATAGATTTAATGACAGAGGCTTTGAGTCAACACACTTGTGGATAATTAAGATGGTTGCCTTCCCCAGAGAGAGCAGTCCTACAAATGATTAAAAGCTAAGTTCAGAGGCCTGAAGCAAACACCATTTGTAGATAATAACATTGTTGTCAACCACCCGCCCCCACCACTGGCCACTAGAAAGCAGTCATGCACCTGTGGATGTTCAAAGGTTGGTCTTAGGACCACATGAGTAAACAAGCTCTTTAGATAAACTCCCTTCCATTCCTTTCTGCCTAATTGCCTCTGGGTAAGAACTGCCGTCTTTGGCTCATTCCTTCCTGAGGCTTTTGCAAAACCTCTGAGTCTTCCAAGAAGGTTTGTGTCCTTTTCTCTATAATTTTTCTTTTATAATTTCTCCTACCACCCTGAGCAAACCCCTGCAGACATGTGATAGTGTGAATCCTTTCTCTGTCAGAAAACAGAGAAACCTCATGCCAGAGCACTTCCGTTTAACCCCATAGACCATTTGTTCCCTCACTTCTCAGGGCTGACCTATACTGATCAAGAGACTTTTCTTCCTTTGAGTAATGTGAGTCCTGAGCATTTTAATTTTTCTTCTTTTCTTTCCTATTTGTTCCTTTGCCTTACTTTGAACTTGGCTGCAATCCATTTATTCCTTACACTGTAGCATTGGCTGTCTCCTATTTGGCCTTTGCATATTCAATAATCTCTGGTTCCTTCAATTATGTTAAAGAAACCAAAGACCCAGGCCTCTATCCACAGAATCCAGTTTCCCCACTTACTGCATTCTTTCTTGTCATCCTCCAGTCTCACTGTGGTCCATATGCTCCTAGCACCATGGCATATCCTGATTAATGGTGAGAGAAAAAGAGAATAACAAGACAGGAGTGGAAGTCTAGAGAACAGTCACGAAAATTAAAAGCAAATACCAGTATGTGTTGTGCCGTGAGGCAAAGATGACCAGAAAAATGGCCTGGGCCCTGGGTATTGGATTGCTCAGATGCCTTTGCTGTGATATCACAGCAGTAAAGGTGTCAAATGGGAAAGTTTTGGGAACCCAATGCTTGTCCTAGTACCTGGAGAGTGTGAGCTTCTTTAAGCATTCCAGAGAGTTGAAGGAACTACAATATGTTATCTTATAGGTCTTAATTGTTATATTGGAGAGATTTAAAAGATAATATCCTATTTTTTAAAAGTGAAAAAGCAGTAAAAAAATCCACATCTTATGATTCAATTAATTTGAAACATCCATAATAGTCAAATCTATAGAGACATATTAGGGATAGGAGGTAGAGGGTGGAGAGTGGTGAGTGACAACTAATGGTTAAAAGGTTTCTTTTAGGGGGAATGAAAATGTTACAAAATTAGATTGTGTGATGGTTGTACAACCCTCTTAATATACTAAAAAACAATGAATTCTATTCTTTAAATAGGTAGACTGTGTGGCATGTGAACTACATCTTAAAACTATTAAAAATAAATACACTTTTAAAAGAGTGGAAAAGTTGGAATTTGAGAATTACACATGATCAGCCCAGTGTTGTTCCTTTGAAAATCTGCAACAGGTTATTAAATATATGGTTGGAAGACATAGGCAAGAAAGTAGTAATCTTTGGGAATCATAGGCATCACTAAGGACAAGTCATGCCAGACTAACCTTTATTTATCTTTTATTAGGTTTACTTTGTAGTAGGTGAAGGAAATGGCATTGAAATAAGCTATCAAAACTTTAACAAAGCTTTTGTTTGAAGTATCCTGTAATCTGTGAGTTGGAGAGGTTTGTTGGTATTGATATTGGGATTCAAATATATTGAAAAAAATAGCCCTCAGACATGGTTATTCATTTTTTATGTGTCTACAGTGAATTCTTTTTTGTTTTTGTTTTTTTGAGACAAGAGTCTCCCTCTTTCACCCAGCAATTCTTGTGCTTCAGCCTCTTGAGTAGCTGGGATTTACAGGCATGTACCACCATGCCTGGCTAATTTTTGGTATTTTCAGAAAAATGGGGTTTTACCAGTTTGACCAAGCTGGTCTTGAACTCCTGGCCTCAAGTGATATGCCCACGTTGGCCTCCCCAAGTGTGGGATTACAGGCATGAGCCACTGCACCTGGCCTTGCAGTAAACTCCTCTCTTGTGAAAATTGATTACATATTTTATTTTGTGATAGAACTCTGGACTGTTTGGTTAGAACATGGGCTGATTTTGGTTTTGGAGTATTTTGAAGAAATCCCTGACTTCATACTATTTTACCCATAAATACTTGAGCCTACACCTTTAACAGATAAGGAAAAATTTTTCACACTCACAGTATTATTTCACCTAATAGAATTAAGTTTTTTTATATCATTTAATATCTGGTCTATATTCAAATTTCTGAGGTTTTCTAAAAAATGTGTTTTTATAGCCAGTTTTAATTTGAATTAGAATAACTCAAGCTTCAGACATCCTATGTATTTGTTATGTCTCTTAAATGTGTTTTAATCTATAAAGTCTTTTCTGTATTTTATATAGAAAGGGTTTTATGTCTCCAATTTGTTGAAGAAAGTGGCTTATTTGTCGTATAGAATTTCCCAAATTCTGGATTTGGCTTATTTTATCTTTGTGATATTGTTTAGCTTGTTTATTCACATATTTTCTATAAATTGTTACGTTTTAATGGAAAATATACTTAGAGCCCACAGAGCAGATGCTAGGTATCCTCATTACTATAATGTTATTGCTTTTATGCATTTTCAGTGAAATATTTCCTTTTAGAAAGGAAAAAATATCATGAGTTCATACTGATATTTTCATTTCAGACTCCATAGTATAGATTTATTCTTAACTTTCTCTACCTATTCATATGTCATTTTTTAAGTTAAACATTTGTTTCTTAATACACTAATTGAATTATTTCTTTATCATCTAATATATTTACAATATTACTATTAACAATGCCAGTATTACTACTAACAAATGAAACTGCTATTTTGGTAGTTCTTTTCCTCAGAGTATATTCCATCAGGGATGAAAAGTCAGAATACTGTCTTTTGAAGTACAAATTGAATATTCTTTATTTGAAATGCTTGGGACTAGCAGTGTTTAGGATTTTGATTTTTTTTAATTTTTAATTTGGAATATTTGTACTTTAAACCTTTATGATCAAATGGCACATACCATGGAAGTGGGTACAACAAATTATAGCTCTGAAATTACAAGGCATTGAATCGGCTGTGAGTGGTGGCTCACACCTGTAATCCCAGCACTTTGGGAGGCTAAGGCAGGTGGATCACCTGAGGTTAGAAGTTTGAGACCTGCCTGGCCAACATAGGAAAATCCTGTCTCTACTAAAAGTATAAAATAAATGTGCTAAATAATACTACAAAGATAAAATGAGCCAATCCAGAATTTGGGAAATTCTATAGGACAAATAAGCCACTTTCTTCTACAAATAGGAGACATAAAAACCTGTAGCCAGGCGTTTTTATGATTACATAAAGATTATGTAATTAATCACATAATTACATTAAGATTACATACTTTTTTATTATTTATTTATTTTTTATTTATTTATAATATAAAAATATATATATTTTTATATTATAAAAATTTATATATAATATATTTAATATATATAATATATAATATATAATTTATATATTATAAAAAGTTATATATAATATATATAATAAAAATATATATAAATCATATATAATATATAATAAAATATATAATTATATATAATATTTATAATATTTTTATTTAATTAATTACATAATTACATTAAGATTACAGGTGGGTGCCTGTAATCCCAGCTACTCAGGAAGCTTGAACCCAGGACGTGGAGGTTGCAGTGAGCTGAGGTTGCCTGGGCAGCAAGAGTGAGACTCCATCTCAAAAAAAAGACATTGCATCACAACAAATGATACAATCTAATGGGAAAAACTATAAAATGTCAGGAGAGAAAAATGCCATATCACAGGGACAATATGAGCCAATCCCTTAAAAATTACCCAGACGCAGCAGTTCTTATTTTCAAACTACTTTGCATTGGGAATTTAATCCTAGCTAAGGAAATTAAAAGCAATGGTAGATACAATTAAATCTATAATTCATATACAAGCCATGTACAAGAAAAACATAAAGAATTTATGTCTGGATATTCACATTTTGTTCAGCAAAGAAAATACAGAATGCATTGGTTTCTTCCAGGAAAAGTAGTTTTATAAGGAGGCTGCTGCTGCAAGAGCTGTGGTATTTATCTCTGGAGGTTTTGTGTCAAATTCAGACTCAAGGAGCATGAGAAAAAGGTATGGAGGAAGGGAAAAGGCAGAACCTACAGCCTCACTCTTCTGGAAATTCAGCTGGTGATCCCAAGGGAGTGAATACATTACTTTGGCAGTAACCAATACTTTCACAGTCTGTTAACCAACTATTTACACTTACCAATTTCCTCTGTAGCCCAATACTTGGAATTCTGAAGCCTGCTTATGTATGCTCTACCTTTAAAAAGCTCTCTCCTCACCAAAGAGTAATAAATGACTTCCATTGAGTATCCACTCAACCTACTTTACATCTACATTTAGGTGGTGTGTCAGTTATCTGTTGCTATTTAGCAAATTACCCCAAAACTTAAAGTTATAATAAACATTTATAATCCCACAGTTTCTATGAGTCAGCAATTTCAGAGTGGCATAGGCGAGTGATCCTAAGGGTCTCTCATGAGGCTGTAGTCAAGATTTTGATTGGGAACACAAACAACTAAAAGTTTGACTGGAGCTGGAAGGTCTGTTTCTAAGGTGGCTCACTCACATAGCTATAGGCAGGAGCCATGTTCATTTCCACATGGAGCTACTTGAGTGTCCTCACAATATGACACTTGGCTTCCCTCAGTGTTAATGAATCATGACCGGAACAAGAAGAAGCAGGAAGCTACAATACTTTTTAACATAGCCTTAGAAGTCACATACTGTTATTTTTGCCATATTCCATTTGTTAAAAGCAAGCTGCTAAAACTCTAGCCTGCACTCTTCAGGAGGGAAATCAGGCGTCTACCTTTGGAGGTAGGAATGTTAAATTTGTAGATATATTTTAAAGCCACCATGGATTGTTAACTAGAACAAGAAGAGAAATTTCAGTAAGTGGCTAGTATCACAATCTTTACTTATTTAGCTTAAACAATACTTAAAGCTTGCCTATGAATTTTCACCTTTGATCATACTATTGAATCAAGTACTTTCCTCCCTCTAGAGTCAGCTGACTTTCTTACATAAGAAGTTAGTAGGATAGAGAATACAATTCTTTCAAGTACTGGTTGAGCATCCCTAATCTAAAAATCTGAAATCCAAAACTTTTTGAGTGTTGACATGATGCCATGAGTGAAAAATTTCATACCTGATCTCATGTGATGATTACAGGCAAAACACTGGCATACAACATGTAATTTATTCAGTCTTCTTAAGGGAAAAAGACCCTTTTAGCTCCCTTCAGCTGCAGTTCAGCTTTTCTGGACATGCCCATATTCCCTCATGCAAGCATGTCCACATAGGATAATAAAATAGCACATGTTCAGATGAGACACACCAACAACAGGTTCCCCACGATGCCCCACACGGGCCTAAGACTTATGTGCATTACTCACTGTGGGTTTTTTGCTTATTCTCTGCCCTGTGGTGTAAATATATTATTTAAAATGTCAAAAAGGCCTGCATCATACCCATAGGGTAGTGCAGATATTCCAGAATTCAAAATTCTAAACATGACTAGTTGCAAGCATTTCAAATAAAGAATATTCAACTTGTATTTCAAAAGACAGTATTCTGAGTCTTTGTCCTTAATGGAATATACTCTAAGAAAAAGAACTACCAAAATAAACATCATTACTAGTTTCACTGTTAGTAGTAATACTGGCATTGTTAAGAGTAATATTGTAAGTATATTAGATGATATATTACTTTTCTAAGTAATTCAGTTACTGTATTAAGAAACAAATGTTTGGCTTAAAAAAAGGCATACAAGTAGGCAGAGAACCAAAGTTCAGCATAAATCTGTACTATTAAGTCTGAAATGAAAATATCAGTATGAACTCATGATATTTTTTCCTTTCTAAAAGGAAATATTTCACTAAAAATACCTAAAAGCAATAACATCCAATAGTAATGAGCATACCTAGCACTTGAGCTGTGGTCTCTAAATAGAATTTTTATTAAAACATAACATGAGAACAATATGGGAGAAAACTGACCCCATGATTCAATTATCTCCCCCCAGGTCCCTCCCACAACACTTGGGAATTACAGGAGTACAGTTCAAGATGGTGGGGACACAGAGCCAAACCATATAATTCCACCCCTGATTCCTCTCATATCTCATGTCCTCACATTTCAACACCAATAATGTCTTCCCAATAGTCCCTCAAAGTCTTAACCCATTTCACCATTAACTTGAAAGTCCACAGTCTAAAGTCTCATCTGAGACAAGGCAAGTCCCTTTCACCTATGAGCCTGTAAAATCAAAAGCAAGTTAGTTTTTTCCTAGATACAATGGGAGTACAGGCATTGGGTAAATACAGCCAATCCAAATTGGCCAAAATGAAGGCACTACAGGCCCCATGCAAGTCCAAAATCCATCAGGGCAGTCAAATCTTAAAGCTCCAAAGTGATCTCCTTTGACTCCATGTCTCATATCCAGGTAACACTGATATAAGAGGTGGATTCCCATGGTCTTGGGCAGCTCTGCCTCTGTGGCTTTGCAGAGTATAGCCTCCCTCCCAGCTGCCTTCATGGGCTGGCATTGAGTATCTGTGGCTTTTCTAGGTGCATAGTGCAAGCTGTCAGTGGATCTGCCATTCTGGGGTCTGGAGGACAGTGGCCCTCTTCTCATAGCTCCACTAGGTAGTGCCCCAGTAGGAACTCTGTGTGAGGGCTCCAGTCCCACATTTCCCTTCCGCATTGCCCTAGCAGAGGTTCTCTATGAGGGCCCTGTGCTTGCAGCAAACTTCTGCCTGGTGTTGCCGTACCTGTTCTGAAAGCTAGGCAAAGGTTGCCAAACCCCAGTTTTTAACTTCTGTGCACTCACAGGCTCAAAACTACTTTGAAGCCACCAAGGCTAGGGGCTTAAACCCCCTGAAGCCACAGCCTGAGCTCTATTTAGGTCCCTTGCAGCCATGGCTAGAACAGCTGGAACACAGGGCACCAGGTCACTAGGCTGTACACAGCATCAGGACCCTAGGCCTCGCCCATGAAACCATTTTTTTCTCTTAGGCCTCTGGGCCTCTGATGGGAGGGGCTGCTGTGAAGACCTCTGACACGCCTTGGTGACATTTTCCCTATTGTCTTGGGGATTAACATTCAGCTATTTATTACTTATGCAAATTTCTGCAGCTGACTGGAATTTCTCCTCAGAAAATGGGAATTTTTTTTCTATCACATTGTCAGGCTGCAAATTTTGCAAACAATTATGCTCTGCTTCTGTTGTAAAACTGAATGCCTTTAACAGCACCCAAATCACTTCTTGAATGTTTTGCAGCTTAGAAATTTCTTCCACCAGATACCCTAAATTATCTCTCTCAAGTTCAAAGTTCCACAAATCTCTAGGGCAGGGGCAAAATGCTGCCAGGCTCTTTGTTAAAACATAGCAAGAGTCACCTTTGCTCCAGTTCTCAACAAGGTCCTCATCTCTATCTGAGACCACTTCAGCCTAGATTTCATTGTCCATATCATTATCAGCATTTTAGTCAAAGCCATTTAACAAGTCTCTAGGGAGTTCCAAACTTTCCCACATTTTCCTGTCTTCTTCTGAGCCCTCCAAACTGTTCCAACCTCTGCCTGCCAGCCAGTTCCAAAGTTGCTTCCCCATTTTTGGGAATCTTTTCAGCAGCATCCCACTCTACTGGTGCCAATTTGCTGAATTAGTTTGTTTTTATGCTACTGATAAAGACATACTAGAGAATGGGCAATTTACAAAAGAACGAGGTTTAATGGACTTATAGTTCCATGTGGCTAGGGAGGCTTCACAATCATGGCATAAGGTGAAAGTCACTTCTTACATTGCAGCAGCAAGGGAGAGAATGAGAGCCAAGAGAAACATCTTTCCCCTTATTAAACTATAAGATATCATGAGACTTACTTCCATGAGAACAGTATGAGAGAAACACCCTCATAATTAAATTATTTCCCACCGAGTCCCTCCCACAACATGTGAGAATAATGGGAGTACAATTCAAGATGAGATTTGGGTGGGTACACAAAGCCAAACCAGACCATCACTCCAGCTCTCTTTTGCCATTTGCGTGGTGTGTCATTTCCATCCTTTTACTTTCATCTTGTTTGTTATCTTTGAATCTAATGTGTGTTTCAGATAGTGTATTTTTAAAAAGAATCACATCTTACCCTCTCTGCCTTTTGATTAGGTTGTTTAATCTCATATTTAATGTTGTTATTGATATGGTTAAATTTACACCTGCCATTTTCTTTTGTTTTCAGTCTATCCGATCTTTTTGTTTTTTCCCCACATATACTGCTTTGTTTTACATTAAATGAATATTTTCTAGTTTAACAATTTAATTCCTTTAATGATGTTTTTACTATATTTTTGAGTTATGTTCTTAGTGGTTGCTCTAGGGCTTATAATAGACATCTTATCAGTTCAGAGTTATGCCAACATATTTCCAGTGATATATAGAACCATTGTTTCCATATAGCAAAATTTGTTTTCCCTATTTTTGTTCTTTTTTTTAAAGAAAGAAAGAAAGAGAAAGAGAAAAGGGGGAGAGAGAACAGGAGTCTTGCTCTATTGCCCAGGCTAGAATGCAATCTAGAAATAGGTATTAAAAACCTCTTTTATGCTGATGATTGTGCTTAACAGTGGAGACAGGAAGGAATAAGGAAAGAAAATGACAAACAAACAGTAAACCAATATTTCGTTTAAATCTGTGAAATGCTGTGCAAGTGCTAAAGAGTGATTTGCTTCCATTTATGTGGTCACTTTCAAAATAGGTATAATGTGATACTAAAAAAAAAAATGTATGTTCTGTGGACCTGGGGTGTAGAATTCTATAAATATTCACTGAGTTTACTTTTTCCAGGTCTAAGTTCAAATCATAAATGTCTCTGTTAATTTTCTATCTCATTGATCCGTCTAATATTAACAATGTGGTGTCAAAGTCTACCGCTATTAGTGTGGGAGTCCAAGTCTCTTTATAAGTCATTGAAAACTTGTCTTATATATCTGGGGGTCCCTATATTAGGTACATATATATTTATCATTGACTCCTATTGTTGCATTGATCTTTTTATCATTATGTAATGTCCTTCTTTGTTTCTTTTAGTCTTGGTTACTATTGTAGTCTATTTTGTCAGAGACAAAAGTTACGACTCCTGTTTTTGTTTGTTTGTTTGTTTTGTTTTTCATTCCTCTCCATTTGATTGGTAAGTCTTCCTCCAATCTTTTGTTTTGAGTCTTTGTGTGTCCTTGCTTATGAGATGGATCTGGATACAGAGTGCTGATGTGTTTTGACTTTTTATTCGGTTTGCATGTCTCTGTCTTTGATTGGGGCATTTAATCCATTTAAATTCAGGATTAATATTGATATTTGTGAGTTTCATATTGTCATTTAATGCTGGCTGGCTATTTTGCCTGTTAGTTGATATAAATACTTCATTATGGAGATACGCTTTATCTTTTGGTAAGTTTTGGGATGACTGATACTGGTTGTTCCTTTCTGTGTGTGGTGCTTCTTTCAGAAGCTCTTGTAAAGTAGGCCTGGTGGTGATGAAATCTCTGAGTGCTTGCTTGTTCGTGAAAAATTTTATTTTTCCTTCATTTATAAAGCTTAGTTTGGCTGGATATGAGATTCTGGGTTGAAAATTCTTTTCTTTGAGGATATTAAATATTAACCCCCACTGTCTTCTACCTTGTTGGGTTTCTGCTGAGAGATCTGCTGTAAGTCTGATAGGCTTCCCTTTATGGGTAACCTTACCTTTCTCTCTAGCTGCCCTTAGATTTTTCTCTTTTATTTCAACCCTGGTGAATCTAACAATTATGTGTCTTGGGGTTGCCCTACTTGAGGAATATCTTTGTGGTGTTCTCTGTATTACCTAGAGATGAGTATTGTCCCACCTTACTAGGTTAGGGAAGTTTTCCTGAATAATATCCTGAAGAATACTTTCCAGCTTGGATTCATTCTCTTCATGACATTCAGGTACACCTATCAAACATAAATTAGGTCTTTTCACATAGTCCCATATTTCTTGGAGACTTTGCTCATTCCTTTTTACTTTTTCTTCTCTAATCTGGTCTTCTTGTTTCATTTCATTAAGTTGATCTTTGACCTCTGATATCCTTTCTTCTGCTTGATCAATTCGAGTGTTAAAACCTGTGCATACTTCTTGGAGTTCTCGTATCGTATTCTTCAGTTTCATTAATTCACTTATATTCCTCTCTAAATTGTCTATTCTCATGAGGATTTCGTCAAATCTTTTTTCAAAGTTCTTAATTTCTTTACATTGGGCTAGAACATGTTCTTTTAACTCACAGAAGTTTCTTATCCACCTTCTGAAGCTTAATTCTGTTATTGGAATGCACTTGTTTTCCATCAGGCCTTGTTCCCCTGTTGATGAGGAACTGTGATTCTCTATAAAGGGAGAGGCATTCTGATTTTGAGTATTCTCAGGCTTTTTACGCTGGTTTCTTCCCATCATTGTAAATATATCCACCTGTCATCTTTGTAATTACCAACTTTCAAATTAGGTCTCTTAGTGGACGTCCAACTTGTTAATTCCCAGGGCTGAAATGTGAGCAACCCACTGCACCGGCTAAAACAGCACCATCAAGATTCTTGGTGCTTTTCTGTCCGGGAGTCTCCCGTCTGGCTTCCCTCCTGAATCCCTTCATCAATCAGCTCCAAACGTAGGCCAAAAGGGGAACCAGTTCCGTTTACTCTGCACCAAGAACTGCTGCGCCAGGGCACCGGGAAAACCACAGAGCTGACTGCAAGAGTCATGCTGGCAACCCATGAGGCTCCTCCACTGGGAATCTCCTGGTCCTTGTGCAAGAAAGATTCGTCTGAAAATGTGGCGTCCTCTCGTTTTCTGCACTTTGACTGGGAGCTACAAGCCTGAGCTGCTAGTGGTCAGCCATCTTGGATCTCTCTCCATTTTTGTTCTATTACCATTATACATATTATGTTAGTATATTTTATAAATACAACAATATATTGTTACAAATAATACTTTATATAATCAAGATTAGAAGGCGAGATTAGAGAAAAAAGTGCAAAAAGGAATGAACAAAGTCTCCAAGAAATGTGGGACTATGTGAAGAGACCTGATCTACATTTGATAGGTGTACCTGAATGTGACAAAGAGAATGAATCCCAGCTGGAAAATACTCTTCAGGATATTATCCAGGAAAATTTCCCCAACCTAGCAAGGCAGGCCAACACCAAAATCCAGGAAATACAGAGAACACCACAAAGATATTTCTCAGGAAGAGCAACCCCAAGGTACATAATCATCAGATTCACCAGGGTTGAAATGAAGGAGAAAATGCTAAGGGCAGCCAGAGAGAAAGGTCAGCTTACCCACAAAGGGAAGCCCATCAGACTCACAGCAGATCTCTCAGCAGAAACCGTGCAAGCCAGAAGAGAGTGGGGGCCATATTCAACATTCTTAAAGAAAAGAACTTTCAACCCAGAATTTCATATCCAGCCAAACTGATCTTCATAAATGAAGGAAAAATAAAATCCTTTGCAAACAAGCAAGTACTTAGAGATTTTTGTCACCAC
>CM052653.1:53718403-53745296 GCA_028533165.1 Leontopithecus rosalia | reverse complement strand
TGCTTGATCAATTCGAGTGTTAAAACCTGTGCATACTTCTCAGAGTTCTCATATAGTATTCTTCAGTTCCATTAATTCACTTATATTCCTCTCTAAATTGTCTATTCTCATTAGGATTTCATCAAATCTTTTTTCAAAGTTCTTAGTTTCTTTACATTGGGCTAGAACATGTTCTTTTAACTCACAGAAGTTTCTTATTATCCACCTTCTGAAGCCTAATTCAGTTATTGGAATGCACTCATTTTCCATCAGGCCTTGTTCCCTTGTTGATGAGGAACTGTGATCCTCTGTAGAGGGAGAGGCATTCTGATTTTGAGTATTCTCAGCCTTTTTACACTGGTTTCTTCCCATTGTTGTAAATATATCCACCTGTCGTCTTTGTAGTTACCAACTTTCAAATTAGGTCTCTTAGTGGATGTCCAACTTGTTAATTCCCGGGGCCAAAATGTGAGCAACCCACTGTGCTGTCTAAAACAGCGGCATCAAGATTCTTGGTGCTTTTCTGTCCCAGAGTCTCCTGTCTGGCTTCCCTCCTGAATCCCTTCTTCAATCAGCTCCAAACGTTGGCCAAAAGGGGAACCAGTCCCATTTACTCTGCGCCAAGAACTGCCGCGCCAGGGCACGGCAAAACCGCAGAGCCGGCTGCAAGAGTCGCACTGGTGACCCATGGGGCTCCTCCGCTGGGAATCTCCTGGTCCTTGTGCAAGAAAGATTCATCTGAAAGTGTGGCTTCCTCTCGTTCTCTGCGCTTTCACTGGGAGCTACAAGCCTAAGCCGCTAGTGGTCGGCCATCTTGGATCTCTCTATAGTGATCCATAAAATTATTTTTACCACATAATTTCAGGGTGATTTCTTAAAAAAAAACTCCTTTGACCACTACCTTCAGAAAAAAATTCAAAACGCTCATATGCTTGGTCTATTAGTCCTATATGATCTGGCCCCCAGCTATCTCTGTGACCTTCTCATCTTTTGCTATTATCCCTTTCCCCTTTCCACTCACGTTCCGCTAGGTTTGTGTTCTTGCTGGTCTTCATGCTTGTTAAGCCAGGAACATTCCCAAGGTCTATGCATTTACTGTTTCTTATGCCTGTCTGACTCATGCCCCCAACATCTACAGGAATCACTATCACATTTGTTAAGTTATTCTTACATGGGCCTGAAATTCAGTATAGCCTGTTAGCAGAAGTCTTTATGATTAATCAGGCATCTATATAGTAAATTGAATATGCCTCAGAAGTTGTTAAATATTTTTATATTGTTGGTGTTAACTTGTCACCTTATCTGGAAGACTTTCTCTGTCCATCCTATTAAAAATAGCATCTGCTCTCTGAAAATATTATTCTTTATATCCCTTTTGACTGTCTTTGTTCTTCACAGCATGACAACAGCTGTATCTCTCAGAATAGAATGTAACCGTATGAGAGTAGTGATCTTCATCTATATTTTAGTTTTGCTCTGAACATAATAGGTCCCCAGTAAATACTTGTTGATCAAATAAATATCTACTCCCACCCTAAGCAAATTGTCTTCAAAACGAGTTACTTTAGAACAATAAACTCATACAATAGGTTGTTTTATGGTCTTCTTTGTCAGTCCAAGTCCAACGGAGCAACGAGTGGTGGGCATGAACCCTACTAGTCTCATTCATTTTTCAACATTTTCCCACCTCTTTGAGTAGCACACATCCCTCTGTATTTTTCCCAGGATCCAGCATGTGACTGTTATATTACTGTTATATGTGTGCCTACTACACACACAAACATATACATTTTTACCTTCCAAAGCAATAATTCTCAGCAATAGCACATTATAAACCGATAAGGAGGAAGAAAAGTACAGTATTAACTGCCACCAATTGTGAAACTATTTTCTCACAATGAAATTTGAACTTTATTTAAATATGTGGAGGAGTTTTAATTTCCCTTTCCCACCCTTAAATGATTATTAAAGAGACTTTCTTTAGTTCTTTTGCAATACCTCCCATATCCTTTTGCTACTGGATTCACTTTGCCTTCACCCAGGGATCCCTTGACCCCAGTCTTTTAAAGAGCATTCAAGTTCAGCTGCTTTCCTTGGTGTCTCTTTACCCACAGGATACACTCCTTTGACTAAGTCACTGGAGTGGGGCTGCCCCAAACCTAGACATCTCTCTGGTTTTGCAGATCACTCAGCCCTGTATTTTTATATGCTTTTCAGGAAAGTGTTGGGCTTTAGATCTTGTGTCCTTCAAATTCCAGGTGGCCCATATCAAGGGATTCTCTACTTCCCTTGCTTTCCTTCTCTGGGGATCACAAATCTCGGGCCACCCATTCAGCATTTAGGCCTAATGTGGGAATAATATTTAACTATTGTTCTAAGTTCACCACCCGATAGGACAGGAAACTTATTTTATGTCTCATTAAAATGAAAATAAAGAGCATTTTTAATTTGTAAACCCCTGAGTAATAACTTAGAAACAACAAATTGTCATTTCATTATAACAAAAACCTTTAGAATTGATTACAGCATGCTGAAACACAATAATTGAGTGAACACAAGTTTGTGAAAGATTAATTTCTTTGCATTAGTCTTTTCTACACATTGTCAATGTTTTTAGTTTTTTTCTCTCTTCCATTTTTTTCTTACTAAAGACTATTATACTTTGTTGTGAATATAATTACAATATTTTGAAAAGATGAGAATTTCTATGTTTTAGGGAACATTATAGGCTTACATAAATATCCCTTCCAGAGGTAGGTTCTGTTTATGGGAATTTATCAAATTGACAGACATTAATTAAAACTATCATTCAGCAGTCTTAATTATTATGCACACTGCTGATAAAAAATATATTATGAATGTTTGATGCATTAAAGACATTATATTCTCAAATGTAGTTAGAAAATCAAAGGCATAGTTTAGATAAATCATAAGTGAAAGCAATCTTATAGAAGAATATACAAATAATATAAGATCATAACAAAAACAAATAATTTTTGTTTTATGGGGAGAGTTAAAAGCAAGTGATTTTATTCAGAAAATGCCCATCATATAAATATGAGATTCTATATAAGAAAAGAGGAAAAACAGCCAAAAACATTCTTTACAATTTTCTCTGTAAGGAAGAGAAAACTACTTTGAATTAACAATGTGGGAGAATGAGAAGTTATGTGGATTTCTGAGTTATTTTTCAAAAGATCTTTTTTTTTTACAAAGTTTTTCTGAATTAAATTTTAACATTCTCTTCTCTGATTAATGATTTAAAGATTAAATTTTGTTTCTTAAAAAAAAACAGACATGTGCCTGTTTTGTTTCCTCAGCTATAGAAGTAATAACACCAACAGTGATACTGTTTATAATAATATAGTATCTTCTACTGCTTAATTGTATGAGAAGGACATAGTGTCAAAGAGGAAATCATTATGTTACTGTTTATGTTATTTTCTAAATATTTAGCAAATTTACAGATAATTTTGCAGCTACTTTCCATAGTTTAATTCCATTTGAAATCACATCACTTCTTATATTTAATATGTTGTTTAATATATTGTTGGAAAGTATTTTCGAACACTGTAAACTCAGAATACTTATTGATTCCATAGCTCAGAGAAATTTTAAATATTTTCCGTGCATTAACTTTTGTGATAATAAGTACAATTGCCTATCATAATTGAACTATTTGAACATTTTCCTGATGCTTTATTTAGTTGAGATATTAATCCTTGATTTTTGATAAAATGTTGATGTTTTTAACTAAGGGAGAGCAATTCCTTTAACTTTAGAATATTTATTTATAGCCATGGTGTACAGTAGAATATTGTTATGTGAATTAGCCAGATCTCAATTGTAGTTTTCATTTCATTGCTTTAAAACATAAAGTGACTTAAAGCCAAGCATAGTTTTATTCAGAGTAACAGATATATTTTAAATCCTGACTAATTTTAAATGTATACAGTTGCTACATGTTGATAAATTCGTTGTAAATTTGAAAAATTGAAAGCTGAACGTTGTTTAAGTCAAGGATCATCTGAAGTCCCATTAGAATCTAACCAGATAAGTGCTTTTGTAGAAATTAATAACTTATTCTATGCCACCAAAAACAAAATTTCATAATAGCAAACATAAAATAATAAATATAAAATTTCTTCTTTTGTTTAGACTTACATAGACCAGATAAGAAATCTGTAATTTAATAACAAGAAATTTTATTGACTGTGTTTGCTAAATGCTATTGTTATCACTGTCATGCTCCTGTTAGTTTGAGTCCCCTTAGCAGAAGCCAGACAAAAATAATTGTGCAGGTGATGTTCTGGGGAAAATATCCATAAGGATAAATGAGAGAAATTAGAGGAGGGGAAAGCATAAGACTGCAATTTAGGACTGACTCCTGTGGAAGAGATGGGGTAGAAAGGAGGATTGAGGAGGAGGAATCTTGGAATGAAGTACCATTTTAAGAGAAGTCTGGCCAAGTTGGTTGAATAACACTCAGGCCAAAGTTGCTCATAGGAATGGTCCTGCTTTAATATACCTGCTAAACTTAGTTATTGACTGATGGCAACCTATGGAAGTGTGGTTTTGGCAAAGAGGTAGGGTAGATGCAGTGGATAGCAGTCAGTTATGCTCCCTGAAATAACAAATCTGAATAGCACATTTTCATGGGCAGCATATGCCATTTTTAGTTTGTTAGAGGATTGAAGAGGGTATTCTTAATCTTCTGGGATATCTCTATAATTTCTCTAGATCTGTCTTCATATTCCTATGGAATGGAATCCAAAATGTGGTGGAGCTTTCTGCCTCTCAGGACATAACTAAGAAGGGAGAGTATGAAAACTCACTATCTAAATTGTATTTACTAGAGAAAATAACCAATTTCGTAGGTGATAATTTAGTCTGACGTGATAGTCAAAGGGCATAAAAGTACCTATAAGGTGGTAAACTTTACAAACAGTTTATGTTAGCAGGTCCAAGAGTCAGATAGATCATGGGAATGAGAAATTCAAGAGTCAGAAGTAGGTAGGAGTTTAAGGGAAATATCAAGTAGCAAAAGCTCTGCCATTGGACTGGGATTCATGGACAGGTTGCAGTCCTTGGGAAGTTAACAAGTTGGGTAAGGATAGGGAAATACCCCAATCCTAGAGTCTGAAAATTAAGCCATTTTCAAAATAGAGACTGACGGTTTTGGTAACAGTCAACAAAATATGAGTTCAATTTTAAAAATTGGGATACAGGATCAACAAAATCTAGAACAAATCAGAAACTCAGTCAATTAATATCTAAACACTCCTGTGAGTAAGAATAGAAGCAACAGTAAGTTGATAATGTATTCCATGCTGTTGGACTCTAATTTCTTAAATTTTTTCCTGCTTTATCAGTAACTTTAGAGAATTGTCCAGTGCCACATTGGATTTAAAATTGCTTTAGTCACTGTAGAGGCTAAAGCTTAGTAATGAGGTAGGACCAGATGCCTGCTTCTTCTAATCCAGGCAATTGCACCCTTATCGTTGTTTCCCTTGCTTCAGTCAGAGTCTGTCACAACAGTGAGGAGAAATTTAGATGGACTTAAGACAAAGATACATTTGCTCCTAGGTTGCATATGACCTCACTGAATTTTCTAGATTGTTTCCGGTAACATTAATATTCTAGCATCACTGATTTGCATGCAGTGTTATTGCTGTGGTAGCTAGTTTGTTCTGCAGAATGCTACAAAGGGCTATTTAAATTTTATATTTCAGCAGTATTTCATAGGAGCCTTGTCTGAACTAATCTTAGAAATCTTCAATCAAGATAGGCTCAGCTTTTCTTTATTAGTTACTAGTATCTGGAACTGTAAGGTTCAATGGCTGTTCTATATTAACATAGGGCTGGCTAGAAGTATTTAGTTTATTATAATTGTAAACTATTCTTTTAAAAATTATTTTTGTTTATGGGAGTTTGGTCGAAGCAATTCAGCAACTATTGCAATAGAAAGTTATCAGTATATGAACATCTGGTTAGTGTATGCAATTTCTTATATTGTCCCATTACTTCCATTTGTAACAAAAAATGGTAATTTGTTATTATACTAAGAAATACTCCTAAGAATCACCAGCTATTTTGTTGCTTATAAATTTTAAAATTTCAAATAATGTTTATATTATTCATAACTGTGGTCTTGGTTTAAATTCTCCTCAAAGAACTACATTAATCTCAAAAGTCACTTCTGAAATATTTAGTAATTTGTTTATGTAAACATATTCAAAAATAATTTTACATTAATCCCCTTTTAGCGACTACAATACAAGTAACATTTTTTTCATTTTTATATTTAAAACATTGTGATTTCTGAATTAGCTAAGAACTACCTATCTTTTAGACTAAAAAGTGGGTGTTCTCTCAAGTGAATAAAAGCTATTTGTTTTAATTTTTATAATTCTCCTCATTTTACAGTTGGCATAATACATTTTATCTACAGAGTAGCTTTCTAAGTTTAAAAACCTCCCTTCTTACTGCATTTTTAGATTAGTAGAAAATGATTTATGTTTTTTTCATTTAAACTTTACATAAAGCACAGAATTTCAATGAAAATGCATTATTCAGACAATCTTTCTCTACTGGAAAATTTCCAGAGTATCTCTTCAAAAGAATAATGGACCCCAGTGCCATTATGATACAATCCATGTAAGTATTTGTTACATGAAGAATATCCCATTGGGTGCAATTGATTATGGAGAATGTACTTTGATTGATTTCTGGGCTCTCAATATGGAAGCCTTGCTTTAATGAGTATGGTAGATAGACTACAAGGAAGTAGAAAGACAAATTATTGAAGACAATTACTAGGGTTTAAAACTTTTTTGTAAGTGCATTTATTATCTTTTGCTAGCTCTCCAGGAAATAAGAAGTTCTGACAAGATCTTTTACTATAACATATATTAACTTACTTAAGACCTGCAAGCAGAAAATGACACATTAAACAGCTTAGTTTTGAATTATTTTCATTCACTGAGCATTAAACATTAATAGGATAATATTTCTATTTAGAACCAGGGCACACTAGTTAATATACTAACATATTTATTCATGTGATTCATATAAATATATTAATAACATTTTTTCTTGATCTCTAAAGAAAATGCTCCATTAGCCATTATTTTCTATGGAAAATGAAACATTTTCATTTGCATAAGCCTGTAGTGTTTGCTTAGGAAATGCTTAGACATTTTTATATTGCCCAATGAAGTCAATAAGTCTATTCTGTTAAGGTCTTATTGCATCACCCCCTGAAGGTGGTGAAAGGACAAGGAGAATCACCTGTAGGCATCGAGTGCTTAGATTGCTCGGAACCAGTCAATTCTCAGGACACCAGCCTAGGGAGGTTATGCCTCTCTCTGGTCTTGGTTGACTCACAGGCATTAATGCCAAAAGTAACTATAGGATTCACTGTTCATGATGAATGATGAGTCTTAGTGGGAGAAGCAATTAGCAGTTGCAGATTCTCTCTAGAGCAGTGCTTCTCAGACTGTAATTGGCATACAAATCTTCATGATATCTTGTTAAATTGTGGATCTTGATTCAGGAGGCCAAGGTGGGGCTTGGAATTCTACAGTTCTAGCAGTCTCCTGAGTAATGCTCATCATAGTGATGCAGGGTCATACAATTTGCACTGTGAGTAGACTGTTCTGGAGCACAGCCGGCTCAAAGTTACCTGTGCCAGAGGCATAATCAATCCCTAGCACATCCCCAAATCTTCCCACAAGATGGACATACTCAGTCATTTGAAGTTTGTTTTCTCATTATAAATCTGTGCTTTACAGTAGCAGTATTTTTGCAAGGGCAAGATGGAGACATTTAACTCTACTTTCTCGGAGATCTATTTGTTACCTAGTCAACTACTACTGTTCTACAGTTTCTATACTGTTTTTCTTCCTCTGCCTATTCCTGCCTGTCAAAAGTGTGGCCAAAGTGTACAACTACTCTAATGCCTTCTCTTTCTACCTAGATAATTCGGATGACCTTCCCTTAAGCTATTCAATAGATTCCCCTGCCGCTCAATACTTCAAACTCAACTTAATCCGTTAAGGATTATGAAAAAGGTTATGTCTGTTTTTAATGTAAACTCTACATATTTATCTGAACAGAATTTCTTTAAAACATGATAGAAAAGAATAAAAATTCCCAAACATTTCTGAGAAAATATACAGTTACAAAATAAGCTTACATTGGATATAAACAATAAATTATTTTCTAGCCCTCTGTACTCCTTTAAAGGGATTTCAAGTTTGTTTTCCTACGGATACCTTAATAGATGCAGAGATGACAACTTAAATTTGTGAAATAATTTTCATATCACAAAGAACCACATAGATTGTTTTTATTTGAAGCAATTGATGAGAAAAGTGGGCTCTATCATTGCTCATGTGATACACTTTGAAGGATGTTGAAAGTTATTTCTGCTTCTATACCACAATTCTTTCTATTAGACTTGCAGTAGTGCCTAATATGTCACTTAGGTTATTTGTGTGGGTAAGACATACAAGTCTTAATAGTTATAATTAAAAGATTAGTACAAACGAAAATATATTATAAAAATTTATCGTTTGTTTTAGTTACATTCTCCAGCTAGTGTCTTTTGCATTCTCTACTTTATGTTTATACATTTATCTCATACATTCTTTAAATGTTGCAAGTCTCCAAGAAGCTTTCTCTGATATTCTCTTTTTCTTGTGTTTTTCCAGCTACTGTTAACATAGGCTCATTTTCTTTAGTCGGACTTTATTTTTTCTCAGGTACAAACAATAAACTAAAGACTCTGAATTCTTACTAAGGCTGACATAGTGTTCTTGAGCTCCAGAAATATTTTTCTTCTACCTACTTTATATGTACAAAAGCTAGATGAGAATCAGGATTTTAGAGTATTAAAATTATTAAAGGTTCTAATAGTATGCTAGTATAACATATTATGCTTTTTAGTGTATATCCTATGTTAGCTATAAGAACATATTTATTACTACCAACTCCTTTACCAAGTGCCCTGATGAACTTGTTTATTATTAATTTTCTCAGAATATTCCTCTCACTAACACTGAAAAATACAACTATAAGGAATGGTCATAAAGTATATATACTTTCAAAAGGATAAATAAATATTTTTTTAAATTTCTAAGTGTCTGAATTCATCTAATTTCTTATATATAAATTGAATGTTCCTTTATAGCAAAAATATATTGCATGATTAAATGCAATATATTTTCGCTATAGAATGAGTAAAATGAATTCTGATAGTTAATAAACGTTCATTTAATTGATAAAACTGTTGTTTGTATTATCTTATTGTGGCATAACCTGTTAGTAAATAGTAATGGCTATTGCTGAACATAAAAAATTGTTTCCTTGGTAGCTGTTGCCCGTTGTGCTAACTGGGAGCCTGAAGGCAGGCCCACCCTGCCCATTGCAGCTGGCATATGTGTGCACCAACAGGCAGCCTGAGGAAAGCTCTACACTACCTGAAGTCATTATCTATGGCACCCTCTCAGGTTTTCAGGGGCCTGAGGCTTGATCCACTCTGCCTGCAACTGTTGACACCTATGCATGCCATTCAAGAGTTGACAACAGACCTCTTCCACTGACCACTGATGTTGGTGCCCAAACATATTGTCTGGGGGTGGCCTGTGATTCAGTCTTCCCTGCCGACTGCTACCAGCACCTGATCCACTATCCAGAATGTGAGAGCAGGCCTGCCCTTTCTACCACCACTACTGCCAGTGTCTGCATCATTCGGGGCCTGAGGATTGACATATCCCACCCAGCGCCATTAGCAGCATGCCTCCTGGGGGCCTCAGGATAGGCTTGGCTACTTTCCACTGCCATTCACATGCACTGTCCAGAGGCCTGGAGATACCCACCCTACCTGTTGCCAGTGCCCACCCATCCCTCTCTGGGACCTGAGGACTGGTTTTCTCAGTCTCCAGCTACCACCACCACCATTATCCTCTTGCGTGTATGACTGGGAACCTGAGGATTAGGGTTCCCAGCTTGCCACTGCCACCAGTGGCACCCCACACATGTTACTCAGGGGTTAGCGGGTTGACCTGCTCATGCTACTGCCACTGCCACTGCTATTCATTTTTCCCAGGAGTTCAAGGTCCTTCCACACAGTCAATCACTGTCACTACTGGAAGTTGAGCAAGCTGTCTGGAGGCCCAAGAATGGGCCTGCCCAGGTTTTCCACCAACAGAGCCCACTTAAGTCACCTGAGAGCCTGAGGACCAGTATGCCTGCCTGCCATAGTCATTGTTACTTTGTTAAATAAGTTTTCAATGACTTTTCCATCTCTTCTTCTTCTGAATATCTCAAAATTCAAATAGTTGGTCTATTTGAATTTGACTGTATGATGTGATATATGTCACATAGACTTACCTTACTTTTAATCTTTTTTTTTTGTTTCTTTGTTTTTTGCTCTGATTGGGTTATTTCAAAAGACCTGTGTTTAAGTTCAGATATTCTATCTTCTACTTTCTCTAGCTCACCTAGCATCCCCAGCAAAGCCTCACCACAACCTCCATTAACAACTACAGCCCATACTACTGGGAAACTCAGATACCATTAAACTGATTACAGCAAAACAAATCATACAAAGACTACTGTACTAAACCTACCTAAAACCAAAGCCAAAGCACCCTGTTCAACCAACAGAATAGATACATCTGTAGAAAAGTGTGTTTCCCAGGAAAGTCAATCCATAAAATTGGAATAAATGTTTGTTACACCAAATGTGCAGATACCAATGTAAGAACACAAGAAAAGTAAGAAAGCAAAGAAATAGAATACAATAGGAGCACAACAACCTTTCAGTAACAGATCCAATTAGAAAAGAATCTATGAAATAACTGAAAGTTCAAAATAATAATATTAAAGAAACTCAATTAGATACAAGCTAACACAGATGAATATTACCAAAAAATAGGAAAACATTTCATGATCTGAATGAGAAATTTAGTGATAGTTAGTTCTCATGAAAAAGAACAAAATGGAAATCCTAGAATTGAATAATTCAATTAAGGAAATAAAAAGTAGAACTGAGAACTTCAATAGTAAACTAGATCAGGCAGAAGAGAGAATGTCTGAACTTAATGACAGGTTTTTTGGAATAAACCAATACGACAGAATAAAGAACAAAAGCGAAGAAATAAGGACTACATGACAAATGGGACTCTATTCAGTGATTAAATATTTGAATTTTGAGAGTTGGAGAAGAAGAGATGAATGAAGTCATAGAAAAGCGAATGAAAAAGTACCAGAATACTTCCCCACTCTTGCAAGAGATATAACCATCTAAATGCAGGATATTCAAGCATCATCAAATAGATTCAATGCAAAAATGTCTTCTTCAAAGCACATTATGGTCAAACTTTCAAAAGCCAAAGGCAAAGAGAGAACTTTAAAAACAGCAAAACTGTCAAGTTACACATGACTCTCAGTAATTCTCATAAGACTAACAGATAATTTTCAGCAAAAACCATACAGAGGATGAAAGAATGATATGATATAGTCAAAGTATTTAAAAGATAAAAAAACTGTCAATCAAGAATACTAGTCACAGCAAAGCTACCCTTAAAAATATAGGAAAACTAAAGTGTTCTTAAGCAAAAACAGAGATAATTCCTCACCACTATATTGACTCTACAAGAAATACATAAGAGAGTCTTACATTTGGAAGTTTAAGGTGATATCTAATAATACCATCATGAAAATACACAATAAAATCCACTCATAGAGCAGATACACAAATAGGGAAAAGAAAGGAGTTAAAGATCACCACTACAGTAAACCACTAAAATGCAATGATAAACAGTAAGAGAGGAAGAAAGGAACGAAGGTATATAAAACAGACAGGAAACAATTAATGAAATGACAGGAATATATTCATGCCTATTAATAATCTTAAATGCAACCACATTAAATTCCCCAATGAAAAGATAGACTGGTTGAATATAAAAATATTATAAACACTGCCTACAAGAAACTCACTTTACCTATAAAGATGCATATGAACATCAAGAAATGAAAAACATCCCTTGCAAATGGAAACTAAAAGTGAGCAGGAGTAGCTATATTTAGGTATAATAGACTTTAAATCAAAAATAATAAAAATAGACAAGGTCATTGTGTTATAAAAATATCAATTCAGCAGGAAGATATAACAATTTGAGATATATATGCACTTAATACTGGAGCACCCAGATATATAAAGCAAATATTATTAGATCTATTGGGAAAAATAGACTCTAATACAATAATAGTTGGTGACTTCACCATGACACTCTCAACTTTAAACAAATTATCTAGACAGAAAATGAAGGAAGAAACATGGATTTAAATTGCATCTTAAACCAAATAGACCTAACAGACATTTACAGAACATTTCAACCAATAACTACAAAATATACATTTTCTCATCAGGACATGGAATATTATCCAGGATAGACCATATTTAGGCCACAAAATAAGTCTCAACAGTTTATTTAGAAAATGAAAACTATGTCAAGTATATTATAAAACTATGATGGATTAAAAGTAGAAATCAAAGAAAAGGGGAACTTTGAACATATACAAATAAATAAAAAATTAAAAAAAAACATGCTCATGAATGACCATTGGGTTAATAAAGACATTAAGGAGAAATTTTTTAAAAAAGCAACCTAAAACCAGTGAAAATGGAAATATAACATACGAAAACCTATGGATTATAGCACAGACAATGCTAAGAGGAATGTCTGTAGGAATGGAACTGTATCAAAACGTAGAAAAGTTTTAAATACTCTAAAGATGGACCTCAGAAACTAGAAAATTAATAACAATGTAATGCAAAATTAGTAGAAGAAAGGAAATAAAAAAGAATGGAGCAGAACTAAACAAAATAGAGACAAAAATTGATTATTGATTAAAAAAAACAAACTTTTCTGAAAATAAAATTATAAACTTCTGTATATACTAATAAATAATTAAAGAAGACCCAAATAAATAAAATAAGAAACGAGAAAGGAAATTCTAAAACTGATACTTCATCAATGCGAATGATCATTGGAGGCTCTTATGATTAACTATATGCTAACAAATTTAAAAACCTAGAGAAAACAGATAAATTCCTGAGGATTACAGTGTACCAAGATTAAACTAATAAGAAATAGAAATCCTTAACAGACTAATAGTATGTATAAGATTGGATCAATAATAAATCTCTCAAGAAAGAAAAGCTCAGGACCAGATGGCTTTACTGATAAACCTTACCAGACTTGTGAAGAACACCAGTTGTTCTCAAACAATTCCAAAAACACAAACAGGAGTGAATACTTCCTAACTCCTTCTATGAGGCCTACTACCAAAACCAGAGAAAGACACAACAATAAAAATACAGGCTGATATCCCTAAGGAACATAGATGTAAAAGTCCTAAAGAAAATAGTAGAGGTCCTGATTCTGAAACACTTCTATTCAACATAGTACTAGACTTCCTAGCCAGAGCAATCAGGCAAGAGAAGAAAATAAAAGACGTTCAAATTGGAAAAGAGAAATCCAACTTATCCTTCATTGCGGATGTCATGCAAAAACACTTTATACAAAAATCAGTAATGTTTCTATATACCAATTAGAAATTAGCTTAAAATAAGAATGAAATCTCATTTAAAGCAGCTACAAGAAAAATAAAATACCTCTAATCCACTTAATCAAAAATGTGGAAGACTTCTATAACAAAAATTGAAAAGCACTGATGAAAGAAATTGGACACAAACAAAGGAAAATACATCCCATCCTCATGTGTTGAAAGAATTAGTGTTGTTAAAATGACCATACTCCCTAAAATAATATACATATTTGATGCAATCCCCACTAAAAAAACCGATGACGTACATCACAGAAATAGAAATAATAATCTTATCTTTATTATTATTATTTTTTAAGACAGAGTTTCTTTCTTGTCGCCCAGGCTGGAGTGCAACGGTGCAATTTTGGCTCACTGCAACCTCTGCCTCCCTGGTTCAAGCAACTCTCCTGCCTCAGCCTCCCTAGTAGCTGGAATTACAGGTACCTGCCACTGCACCTTGTTAATGTTTTGTATATTTAGTAGCAATGGGGTTTCGCCATGTTGGGCAGGCCTATCTCAAACTACCGACCTCAGGTGATCTGCCCACCTCAGCCTCCCAAAGTGCTGGGATTACAGGCGTGAGGCACTGCACTCAGCAATGATCTTAAAATTTGTAGGGAACCATGGAAGACTGAATAGTTGAAGTAAAATTGAACAAAAAAGAACAAAACTGGAGGCATCACACTATCTGACTTCAAAATATACTACAAAACTATAGCAACCAAAGCAAGATGGTACTAGCATAAAAACAGACAGACCAATACTCCAGAACTATAGCAACCAAAGCAGCATGGTACTAGCATAAAGGAACACACACAGTCCAATGGAACAGAAGAACCCAGAAATGAAGCCTTATATTTACAGCTAACTGAATTTTGACAAAGGACTCACAAACATTCATTGGGAAAGGGCAGTTTCTTCAATAAATGGTACTGCAAAAACTGAATATCCATATGCAGAAGGATGAAACTAGACCCCTGTATCTCACCATCTAAAATATCCAACTCAAAATCTCTTAAAGAGTTAAGTGTAAGACTGAAGAATTTAATACTATTAGAAAAAAATAGCAGACAAGCTTGAAAAAATTGCTCTAAGCAAAAATTTTTCAGCAAAACATAGGTAATAAAAAGTAATGGATAGGACTACATTGAATGCAAAGCTTCTGTACAGCAAAAAGAACAATCAGCAGAATAGAGAGATTACCTATAGATTGACAGAAAATATTTGCAAACTATTTATCTGATATGGAACCAATATCCAGAATACACAAGGAACTCAAACAATGCAACAGCAAAAAAAAAAAAACAAAACAAAAACAATTCCATTAAACAGTGTTCAAAGGATCTGAATAGACATTTCTCAAAAGAGGACTTATAGATGGCCATTAGGTACACAAGAAAATGCTCAGTATCACCAATAATTAATAAAATGGAAATAAATCTCAAATGAGATATCACCTAAATCCTGTTAGAATTATTATAAAAAGACAAATAACAGATGCTAATAAGGTGGTGGAGAAAAGAAAACTCTTGTACACTGTTGGTAGGAATGTAAATTAGTACAGTCATTATAAAAAATTATGGAGGTTTCTTAAAACAATTTTATGCAAAGTGGATTTCATGCAATCAAGTAATTCCACTACTGGGCATTTATTCAAAAGAAAGGAAATCAGCATATCAGGGAAACCTGCATCTCCATGTTTACTGAAGTAGTATTTACAATAACCAAGAGATGGAATTGACCTACAAATCATCATTGTAGATGATTCATTATTCATTACAGAATAATGAATGAAGAATACACACACACACACACACACACACACACACACACACAAGAAAATACTTTTCTTCCTTAAAATATCAAGTCATTTGTAGCAACATGTATGGAACTGGAGAACATTATGTAAATTAAAATGAGCCAGGCACAGACAGACAAATATTTTATATTCTTATTCACATATGGAAGCTAAAATATTTGATCTCTTGGAGTACAAAGCAGAATGATAGTTATCAGAAGCTGGGAAGTGTTGAGGAGGGGATGAAGAGGGATTGGTTGATGGGTACAAACATACAGTTAGATGGGAGGAATAAGTTTTGTTGTTTGATAGCCCAGTAGTGTAACTATAGCTAACAATAATTTATTGTATGTTTAAAAATAGCTAAAAGATGTTTGGAATTTCCCAACACAGCAAAATGATAAATGTTTAAAGAGATGGGTATCCTAAATAATTGGATTTTATAATTACACACCGATGCCTGTATTAAAATATCACATGTATCCCTTAAATACAGATAATTATGTATCAAATTTTAAAGATAAAAAATATTTTATTTTATTTAGAGATAGGGTCTTGATCTGTTGCCCAGGATGGAGTGTAGTGGTGCAATTATAACTCATTTCAGCCTCAAACTCCTGAGCTCAAGTGATCCTCCTGCCTCAGATCCCAAGTAGCTGGAACTAAAAGTGTGTACAACCATTCCCAGCTAATTAAATTTTTTTTGGTGTGTGTGTGTGTGTTTGCGTGTGTGTGTGTGTGTGTGTGTGTGTGTGTGTGTGTGTGTAGGGGTGGATCTCGCTCTGTTGCCCAGGCTGGTCTCAGTCTCCTGCCCTCAAGCGATCCCCCAACCTCAGCATCTGAGAGTGTTGGGATAACAGGCATGAACCATAATACCCGAAAAAAAATGTTTTCCCAGTAGCCTTCTAAGTTTAGTAAAATTATTTATTTTTCATTATTATAAAAATTATTTATAAAGATAGATTCTATTTTGTACACTATGAAGTGGGTCTTTTATCTCCCTTGGCAACTTCTTTCATTTAGCATTACAAATAAAATTTTAAGTTTGGCATGACATCTATCTATTTTTATTGTACTTTAGGTTCTGAGGTATATGTGCAGATCATGCAGGATTGTTGCATAGGTAAACACATGGCAATGTGGTTTGCTGCCTCTATTTCCCTGTCACCTACATCTGGCATTTCTCCCCATGTTGTCCCTCCCCGCCCCCCTGCTGTCCTTCCCTTGGCCCCCTCCAACAGACCCCAGTGTGTGATGCTCCCCTCCCTGTGTCCATGTGTTCTCATTGTTCCACACCCGCCTGTGAGTGAGAACATGCAGTGTTTGATTTTCTGTTCTTGTGTCAGTTTGTTGAGAATTATGGTTTCCAGATTCAACACTCATCATTTTTTATGGCTGCATCATATTCCATGGTGTATATGTGCCATATTTTCCTTGTCCAGTCTATTGTTGATGAACATTTGGGTTGGTTTCAAGTCTTTGCTATTGTAAACAGTGCTGCTATGAACATATGTGTGCATGTGTCTTTATAATAGAATGATTTATAGTCCTTTGGGTATATACCCAGTAATGGGATTGCTGGGTCAAATGGAATTTCTATTCCTAGGTCCTTGAGGAAGTGTCACAGTGGTTGAACTAGTTTACACTCCCACTAACAGTGTAAAAGTGTTCCTATTTCACCATATCCACTCCACCATCTGTTGTCTCCAGATTTTTTAATGATAGCCATTCTAACTGGCATGAGGTGGTATCTCAGTGTGGTTTTGATTTGCATTTCTCTTATGACCAGTGATGATGAGCATTTTTTCATATGTTTGTTCGCCTCATATATGTCTTCTTTTGAAAAGTGTCTGTTCATATGCCTTGCCTAATTTTGGATGGGTTTGTTTTTTCTTGTAAATCTGTTTTAGTTCTTTGTAGATTCTGGATATTAGCCCTTTGTCAGATGGGTAGATTGCAAACATTTTTTTCCTATTCTGTTGGTTGCTGGTTCACTCTAATAGATTGTTTCTTTTGCTGTACAGAAGCTCTGGAGTTTAATTAGGTCCCATTTGTCTATTTTGGCTTTTGTTGCCAATGCTTTTGGTATTTTAGTCATGGAGTTCTTGCCTATGCCTGATATTTATTTTCATCATCACTATTTAATTACCTACTTTTATTAATAAAGTTCTTGCCTAAATTACAGAGCAAACCTTCTAGAATAATTGAACTCTTATCCTGTAAACTGTACCATAATTTTAAAAAAATCAATTTAAGTATATAAGGAATTAAAAATATTTTTATACCTGAATTTTTTAACTAGTTCAAAAGTTTGGAGATAATTACCATTGACAAAATAAAGAAATGTGATAATATACCAGTTAATAATGCCTTAAACTTGTCTGAAGTACAGCATCAAGATTATGGCTCAAGGAATCATGAACAAATGAGGTACAGTCATTTTATTTCACAAAGGTAAAATATATTTATGGAAACAGAATATAATAATTTTTAAAATGGTATTAATTAGAACATTATAATAAAAAAGAAACTAAAGGCAGATTTTGGAAGCTTTGTAACTACATAAAATTGCTATTATATATTACAGTATAGGTACTTCTAATTTGCAATACAGAACATGTTAATATTTTGTTCAAAAATTAGAAGATCATTAAAATTTTGAGGTCAGGTATATCAGATGTAGCAGCTAATATACATCATCATATAATAGCCATGAAGCTGTCCCGATATATTTTCCAAGTAGTAACCTAACATTCCTCAAGGGGATTCTTTACAAAGAGCAGCCATAATGTAGGCAATTCTTGCTAATTTAATGACCATCTTCAAGCTGCATAAGGGTATAATAATAAGAATATCTTGAAGATGCCATTGTCATAAAAATACATGTGTCTATATGTGAGACCTTTAATAAAACCTTTATTTTCTTTGAATGGCTTACTGATTTATAAATTAGCTGTATTAAAAGTAATAATAGAAAATATATTTTTAAAAGTATATATATCGCTACAAATCATTAGAAGGCCTTTGTCATATAGAACAAATAATAACTAACATATGCAACTTAGTGTTTGCTTTGCCTCTCCAGTCACCAACACAAGTCTGCTGCACTGCCAGTTCTTTCTTTGTCAAAAGCCTTCCCATGTCATAGACAGCTGGGCTGTGAATGCTAAGGTGGGCTCTTGACTGCAGATTATAGTTATCACAATCAGGACTCTAATGGTACAGGAATTGTATAAAAAAGAAAAACAGGAGGGCCAATACTATGAATTTTCCCAACTCATATCACAATCAAATACTGAAAAAACTCAATTAAAATTATTAGTATTTAAATAAATATATAATGTATATATACTTATGGTAATTAACCTATTTCTACTTTACTTTCAAATCCTACAGGCTGTGTCAGAGAAGAAATGCATCTTTCAGATAAAATTTACCAGACCAAAAATAGCCACGTCCACCCCCAGAAAATGGAATGGTAGACAAAAATTCTGATTCATGAGTTAGGTTTAGGGCTCTGATGGAAATAGGAATTTGTCTCCCTAAAAAGGCAGATTATGTGTTTATATATATATATATAATCTATTAATTAATATATTATTAATATAATGTTTATTATAACATATGTTATAATATTGGTGTTATTAATATAATTAACATTTATAGATTAATTTTTATTTATATAATTTATATAGAGATATTTAACATGTTAAATATATAATATAAAATATTTATATTTAACATTTTTATTTTAACAATTTGTCAGTACTTTTTTATGAACTTACATGTGATGTTTAGTGTTCTTTCGGACATTAGAAATTGGTGTTTAAACCCACCACCCTATCTCTCTTTATTCTAGTTTTATCAGCTAATATGTTGCCAAAAATCTAAGCTGTATTATGCAAACTCTGATCCTGGACATTACCAGCATCCTGAATAGACACATGCCTGTATCACTTGCTGGCATTATATTCTGAATTTAGATTTGATCGGACAGTGTTCCTGGATTTCAGCAGGAACATAAGACTCCTGAGTCAAAGGTGAAGGATTTTATTACTCATGGCCCAGAAAATAATATAAGCATCAGTATATTCATGTCCATTTTTTTTACTGCTATTTAAGGAGGTAATGTAGATAGTCTCACATACACATCTACACACATATACATAGTGGGATATGTGATTAGGAACCCAAAGTTTAAGAACCTGAGTCTTTTGTACTAGGCAATAAGCATTCCTGTACTTTCTTCTGAAGAGAAATGCTATTTCTATTTTCCAGTGCTGAAAGTGCTCATAAATATAGCAGTTAGTGCCTCACTTGCAAGACATGTAGAAATTCAAGGAACTCATGGAAAGTTGTTCCCCAGTAAGATGAAGAATATATAATTTTTTTTAAAAAATTAAATTCTTGCCAAATCCCTTCCTCTTCCATCACCACCAGCAATCCCCTTCAACTTTTCCATGAACTTCAATGAATAAATCAAGGAAAATATATTTGGCCAAATAGGCATTACAATGGAAAGAATTGGAAAAATTTGTAAAAGGGTACAAGAAAAATATGGCTGTTATGAAAACAGTGTAATATTTTATCTGTTATTATGATGAAAAACTGCTGTTCAGGGATTCTAGAAGATAAACAGTTTCAAAAACTTTAACATTTAAACTTGACTAGTGGCCAGTTGCTAAAGTTTATTTTTTAATTGTATGAAAATAGTATCAATAGAACTAAATTTATACATTAATGTGGATTTAAGTAAACAAACACAGTCTCTCATAATTTCTTCTTATATGTTTAATACTCTAAAACTTAAGTATTCATGTCAAAATTAGAAATAAAATAGCCACATTTTAAGGGTTGTCATTTGTTTTGTTTTGAAAATTACAGAAAGTTACTTGATGAATTGTCTACGTCATATAAGAAACAAAACAGCATATTGAAACATTAAAAAGTTAGATGGTTCAAAACTTATTAATCTAAAATTTGTAACAAGGTTATTCTTAATTTTGGTGAGAAAAGCATACTTTTGAATAAGTTTGTTACTCACAGTAATTTGACCACTCTACCATAATAGAACCATTATTTTTTTCTTATTCAGTTTTTTTAAAGATTTGAAAGCAGTAGCACTAAAACTGAACAATCATGAAAAATCCTGATGATAATTGCAGAAAAATATAATCATACATAATATTAAGTAAACGTTTGAGGTTTCTGTATCTCTGAACCAAAAAAAGAGAGAAGAAATTAAAGCTGTTAGTTAAACTTGCTAAATAAGTTGGTTTGAAAACCCAAGGTGTTAAAAACTGTAAAATTTTACAAATATTTTACACTTTTGAGAGAAAGCAATTGATGCAAAAGTAAGGGCCAAAAGAGACTCAAGCATAATGTTCATATTATGAGGCTGCCTCTAAAATAGTCTTCATTAACAAGACAAAATTACAAAATTGGATTTACTTTGTTATAGTAAGTTGTCATGATATAAAGACATTTTCCTTGTTTTGAAGTGTCTTTTCCCTTTCTTTTATCAGTTTAGATTAAGTTATTTGAGAAGTTTCTATTACTGAGAAAGAATCAAAGAATGAGTATGAAAAGAAAATTCTACCACATTTTGGCACTTCCATCACACACCTGCTCATATGCGCCCTCCATTTCATATACTGGGTAATCTACCCTTGCAGGGAGGCAAATCCCTGATTCCATCAGAGTACTAAATCTAACTCATGAACCAGAATTTCTGCATCTATCATCCCATTCTATGGGTGTAGATTAGGTTATTATTGACCTAGCAAATTTTAAACTAAAAGACACATTTCTTCTCTGACACAGCCAGTAGTATATGAGAATAAAGTTGGACTCGGTTAACCACCATAAAAAGTGATATTTGAAAAAAGGACAATGAGAATGAATGAGAAAAAACACATGAATTTATGGGTGCATAATTATCACAACCCAATACCATAAGTAATAAAGATCTTGTCCTTTGAGAATGGGGTAAGTTTCTTAATTAGCTCATCTAGCAAATCCTTATTTTGCTTTATGAAAGAAACTCCTTTCCATCTTTCTTTCCACTCTTGGTTCTGAACTTTAAGAGAATTGATCTTAATGATTTTTTTGTTTAAATTATTCATGTGTCCAAACTGAAGTAGTTCATATTCAAGATTCTCCATGATCCAAGAAAGCACTGATGCTACAGCTATTTTCTTCACATTTCATATATGAAGAAGGAGTAAAATAGGGAAGCCCGGCGAAGTGACATCTACTTACATCCGTTGGCCATCTCTAACTGCCAAGGAAGCTGAAAAATTATAGGTTTTTTTTGGCCAAGTATGTTGTTTATTAGCACAAAATTATGTTGCTGCAAGTAAGATTGAATGGAAACAAATATTGGCACAGTAACTAGTAATCTACGAAACAAAGCATAACATCAAATTAATTCTCTTTCTGCAACTGTGGTGTTCCCTTCCCGTTTTCCTGGTGAACCCTTGGTAGCACCATCCACTCTATGAGCAACAGAAATCTGGCAGTAATTTTTGATGTGTATTTTTCTCTCTCACTCCATATCCAAACATGAAAATATTATCAGAATTCTCTTTATTTTTAAAATGTCAGCTAGATGATGTGCTGATAGCATAATAAGGTTTGAGGAAGGCATATCTCACACATGAGCCTGAAAACCCAGCCATCACACTTGTGAACTACAAAAAGATCTCTCAGGATACTTAGCTACCTTCAACCTGGGTCCTTTAACTGCATGACACTCTAGCTCCAGCTACATGTTTTTTCCTTGCATTTTCAATCCAAAACCACTAAAACCTATGAGATATACCCACGATCAGTTTCTCATTAATATCTTAATCCTTTGCAATCTGTTTTCTGTTGCTTTTCTCCAATCTGAACGAACACCCCTTTAAATGGTATTCAGGGGCATCAACTTTCAAAATCAAGTAAAACTTCTAATTTTCATTTTATTTATTCTCACTGAAGCTTAAGACTCTGTTGCTCACCTCCACCATCTTGAACCTTTTTTTATCCTTTTGACTCTACTTTTACCATCCATTCATTCTTCCTTCCTATAACTTTATAAGAACTCCTCTTTCTCCTCTATGTCAGTTAACTTACTTGTATTTAGGATGCTATTCATTGTTACTGCCTTAGAAAGCATAAAGAATCATTTCTCTCCTTTATATTTGACAACTTTATATAAAATAGGTAATCTCAACAATATTCAAATATACTGTACTAAGCAGAGTGGCTCTCAAAGGATGTCTATACCCTGATCCTGAGAATGTATTTGCATATTAGATGAACTGGAATGAATTTTCAAATGTAAATAAGGTTATAGACTTTAAAATAAGATGATTATACTATATTATCCAGTTGGCCCAGCCTAATCATATAATTCCTTAAAGGAAGGAGTGTAGCAGAAAAAAATGGTGGAATAATTTAGAAGTATAAGAGAGACTTGACTTGGCCAAGCTGGAAGGGGTAAATGGAAAGCATGCAAATAAATGGAGACAATCCCTGGGAGCAAAGATTTGCTCCCAGATGACCGAAAAGAAATGAGAACCAGAGTCTTACAACCTCAAGAAAAAATTTCAGCCAATACCCTGAATAGGCTGAGAAGCAGGTATTTTCTTAGAGGTTCCAGCAGGGAAAGCAGCCTTGCAAAAACTTGATTTCTGTCTCTTAGAGTTTTGACCTACAGATATTATGTAATAATATATTTATATCATTTTCAGCTGGTCAGTTTGTGGTAATTTGTCATGGCAATAATAGAAAATTAATAAACACGCAAAATACCTTCTCATCTTAACACAAATAAAGGAAATTCTGGGAATTTGGAGCCTGAATATGGCTCTCCTCCACTCCCCAGCCATACTTAATGTTATTTTGTCTCTCCTGAGCTTGGTGGACTCAGGAGAGTCCACTTGCAGGCTATTAGGGGGAACTGAGGCCTCGAGGTTTGTACAGGTCCCTTTAGAGTGATGTGGGGGACAGGAAATTTTCTGCAATAAGACCAAAAAGTCCAGAGGCCTTAATGGAAGAAAAAGCCTCTTGCCAGCAGCTTTTTGTGGGGGAATTAGTGAAATCTGGGCATAATGCCATAGCTTTTCATGAGTGTCAGAATGCTAGAAAGATACTAAAAGTGCAAGCTGGGTTTTTCCAAAATGCCAGAAGGGAAAAAGCATGTTTGTCTTCATTACATATAAAACATCAAAGTATAGAAAGACCCAAGTCCCACAAGCGGAAAGATAAACTGCAAGGGCCCTAAGCAGAGGCTAGCACTTTGCCAGCACTTTGCCCTTAGTTCACAAATGCACAGTGTGGCCAGTCCTTCTGATTTTGTCTGACATTTAGGCATGAGTCCCAATATATCCAACAAATAAGTCCATAAATATATATAAAAGTACATACATAATTGCATAAAAATCTGCTCTTTTGATAGGCTCCCCACATAAATAAAAAAGAAACAGGCTGAATAATCAAAACACATACCCAGTAATGCAGAATTAGTAGGGAGAAGTGATCAAAATCTTGGATTAAAAGACAAACCAAACACCCAAGAACTTAAAAGTTCTTTAATTTTTAAATTTTATTTATTTATTTTAAAGACAGGGTTTTGCTTTTTCACACAGGCTGGAGTGCAGTGGCATGATCTTGCTCACTGCAGACTCGACCTCCTGGGCTCAAGTGATCCTTTTGCCTCAGCCTCCTGAGTCTCTAGGATGACAGATGCATGCCACCATGCCTGGTTATTTTTTAGGTTTTAGTTTTGTAGAGATAGGGTCTTGCCATATTGTCTAGGCTGGTCTCAAACTCCTGGCCTTAAACAATCCTCATCTCAGCCTCCCAAAGCATTGGAATTAAGGGTATGAGCCACTGTGCCTGGCCAAAAGTTCTAGCTGCAACAGTATGAAGTGTTCTGGGAGCATAGTCAAATTTAGAAAATTCAGTTTATGAATTGAAAGAGAGGATAATCAGAATTGAATGCTGAATTGAATAACTGAGAAAATCAGATGCAAGAAATATCTCAAAGAACAGACAAGTAAACAAGCTGAATGTGACTAATAAGTTCTGATGGAGAAAAGGGAATAGCAGGAAAAGAGTAAGCAAACAATACAAGAAAATTTCCTTGAGCTGGAAAGAAGTCTGAATTTACAGGTCTGTAGTTTCACATATGTTATAGGCTGCATTAAAAAGAAAAAGATAATAGAGACCTAACTATAATGACTTAGATAAGTACAGTGTTTATTTTCATCACATTAGAAGATGTCAGATTTTTAATTCAGACCTGGAATGGTGACACAATATCTCATGGGGTATCCAGAATTTTTCTTTCTTTTCTTCTTTTTTTTTTTTTTTGAGACGAAGTATCTATCTAACAAGATAACCCAGACTGGAGTGCAGTGATGTGATCTAGGCTTACTGCAACCTCCGCTTCCCGCTTCCTGGGTCAAGCAATACTCAGCCTCCCGAGTAGCTGGGACTACTGGTTCTTGCCACCAAGCCCAGCTAATTTTTTGTATTTTTAGTAGAGATGGGTTTTTGTCGTGTTAGCCAGGATGATCTCTATCTCCTGACCTCGTAATCTGCCCACACTGGCCTCCCAAAGTGCTGGGATTACAGATGTAAGCCACTGCACCCAGCCATCCAGAATTTTTCTACCTTTTGCCTCTCTGTCCTTAATATGTGCCATTTGTCTTTATGCTCCCAAGATGCACAGTATCAGAACTTCCTACCAATAGTGAATTGTGAATGCCAAGAGCTTTCACCACTTAAAGTCTTATATTTAAAATGGGAAGTGGAATATGCTACTAAGACAACATTTATGTCATAATTGTTAGAATGATAATAAATGCTCTGTTCATAAATATTCGAAATAATAATGTAAAACCTGAAATTTCAATAATTTATATCAACAAACATTTATAGTCTGTTTATTTGCTGCACATTTCTTTTCACTTGGTATCAGGCAAGAAGAGCAAACCATATTTTGTTTCTACTAAATGCTGTACCTGAGGCAGAGAGAAAAGATTAGGTGGTAGAAACTTCCGGTGTTCCTTAAAGCTTCTGCTTAGACATAACATGCATCACACATGTTCATAGTCTATGGATCAAGGCAAGTCACATGGACAAGCCTGACAATTAAGAAAGAAGCATATTTTGTCTGAAAGGAGTTGCTCTCTGTCACATTGCGATTCATACAGATGTCTCATCTTCTCACAGGGAAGGAAATAAATGTTAGGAAAATATTTTTTCCCATGGGTATAAATGTATAATTAGAAGAAATTTAGTACAGTAAATAATACAGTGAGTTTTGAGGTAAAAAAAAAACTTGATTTAATTCCGGCTCTGTTGATTATAGGTTGTTTCTAAGCCTTCAACTTCTTATTGGCAAAATATGTTACTATCTATAATAAATGTTCTATTATAAAATATTTATGCCTTAAAATCCTTTGAAAATGACAGGCACATAGTTACCACCTAACAATTTCTTATCATATCTTAGACCACATAAACATAATCAATCTTATTTTTCAATGGGATTATCAACCAACTTGCTGATAAGTTTGTGATAAATATACAAATTATCTGGATTTTCATGTTATATCTTGTTCAGACAAAAAAAGGTTAAAGTTTTGGCATTTGTATGGGAGATTAAAAGTTAAATAAACTAAACAGTGTAAACAAGTCATGTTAAATTTAAAAAGCTGAATATTTTTGTAATCATATTTGGCCTTACACAACTGTGTATCATTTATGAATTTTCATGAAATGACTTTATTTCAAGAATATAAAGATTGATTGCCATTTTTCAGATTGGGAACAATCAGTTAAATATACATATGCATATCCAGTCATTCTCTGATCTTGCAGAAGATATCCAAAATATATTTATAAATTTAAGAATAAAAGGTACTACTGATTATTCAGGATTTCAGCCCAATTATTTACCTCTATGGTAACAACCTTGTATAGCCTTCCAAATTACTCATAAACAACTATTGACAAAAATGAGATGAGATTTAGTGTTATGGCTTCTGATTTTGGAAAGAAACTGGCTATTGATTTATACTCTTTTAAGTTTCTTTCTTTCTTGATGAGTCCATTTTTCCTTAGCTCAATTTTTTGACGTGGTTTGTTTAATTGACAAATTTAAGAAAGCATAATGAGATTAAATTAAATCTTCATTCAGCATTCTTTTCATTATCTTTAATTTTGCATTCCCTGGTACAGATTTTTTTATTCTCCTATTTATGCAATTAATTAGACTCCCCAGAGCTTTCTCTTTCCTTTATCAGTATGATGATTTAAAATTACAGATGTACGTAGTACTAAATAACTAAGGATATTTGGCTCATCATATTAGCACTGAAGTAAAATATATCATTTTTTTCTGAAAATGCAAATATCTGGACGGTTTAGAGACTAACTTGTGGATGTGTTTATAATACACATTATAGAAAAATTTTTAAAGTAATTTGGCACAACAAATCG
>CM052653.1:53695105-53718303 GCA_028533165.1 Leontopithecus rosalia | reverse complement strand
TTGCAGCAGTTCTTTAGATCTTGTAGCAACCATGAGATTCACCCAATCAAGAGAACCAATGTATTTGTTTTTTATTGCATGTGTTAACCAAGTCTCTGTCATTTGTAGTCAACACAGTCATTTTTAAAGTAAATACTAATGGTTCTCACTTGGATAAATTATTAATTAAGTATCAATTTCCAGAACATTAAGAATCTTTCCTGCCCTTGGTAAATTGAGAGTGATTTTCTCAAAGACCTGGTTCAGGTCAAGAAAAGATGAGTTAATGGTACATGACTCTGTTGTGTTGTACATTGCAAGTAGAGAGGAAGGGAGGCTGCGCCTGCATAGTTTCTGAACTTGTTACAAATATTTTATTTTTCAACCAGTGATAAGAAAAGTAATACAGTAATTCTGTGTCATAAATTAATTTATATTGATTCAAATATACCTGTCTCTCTACTTCTTCATATTCAACAATAAATAAGAGAAAGGGAGGGAGACAAAGGGAAGGAGGGAGAGAAAGATGAAGAAAGAGAAACTTTGTTATTTGTGTGTGCCTGTGTGTGAGGCCGAGTAAAATCAAATCCAGAGAGATGAAAGAATGTGGTTAATATAGAAAATTTTACAATTCTTGAACTTTTTACCCTACTATTCTTTTTTACTCCTTCCTCCCTTTTTGTTTATGTGGTTAAAATATAATCTAATGCTTATTTAAAGATGTTACGATGTCCTGAATGATATTGCCTAGGATCTTCTAGGGTATTCATGATTTTAGGTCTTACATTTAAGTCTTTAAATCATCTTAATTTTTGTATAAAGTATAAGGAAGGGATCCCATTTCAGCTGTCTGCATATGGCCAGCCAGTTTTCCCAACACCATTTATTAAATAAGGAATCCTTTCCCCATTGCTTGTTTTTGTCAGGTTTGTCAAAGATCAGGTGGGTGTAGTGTATGGTGTTACTTCTGAGGCCTCTGTTCTATTCCATTGGTCTATATCTCTGTTTTGGTACCAGTACCATGCCGTTTGGGTTACTGTAGCCTTGTAGTATTGTTTGAAGTCAGGTAGCATGATGCCTTCAGCCTTGTTCTTTTTGCTTAGGATTGTCTTGGATATGCAGGCTCTTCTTGGTTTCATATAAAGTTTAAAATAATTTTTTTCCTATTTCTGTGAAGAAAGTCAATGGTTGCTTAATGAGGATGGTATTGAATTATAAATTACTTTGGGCAGTATGGCCATTTTCACAATATTGATTCTTCCTATCTATGAGCATGGAATATTTTTCCATTTTTTTTTGTCCGCACGTATTTCCTTGAGAAGTAGTTTGTATTTCTCCTTGAAGAGGTTCTTCACATCCCTTGTAAGTTGTATTCCTAGGTATTTTATTCTTTTTGTATCAGTTGTGAATGGGAGGTCGCTCATGATTTGGCTCTCTATTTGTTACTGGTCAGAACATAGTCATGAGCAAAGACTTCATAACTAAATTACCAAAACCAATGGTAACAAAAACCAAAATAGACAAATGGGATCTAATTAAACTAAAGAGCTTCTGCACAGCAAAAGAAACTATCATCAGAGTGAACAGGCAACCTACACAATGGAAGAAAACTTTTGCAATCTATCCATCTGACAAAGAGCTAATATCCAGAATCTACAAAGAACTTAAACAAATTTCAAGAGAAAAGCAAATAACACTATCACAAAAGTAGGTGAAGGATATGAATAGACATTTCTCAAAAGAGGACATTTATGCAGCCAACAAACATATGAAAAAAAGCTCATCATCACTGGTCATTAGATAAGTGCAAATTAAACCACATTGAGATGACATCTCATGCCAGTTAGTATGGTAATTATTTAAATGTCAGAAAACAACAGATGCTAGAGAGGATGTAAAAGTTACGCTTTTACACTGTTTGTGGGAGTGTAAATCAGTTAATCCATTGTGGAAGACAGTGTGGCAATTCCTCAAGAATCTAGAACTAGAAATACCATTTGACCCAGCAATCCCATTACTGGGTATATACCCAAGGAATTGTAAGTTATTCTACTATAAAGACACATGCACACGTATGTTTATTGTGGCACTATTTACAATAACAAAGACTTGGAACCAACCCAAATGCCCATCAATGATATACTGGATTAAAAAAAAATGTGGCACATATACACCATGGAATACTATGCAGTCATAAAAAGGATGAGTTCATGTTCTTTGCAGGAACATCAATGAAGCTGGAAACCATCATTCTCAGCAAACTAACAAAAGAACAGAAAACCAAACACCATATGTTCTCACTCATAAGTGGGAGTTGAACAATGAGAACACATGGACACAGGGAGGGGAACTCATACACTGGAGCCTGTTGGGGGTGCTGGGACTAGGGGAGGGATAGCACTAAGACAAATACCTAATGTAGATGATGGGTTGATGGGTGCAGTAAACCACCATGGCAGGTGTATACCTACCTGTGTAACAAATCTGCACATTCTGCACATGTATTCCAGAACTTTAATTTAAAAAAGACATTACAACACAAGGTTTTATTATCACATCAACTAATGGTACACCATTAAGATATTATCAAGGATAATACTTTTGACTCCATTTTACGATTTAATTGTAGAATCTAAATGACATGTAAACTATGACTCTTTTGTTTTGAAAGCTGTTTCAGCTTTCCAAGTCCATTTAAAAGAAAGCATAGAGAAGTAAAGGAGTGAGAAGCAAAAAACATGGAAAAAATTAGGTTTTGACTGAGTTTGGACACATTTTTAAAAAGCATTGCAAATCAGTGCCAAAAGGGTTGGTGTCCACTCTCACGCCACAGAGTAGTAGGAAGACATCTCACAATGAATTAATCAAGGAATACTTAATAAGTGTTCACATTGAAGAATAAATTGTTATTCTTGCCCCCAACTTGTTAGTTTACCAAAGAATGGAGCAAGTGAATAGCTTTTTTAGGTGTTGTATTGCTCAAAACTTTCTGATTAATAACTTGTTCCGATAGCTAAAAAAAAAAGTAAGAAGAAAAATTGCAGAAAAAGGTTTGGATAAAGCTTTTAGTAAAATATAAAAATGAGTAATAATCCAGTACATTTTAATATATTATAGAAAATTTCAAACACTCACTAGATAAGATAATACAACAAACCCTTATGACATCATATAACTTCAACAATTACATGCCTTAAGCCAGGAAAAGGAGAGAAAAATGCAGCACCTAACAATCAGAAGGTTTGATTGGTGTTTTGAAGAGTCAGAATAAAACAAAGCTTTGACTTCATGATCAGTTCTAATAGACATAATGAGAATCATAATAACTAGAAACTGTTTGATCTATATTCAGGACTATTCTTGAGCCAGGTAAAGAGTTAAGATCAAGATAAGACTAGAAACTGACGAGGGTTTTAGGCATGATGCCCTACACTGGAAAACAGTCAATCAACCATTTAAGACTAGGTGATCTAATTCATATTATTTTTTAACTCTGACTTAAGATGCAAACCATTTCATTGTGAAAGTTACCAGCAGGAAACAGAGTAAACCAGAAATAGCAACCGGAACTCAGAAAACACCAGTCATTATTACAGAATATCATACAACAGGGATCAGAACAGTAAAAGTTAGAAGGTCATTTCCATGTTGTTTTTTCTTTCTCTAGGATCCTTTTAGATTTTTTTCTTTCTTTTTTTGTTCAAGCTTGAATTGCAATTTTGAATTGTGTTAGAGAATCTGGGCTATAAAAAGACTTTGCTTAAACTCATTAAACTGTAAAACTGCTTGTATGCTTGTATCTTTGCCAATTTTCAAGCTGAAAGACTAAAAGGCATGTTTTTAGCTATGAAAAATGAGTAAGATTACTTATTGGAATTTGGGCACCTTGTTCTTTGGCTTAGAAAGAGTCTGAGAATGGCATCAAAATGAACAATAAATGCCTACCCTAAGGCTTTCTCAGTTCAATACTTCTTGCTCATGACTGTTCTATTCAAGTTGTAGAATAATAAAGCTTAGAGAATGTTCCGCTTTGAGGAAGCTAAGATTTCGTAAACAGCTTTATATTAGTATAAAGATACAATGAGGAATTAAAATGTATTTAGCCCTCTTGATAGTCCTTTGCTAAATTATATCTTCATGTCATTTCTCTGCTTTGTATTATAATTTTTAAAATAATAATGTTTTACCATTTACTAAGGTCCTGTATACATACATGGGGCAAGCACTATTCAAAATGATTTATATTTAATAAATTATTAAATATTCACAGCAATCCTTTAAGAAGTACAATATTATTAGGTTCCTTCTTTGTACTGATAATAGATTTCTGAAGCACAGAAATGTTAAGTATTTTTCCCCAGAGCACAGAATTAGTAAGGAGCTGAGTAGGGATTCAAATTCAGCAATCTGTTTCTAGGCCCTAACCATTAACCTAGACAGACAAAAAGCAGCAACACGAAAATAAACAGACAATCAAAATTTTAAAACATTTTCAGTTGGTAGCTATTTATAAATACAACCACTGGCTTCTATAGTTCCTAGATTCAAAGGAGTAACAAAGGGAGCCAGAAATTGCAAATGCAAGCATTTATGGCTTTTTCCATTTCAGTGGTGACAGTAACACTTTGTTTTAGGGTTTATATAAGATGATTAAAAAAAACTGTAAGGATAAGACTAGAAAGCCTCTTGCCCCCACCAAAAAAAGAAGGGATGGTTTTAAATAAATAAAAATTCAAAAAATAATTTTGTTTCATTTCTTCAAAAAATGTAACAGTTTTCAGATTTTTAAAAATACTTTTTAGGGAAATTAAAAACACTAGAATCAGAATCAAAGTAGAATGTGTTAGCAGAAGGAAGGCAAAGGAAGACCTATACATTTGTATAGAATGATGGCAGATGCTGTATGCTGTGCTGTACCTCTTGGGATTCACCGAGTCAGAGGTGCTAGAGAATTGTCAACGATTGTTTTGCAGTCATCAAACAATAAGTTCACATATAAGTATTCCAGCTCTCTCATTCTTCAAGTAGCATAACTAAGTTTGACATCATTTCCCAATTTTTTCTTATAGGATTAAGCTTCATTCACTCACAGTGATAGCTGGCTTGATGATATCCTCTTTTTGTTTATTTTTTTTTTGCTATTTTTTTGGAATATTTATTGGTGTCTAACAAACTGCTTCAAGTATTAGTGGCTTTACCAGCAATAACTTTACTGAATTTTTCAATTTTTAAAAATACACATTTGGACAAAGCCCAGCTGTACATTTCTTCTGATTCATATCGTGTACACTGGGGACACTTAGTGGTATTCATCTGGTGGCTGTGATGGTATTGAGGATCCAAAATACTTTTGCTGACTTTGCTCATATTCCTAGTGCCTCTGTGAAGACAGATGGAAAAGTGAGCCCAGCTGGATCACTCACCCTCTCCGTGAACTATTAGGACCTTCTCACTTGGTCTCTCTAACAGACAATTGGACTTCACACATGGCTGCTTACTGCCTTGATGCCAAGAGTTTCAAGAAACAGAGGTGAAGCTGCCAGTCTCTTAAGTCTTTGACCTAGACATTGGCATGATGCCCCTCTGCCATAGGTTAAGGGAGCAGGGCATCATGCTCAATTGAAGGGGTGATCTCTCAATCTTAGGAGCAGAAATCTGTGTGGACATCTCTAATCTGCCACATTCCTTTCCTCTTCCTCTCTTTCACTTTTTTCACCTCCTAGTGATTTAAATTTGTATAACTCAAAAATTACCTACTCTAAAATTACTGTCTCAGTGTTTGTGGCTGGAAGCATACCAAGAGGAGGACGTTTGTGTTTGGCCATATTCTTTTGATTCTTATCCACGGTGAAATGGCTCTTACTGCTTCTTTTTCATTAAATAGATCATGAGTGAGAGATGTTAGCTGATTTATCTAATAAACACTTAGGACTTGAATGAAGTTTTTCAAACCATAACTATAATGTTTTTGCCACTGTACCTAAGGATGAAATAAGGAGAATAAACCTGAAAAGAGTCATTTAGTTAAAGCTGGAAACACCAAGCAGTTACTGGCTTTTATTTTTTAACTCACTTGATTCAATTCAATTTGATAATTAAAAAAAATAAAAACCTTTCTTTTCTGATAATTTCTCCAATCATCCTATCAATTGACATGGAGTTAAAGGGTTGGATAATTGACTTACTAGACCGCAGCATCCCTGATTCTTTGATTTTCCCAGGAAGTAGGAAAGGAGGAGGATTAATTTTGGCTGCATACTTCCACTATTTCAAGGACTTTGCTGTTCACATTCACTGCTCTTTTATTTAATCCTCACGTGATAGATAATATCCACAGTTTTTTAGATGAAGAAACTGCTTCAAACAAAGGTAGCAAGCAGGGATTTTGATGCAGTCTGTCTGGCCACAGAGCCAGACAGATTCAACTATATTTTACTCTTCCCAATAAGAAGAAAATGCTCAGTGGCAATTTCCCTGTAGGGGAAGTGAATTGCAGACCTTGGGAATCCATGAGATTCTTTAGCACTGCAACTAGTAGTTTTAGTGTCCTGCTGGGGAAGTTGAAGCAATTTTCTCCTGCATTATAGGTCCATAGATTTTATTATTATTTTTAAACAGCTCCTATTGAGGTCAAGTTCGACCTACTCCTGATATAATTGCTTTTCTGCTTCTTCATGTTTTCTGTGCCTGCTTTTATTCTTGACTGTCCAGTTTTACAAATCAGTGGTTTTTATTTTCTAAGTATTCATAAGCTAGTTCTTGCTCTTGCTCTCAAGTTTATTGTGCTTCAGATGTCACTGTAGAATCTTAACATTCCAATTAGAGACAATACATTTAAAAAAATCTGCATGAAGAAGCCCCTGATACCCTTGCTAACATGTTATAAATTTTTAAAATTTGTTACCAATATTATAGATTTAAAAAGTGATATATTATTATTTTAAGTGGCATTTACCTGATTACAAGTAAAACTAAATAATTTTTCTGTTGGTTTTCCAATTTTTCTTCTTTTTAGAATTGAATTATTTTTATTAACATTCTCAAATTAATTTGTAAACTTTCCATGTATATTAAAGATTGTATTTTGACTGACATAGAAGTTGCAGGTTTTTTTCATATTTGTAATTTGTTTTTTAATGCTGTTTATGGTATAGTTTGTCATTGAAATATTTTAAATTTGTATGAACTCAAGTTTATTAATATTTTACTTTATGGTTTCTGACTTTTCTATTTTATTTAAGAATAAATAACACAATGTAATAGAAATATTCTATTAAATTCATTATTATTACATTTAAATATTTTGTCTTAGATGATGTGTTTCTAATATATAGCTAATTATATGTATACTCTACCTTTCCCAATAAAATTAAACTTTATTGAAAATCATATCCTTACTTTCTCTACATGCTAATATAATCCCATATCTTTTATTCTAATGCTGGTTGCCATTCTGTTCCAATCATTTTTCTTTTTCTTTTTCTTTTTTATTTTTCTGTAATACAGTGGAATAATCAAAGTACACTGTAGCCTCAAACTCCTGTGTTCAAGTGATTCTCCTGCCTCGGCCTTCCAAGTAGCTGGGACTACAGACAGAGGCCAATATGCATGACTAATTTATTTTTATTTTTGGAGAGACAGATAGGGTCTTGCTCTGTTGCCCAGGCGGTTAGGAACTCCAGGGCTCAAGTGATCCCCCTGGTTAAGTTTTGCAAAGTGCTGGAATAACAGCTGTGTACTACCATATCCAGTCCTCTTTTTAATAGCAATAGTTGCAGGATTAAATTACTCAATGAACTGCTTTATTTGATCTCAGAATCTTTGATATTTTGTAGTTTCATTATAATTTAGTTTTAAACATTTAACAAGTTCCACTGTGAAGTCTAGCTCAACCTGGGAGTTACTCTTAAGTGTATGTTTTAATTTCCAAATATTGAAATCTATTTGGTCAAAAAAATTATTCTGTATAATTTCACTACTTTTAAATATACGAGAGCTTGTTTTATGGCTCTGCATGTGCTTTATATAGTTATTTATGCTCTTAAAAATTGTTTATTCTAAAAGTCAACTTCGTGAAAACAGAGTAGAATGGGTGAGGGGAGGCCATTACCAGGACCTTTGGGGAAGGGAAATTGGGGAGATGTTCATCAAAGGGTGCAAAGCTACAGTCACAAAATGAGTAAGTCCTAGAAATCTGCAATAACATACAGTACCTATGATTAAAAATGCTGTATTGTAGGCATTAAGATTTGTTAAAAGGATAGCTCTTATGTTAAATGTTCTTACAAATACAAAAATAAACAAAAATTTTACAAGTGTTGATATATTTTATGACATTGCTTATGGTTTCACAGTATATACTTTATGTTTATTAAGGTACGTACATTAAATATGTACAAGTTTTGGTATGTTAATACTCAACTAAAAGCAAAAAGATCATTTTAAAAACCAACAAAATACAAAAATGTTAAGAATAGTAGTAGACTTATGTATACATTTTAATAGTGTTTGTAGGAAAAAAATATGCATATAAGTTTCAAAAGTTTACATGCATTGTCATATATGGAATGATATATACCAAACTTTGATATTGTTTCATGTGAGAACATATAGAAATGAAGAAGAGAAAGAAGAATTTATGTTTTTATTTATGTATGTGCTACTGCATTATTTTATCTAAATGCATTATTTTTTTTACTTTGGATATCAGTAAGTATAAAGCTAAGAACCTCATTGAAATCATAAAAAAATCAGTAAGTACAAATAATTATGTAATTACATTACATTCCTTTTCATTTTCATAGTTTTCTCTTTTTATCTTTTGTAAATATGTATTTCTAAATAAATCACAGGTAAACTCCAACTTAGCCAATATATATAAAGGTTTATATAAATAATATGGAGTGTTAAGAATAAAAAGGCATCTGTAGAAGACCATGTTACCTAATAATAGTGTACATTGGGAAATATTGAAAATTCACATAGCTGTATTTAAAGTAATAGGCATTATTTATTGAATTTTGAGCTTTTACATTTTTAAATTATTAGCTGCTGATAGTTTCCTAGATGTGATTTAGTATTTGTCCAGAATATTTCTGGAAAATATTTACAGAAATCTTCAACTGAATGAAGTTTAATCTTGAATCATTTCTTATAGATACCCAAATGTTCCATCACACTTGACTCAGTTTTAAATGTTAACCAGCCAACACTGGCATTCTGGCTGTTTTTGTAATTAACCTCCAGCCTATTGACAACAGCACTTTTAATTATTATATTCCATATTTATGAAATAGAGTATCACAAGTGAAATAATAGGCTATTGATTCAAATAGCCATTTTAAATGCAATTGAGAATCCAATCAGTTTTTGTAAAACTACTGAATATTCATTTACTATACTTTTGTGCTCCATTAATAACAGACCTTGATTTATCTTAGTAACGTCTGACAATATTCTATTTAGTATTCATTAGATAACAAACACAGGACTACCATTTTGTTATTTCAACAAGAGTTGAAAGAGACTGCCTTTATGGAATATCTTAAACATGCTTTGCGTTCCTTTTGATAGAATTCATCAAACTGTATTAGAATGTGTCATCTGTTGGTGGAAAATATATCCACTTTCATGACTAAGATTGTCCATACTCAGTTTGACTCAATAGTTAGAGGATGAGACATAGGGTTATTCAAATTACTTCATGTGCTACATTTATACATTTTATTTGAGTAATTCAGGGAGTGGCTGTGTGAAGAAATGCTTTCTTTTTTATCTCCTCTGAATTTGTCATAGAGTCTTTAAGGTATCTGATCACATTTTACTTAAAAAGAAGTATTTCTAAATTCATTGAATAAGAAATTAAAATTTTCAGTGTATTCTTTCAGATAACATCTCTAAACAACATTTTTTGAGAGCTTGTTATGTGCTAAAATTTGTGTTAACTTTTTATTGATTATGTCATTTAATACTATTTTAAATCTTTAATTTCAGTAGTTAAAAATATCCAGATTTTTCTCTTCAATGACTTTAAAAAATATTCATTTTAATTGTAGAAAGTCATGTTATTGAAGGAAGTATTATTTTAAAGAGTGGTAAACAAAGTATATGTTTAGTTATTTGTGACAGAGGAACCAAATCAGATTCAATTTCTTCCTTTCTATATATTAAAGTCCAGAACATATGACATTTCTCATCCATCCATTTCTCAGTCATTTCTTTATTCAATAAATATTTATTTTGTCCTATTATGGAATTTGCAGGCACTGCTTAAATGAAGATGAATTACAGTCTATGATCTGAAGGAGCTTATATCCAGTAATGTAAATAAAACATTACAATTCATTTGGAGAAAAGATAAAACAGTAGTATGTGTAATGATCACAAAGGAAGGAATGACAACATAGTACGACCATGTACAATTGCAGTGAATGAATTCCTAGGTAAAGAAAAGGACAAAAAGGAATATAGATATTCCAACATTGTATTTGAGGACTCAAAGCATGGAGAATTTCTAGCAATTCCATGTACACCTAAGTATCAGATTCAACAGGAAGAGCAGCAGACAAGGAATTAGGTTTAATAAATAAAAAGGGTGAGATCCAGAAATGCTCTGAACCTAGGAACTTAGATTTACCTTGTAGTTGTTAAGAAGATTGAATGTTTTGCAGTAGTTAAGTGGCTAAGATTTTAGTTTGAGATACATAATTCCAGAAGTTTAATGCATATTAAAGAGGACTGAGAATGGAAACAAGGGGAAAAATAGGACATTTCTATTGCCCAGATGAGATTAATGAGGATGCTATGAAGACTATCTTAATTTACAGAAAGAGATGCAATAAAGAGACACGGGGAGGTAGTGTAAACAGAATTTGGTCATAAATAGGATGTAAAAATGGAGAACAAGTGTGTGAGCTACAGCAGAAAGTCAAAGATGATTCTTAGGTTTCTAGATTGAATGCAATTATGCCACATTAAAATGGCAAATGTTGGTATCCCATAAATGACATAGGAAATTCAAGAAATGGTTGGAGGAAAAATGAACTCATATTTGGATATGTTAAATTTGAAAGGTCTATGTGAAATAGCAAAAAAAATATAGGGAAAAATAGGAATTTAATCTTGAAACTGAAGATCGTTGTGAGAGTATGTATCTAGATACAAAGGTCATTGAAATGTAAGTGATTATTGATAGAAATATGTGAGATCATTTCTCTTGGATGTATAGTAGAGAGGAGATGTAATGAAAATGCAGTCATAGCTTTTAATAGACAGGCACAGGAAGTGGAACCAGTGGTAAAGAGTCCTTCATAAAGGTGTGACCTAGAAAGTATAAAATCTTTGATTTGTTAAAAAAAAAAAAGGTGTGATAAGATCCACGAGAAAACCATGTCCTAGAAGTCAGTGGGTAGGAACATTTCAAATGAGAGGCAGAAGAGCAGAGTGAATGAAAATGTGCATCCTAGTAACAAAGAGTTTTATCTCCAATTACAATTCCCTACAGGTGTGCTCTTGGGAAAGGCTTCATGGAGAGTGATTTTCTCTCTCTCAGTCTCATTTTCTCAGCTGTAAAATTGGAATAATAATTATTTCTGTTTTTTATAATTGTTTTAAGGATTAATAAGATAATGGACAATGCCTGGCATATGATAAGTAACCAACAAAAGCTTCTCAATATTATTATTAGGAAGGTGGTTAATCATGCCAAAATTTCTAACAGGAAAAGGAGAGAAACCTCCATCTGATTTGGCATGCAAGTGGCAATAGGTAGTTGTCTTATACTTTCTTTTCAATGACAAAACTCATAGTATACAATGAAATTAAAAATGTAGATCTTAGAAATTCATTCTGTTTTATTTTTTCAAGAGTGGAGGCTAATCCTGCTCATGCTAAATTGTCAGAGACATGAAGGTCCCTTGCTGTTTACATAAAAATGCTGGCACTTAGGAATAAAGCACCAGTATCAGAAGAGAGAAAATTGTCAATATGAACAACCATCCTAAAACATCTAAGGGCCGTATGAATATATTGATATGGTTTTGATGTAGGAATAACTGACACTGCATTTCATGATGCTCTGAAGGGAATATGAGGCAATGAAGAATGTTTTTCTGATTGTTCTGTTGTATTTTTCTGTTACTTCTCTTGCCACTTTCCTCCTGGGTTGAAATTACACAAGGAATAGGAAAAAAAAAAGACTAAACAAAGCTGATTTTATTACTTGACTGTCTCATAAAGATGATTGCTACTATCAGCAATGCCCACGGCTTATTTTCTTCTGTGAAGGTTGAAGCAGGTAAGAGAAGCACAGGGCACAGTTGCATTGCTAGCACCATCCTAGATGGGAAATAGAGAAGTGAGCTTATCTCTAGATGGCGTTTAATATGTTTGATGAAGATTGTCTTTAATGTACATAGATTATCCTCAATGGGTTATGTTTAATACAATTCAGAAAATATAAAATATGTATTCAGTAATGATAATGAATTATGATAATCTTTTGCAAACCTGATAAGATATCATTCCAAAATCAGTAGTACTTATCTGTTCATGCTGTGTACCAGAATTTTGAAGGCAAAAGTATATTTGTGTTCTTAAAGTCCAGGTAGCTACATAAAATTATTCCTTTAATTCAAGACTTTTCAAATTAACAAAATCATTGATGAAAAATGAGTATATCAACTTTATAAAATGGAAACAATATGCCATTTATATAAACATTATTTATTTGACAAATTGTAAATAGTATATACATGACACTCATATTAACTTCCAGTTTCTTCTTACTATGTAAATGCTGATAATATCTGTGCAGATACTGTTTAAAATGTGGTCTTTGTTCCCATTCTGTCAGTATTCATTTCTCTCATTGTCTGCATTTTGATGAGGTACTTTTTTGTAGCTCATGTATTTTTTGTATTCTATAGTGAAACACTGCCTTTGTTGCTTGTTTAGTGATACAAGAACACTAGCTTTGTTGTTAGGCAAATGTGTTCCTAGTATTAGCACCACCAGAGACTGGTGGGCAAGTCACCCACCCATTGTAGCCTTGATTTCTGCAAAAGAGAATATGGTATACCTTAAATGTTTATTTGAGGACTGCATAAAATAATATCTATAAATTACCTACCACAATATTTGACATATTATAAAAGTTCTATTTTTATTATTATGATCATTATCTTGATCCTCTTCCCAGTTGCACAATATTCTTAATCTCTGCATCAGTACATGCTCAAAGTTCAGGTTTTCATATATCAAAGTCTTAAATGTATTAAAGATTAATGTTACTTCCTCTAATAATGTTTTCTCAAAATGCCTTATGCCAATAACTTATTATTTTCTATATATTTTTTTCCAAATTAACATTCAGTTCTTTAGTTTATTGTTTCATTCTTCTTGAATGTTTCTACTCTCTCAGTTTTCTCAGTATTATGTCCTCTCTGCTGTGATATCTTCTAGTTTACAAACTTTTCTTTCATATGGAAAGCATAACTTTTAACCTGCACCTGTTCTTAAAGTGAACTCTCTCATGCTGGAGAACCATGGGTATCTTTATACCTTATCTGTGTTTTAGCAATGCCAAATTTTATTGATTATTTCATATTTATAATAATTAGCACATGTGTGGATCATATGAAGCATTTTGTTATTAACTATATGTCTTTCTTCATTTTGAGTTTTTTTTTTCCAGAAACAAAGTAGAAGAAGGAAAATGTAGAGACAAAGAGCAGTGATCACATTGAGAAAATAGCCATATTTGTTATCTAAGAGTGGCAACATTGCTTTACCAGGACAGTGGAATTTTGACTCTGGATTTTTCTGGCAGTGATACTGCTATAGTCTCCCTAGAGGGAGACGGCCATTTTATAAGGATGATGCTTTAGCCATTTCAAAGGAAATACTAGACGCTTGTTCTAGACATGATTGATGATAGTCTTTCAAAAAGTAACCCAAATTATCAGTGAGAAAGACAAAAGTGTGTGACTTTTTTCTAGCTCCTTTAGGTGGACCAGCAATTACTTGACAGGATGTATTATTTTAAGTTGTTCATTTTCATGCAGAAATGGAGGTTACAATTTTTGGCTTTTTCTATGTAAAGGGAGTGAAATGCGCATTTGAAAATTTATAAAATAAAATAGAAAATTTCTGTTGGGAAATAGAGGTTAAATTGAAGGTTGACCATTGTTTTCAATATTGATAAACTGACAGCGTTTTCTTGTGTGGACATAGTTTGTGTTCCACCTGTTAGCAGTCTGTACATATGCCTCTTCAAAATAGCATGATGACATTTCTTGTATTTCCACAGGACACTACTTAATATGGTACTGAAAAGAAATTTTCATCAAATAAAACTTTTTGTAGATTCTTCTCCTAAAAATATGCTTTCCTTTGTGAAAGTTTTCTCTTTCTATGATTCTTGGTTATCATGAAAATGGATTACCACAATCACATAGAATATACCTATGTAATGTTTACAAACGACACATGACATTTGACTAAGTTATTTAATAGAAACTTTTAACTCTATGGACTGTGTAGTACTGTATACTAGCAATGCAAGGTCTGCTCTTAATACATTTATTTTTATGTCCATTAAGAGTAAGCACTTGGACCTATCTTCTATTAATTGCAATTAATATAAGCATACTTTCAGTCTTTGCCCTTTTCATAATAAGTGTATAAGAAACACTTTGCAAAAGAGATAATGTCATGAATAAATTGCATTGTCTCGACAGAAGCTGACTGGAAAAAAGTTGTCAGGAAGCTTTAATAAAAGCAATGCTATATGTAAAATTTTTATATCTAACACATGTTTTCATCTTTATATGTAGTTTATTTTTAACTATAGTGATATGTTCATGTATATTGCCTTGAAACTGTAATTAGGATATCAGTAGGACATATGTTCATTAATAAACATTTCTATAATTGTTACCATGTTCAAGATGCTAGTTTTACATAAATATATCTTTTAAATATTGGTCAGAATACAAATATTAACTTTTTAAATTAAAGTAATAACACTAAGAGGTAGTAATTCTTATTTTACAGATAAGGAAACGGAGACACACGGCAGTGAAATAATTGTCTGTGGTCACACACCGAGTAAGTACTGTAAATACTCAATATCGTTGATAAATTCTTGGAAACTACAACATTAAGTGAAGCAATGTTTAATAAAGCCAATTTTAGTATATATAGGCTAATTGATATAAATAAAATTAGGTTAGTTCCTATGGCTTATTTCTGGTAATGCGAACATCACCAAACTTTAAACAAAAATGTATTTTAGGCCGGGCGCGGTGGCTCACGCCTGTAATCCCAGCACTTTGGGAGGCCGAGGTGGGTGGATCATGAGGTCAAGAGATCGAGACCATCCTGGTCAACATGGTGAAACCCCATCTCTACTAAAGATACAAAAAATTAGCTGGGCATGGTGGCACGTGCCTGTAATCCCAGCTACTCAGGAGTCTGAGGCAGGAGAATTGCCTGAACCCAGGAGGCGGAGGTTGCGGTGAGCCGAGATTGCGCCATTGCACTCCAGCCTGGGTAACAAGAGCGAAACTCCGTCTCAAAAGAAAAAAAAATCGATTTTAGATTTTTGTTTAAACATTTGGTAATGTTTGCATGACCAGAAAAGTTGCAAGATTAGAAGTATTTTACTTTTAATGTTAAATGTTGAAGAAAATATGAATTATACATAAATTTAAGAAAGATTAATTAAAATAAGTAAGATAATAGTTTACCTGCTTTAGTTCAGGGTCATAGATCGCTGGTCTATCTTGGCAGCTCAAGGTGCTAGATGGAATCTGCTCTGCATAGGATGTTCTTCCATTGCAGGGTGCGCTCTCTCTCTCTCTCTCTCTGATGGAGGACATTTAGACATACCAATGAACCTAAGGTACACATCTTTGGGACATGAATGGAAACCTGAGTATATGAAGAAAACTCATGCAGACATGGGAAAGTGTGCAAACTATGCAGCATTTGTGACTTTTATTTCCCTTAACTTTCCGGCAGTATGTTTTCACCAATTTCGGCAGTGTCTAATTCTGACTTTCTTATCTTAAATGGTTTTTCATTTACAAAATATGTTCTGTTGGATCATTTCTCATTCACGTTAGGGCCTAGGAATATTATTTTTTAAACTCAAATCTGAAACAGTGTTTCACACACTGATTCACTATGTGCTTGAGATATGCTAATAACTCATGACATTTTGTTGCTTGGATTCCAAGATATACACTAGTGATTGCCTCTAATTTCAGATACTGCACAGCACCCGCCCAGACTTTCCATTGACCTTCTCTCAGAACTTGTTCTACCCAGACCTAGTTATTTTCTCCCAGTGACACTTGTGTCCAGATTTTAGCTAAGAGTTTGAAAAATGCATTTAAATAGACTGATATGAGAGAATAATGGCTTCTTTTTAATATTTATATTTGATCATTTATTAAATTAGAAGAACAGGTGAGGCAGCAGGGTAAAAAAGAGAGGTAATATGCAAAAATATACAACAGTGGTTATCAAAATTTTCAGTATATTAGAATCACCAAAAGGACCTGTTAAAATAGATGATTGGGGTCCAATTCCCAGAGTTAATTTCTGAAATGTTCTCAGGTGATGCTGATGCTACTGATTTGGGGTAGTACACATTGAAAAATACCGATATAGAGCTTCATACATTATCAAGACATAGAATGAGACCTGCACCTCCCTGTTATTGCTTTCTTGTAATTTAAGAGGATTAAGAGCTGTGCTGTGTATCATCTGATTTCTATCTTATATTAGCAAAGACAAAATTTAAACTTCTTCAGATATGGGTTCCTGTCTGCTAGTTATCTATCATTTTTAAGCAAAGAAAAGAAAATTAAGCTTTTGGTGTGGGCAGAGGTGAGTCAGAGGTGAAATGGTGGATAATGATGTCTTAGGGTCTTTGGAAGTTCACGGGATTAAAATGTATTCAGTAAGTAGGAGGTTTGCAGGAAGTAGAAAAGATGACTTCTTAAGGCTGCTCCATTAATACCATTTTCCATAAAATACAATATAGCAGACACTAGGAAATATGTATAAGGACTTCAAAGAGGAAATTTTGAGAAAAATGAAATACGAATGATAATAATATTTAGAGAAAATGCTTTTCCTGCTCATAAAAATTTTTGCCATATTTTCTATATTGAAAGGTAGCTCAGAAAGTAGTTTTTTCCCCTCTATTGTCTTTCAGGGTATATTATTGTCAAATTTTGTTAAATTTTAATTTACTTATTTAATAAATAATCTTGGATATTCACTCTGTTAGAAAGCATGGTACAGACTGGGCCAATATACTCATAGTATTTAATAAAAGTGTTATAAATCAAGGCTCTGAAACAGTGCCTGAACACTGAGAGCTGGCTGATAAATATTTTTAAATTAAGAATAAGTGAATGAAGCTAAGTATTTAAAGGAGTACGTGGTCAGTTTCTTAAAGGAAGTGTGTTAAAGAGAAATATTCTTAAATTGAATGATGTCTCTTTCTGGATGCAAACACACTGGGGTAGCATGGTGCTGAGCTGCTTGGCAGGATAAATAGCCCTCTTCACTGGTGCATTTCACAAAGGAAGACCATTCCAAAGAGACGTTGCTCAGACATTTTATTCTGTGTAGCTTCAGTGAATGTCTACATGAACTCACATAGTTTTGATGGCAGATTCCTAAGCAGAAACTATATGCTTGTTTCTGTGTCGAGGTGGTTACTTATGTCCCATTTCAGATTGCAAGCTAACCTTTTCAAAATGTCAACACACTTACTTCCCATCTTTACAATCACCAGCAATTTACATTTATTCAGTAGCTGCACAGCTTGAGCACTGTGTAAAATTATTTTATTCTCTGAGAACCTATGTTCCAAAGAGGAATCATCCACCTCATATTTAAGATACAGAGAACTGGCAAATAAACCTATACAAACATTGCAGCCTAACTTTCAACATGCTACTCACTTGGGGATAGGAGAATTCTGTCATTTTTGTTGATAAGTGAGTGTTTCAAAATGACTATCTACTCATAAGTTAATTGCAAGCATATGGAGAACTGACATTGATTGAAGCTAGTGTGTGTATATCTCTCTAAATCCTTATTCTTAAAATGAAGTGTCCCCTGCAAAGATTATTGGAAGAATGTCAAATGACATAGTTTCTGAAAAAGTTTATATAACATGGCTTTGTAATTAAATTTATGTACAGTAAATTATGCTAGCTCAGACATTTGACTTATAATTGTGTAAATCTTGGAAGGCCAAATTACATCAGGTTGCACAGACAGCATGTTATTAAATAAAACATTAGCAGCTAAAACATGTTAATATCTGTTTCTTAAAGTGTTCTGTTTTATAGAAGTTAGGCACTGAAAGTTTTTGTATCACTGAGAACCATGAAATTAACTATATATGAGAATTATCCTTAAGACATATCTTCAAAAATTGTAGGACATGATCTAAGAGTGGGAATTCTATTATATGTTTGCCTTTATGTCAATTGAAGAGAAACATATATTGTTTATTATTACCTTGATTTGAGGACACAGTTCATTGGCCAGTGAGGTTCAGGTAATTTTATTTCCACCTCAAATCAAGATTCTATTTGACAAACAGACAGTTCTCACCACCAGGATGATTTATTATCACTCTCTGTATTTCTTTACCACAAAATATACTTTTCTAGTTCTAAAGGAAATGTAAATGGTAAAGAAAAAGCAAAATGATATGTCTGCCAGTATTGTACATTCTCTTGTTCCTACAGTGGCTGTCACAGCACCACTGTTGAATTTATCAAACTGATGACTCCAGCAGCCCAGTAGAGGAAAAATTACTATGGTACTTTTTCGTATGCTGCTATATTGTTACACACACTTTAATGACAACAGTGATTTATTAATATTACAAAACTGATACATTTATTTGGTTCATTATTCTCATCTGGATTTTAGTATGCCAATTGCTTTTTAAAAAAAGTTAAAATAACTACTTACATGATGATACATTGCATATGGCAGTCTACAAAATGTGTAATTATTCAAAATTAACAAAGATACTCTTTAACCATTTTGCAAGCTAATTATCAAAAGGAAAATAATTTGGCTATTTGTACATTTTGCATAAACCGAAAAAGGGAAGAGAAAATCATTACATAATATCCAGCCCAGGAAAATATCAGTCTGGCTCCTATGAGCAGATATTGCTATACATTCAAGCATGAAACACCTTCATGTTTCCAAGGGATCTGCAACCAGTAACCTCGAAGATATTATTAGAGTGATTGTTTTTCAAATTTGTGCTAAGTAAAATTTATTTTTAATTTATTATTGAGTTTTTATAGGAAATATTCTGGTCCCATTTTCCATAGCCCTAATAACTCACATACTTAAAAAAAAATCAGCCTCCATGATCTCACAGACCTTTGCCTTTACTTAAAGGAATTATATAAGATTCTTTATTTTCCAAATCTAGTGAATATTTGAAGTCAAATTCTTAGCAATTGGTTTTATATAAATGAATACCATTATTATAATATTAAAAGAATGTAAACAACTACCTATTTAATTAAAACACATGGGACTACAATGTTAGACTGTGCTAACGTTGGTCACTCCCTCATATCTACTGTGATCCACTTTGGGGATGACAATTTTGACTGGATAAAAAGTAATAAGTTTTCCTTCCTGTCAGTACATGGCATAGATGTCACAGTTGTTTCTGGAGCAGATTAGTATCCCTTTGACCTTATGGAGTGAGATAGAGGCTCTGAGGAATCTTGAGATGCGCAGACATGAACAAATCAGTCAGCTGAAAGAGACACTAGAAGACAGTAGGGAGCCAGAAGGACTAGCTCCTCCCTTTATTAGACAAAACTGTCCCTAGCTACCTGTTTTTATTTATGTATTTTTATTTATCTTTTTGAGATAGAGTCTAACTCTGTCACAGCCCAGGCTGGAGTACAGTGGTGCAATCTTGGCTCACTGCAACCTCTGCCTCCCAAGTAGCTGGGATTACAGGTGCTTGCCACCATGCCTGGCTAATTTTTGTATTTTTAGTAGAGATGGGATTTCACCATGTTGCCCATGCTGGTCTTAAAATGGTCTCGAAGTCCTGACCTCAAGTTATCCACTTGCCTTGGTATCCCAGAGTGGTGGCATTACAGGAGTGAGCCATTGTGCCTGGTCCCTAAGCTATTTTTAAACGAGAGTTCTCTCCGATGCTTTAAAACTGAAACTAGATCAAAACATAATTTTAGCATTAGATTTATTCACTTTACAAATCAATGAAGTAGCATATTAGAAAAACTCTTTCAACCTATGTGGAGGAAGTTGCAACCTATATCAATTTTTATCTGATATTCAGAAAATAACTGCATCCTATTTCCTTGAGGTAAGCACAGAGGAGCTTTAGCATGTTGGGTGAGGGCCCTTTTTCATCACAACTCCTCAGGAAGATAGGGAACAACACTTTGATGTTACCCAATTTTCTTTCACTGTTTCAAAAGTGAATACATGAATAGTAGTAATTTATGTAAAAGTAACATAAGACTGTGTAAAGGCCAGTGCATTTACACTAGAGGGTCCCATGGGCAACTTTTTGCAGTTTGTATATCTGTATGTCTCTCTGTCAAATGTATTACTTTTAATAGCAAACCAACCTCAGGATAATACTGCTATCATCTTTGGGCTCAATATGAAAGTTTGGAACTTGAAGAAAAATTCAAGGTTATATTTTAGTTGGCCATTACTGATACTTCCTTTCTTGTTCATCTATATCAAGAGATACCATATAGATAATTCTTAAGATAAGAACTTCTTCCTTTAAAGATGTATATAGAGAGATATGAAGTGTTGTTATATTTGTAATCATGTAATTGCTGGAATTCTTACTGAAATGATGTTTTGGCTTGTAATATATTCCTCTTGTATAAACTAAAATTGCTCTGGCAGTGCAGCTTTCACTTGAATGGGGACTATGTCCCATTGACAGGGGTCCATGCCCTTTAACATTAACATATCATTCTGAGAACAGAATGTGCTAAACAATAATTAGAAAAAAATTGAGTTATCCAAAATTGTTTTTCCTGTGATTAAATAGAACTTCATTCTAAAAAAAATGGTTATCAGTAAGCATTAATATCATATTCTCATTAGGTTTACAACCTATTTTGTGACTAGAATTTATCATTTAGTAAATGGTATCACTGGCTATTAATCAAATAAAATGCTTGAAAACTTTTAAGAAGACCAAAAAAAGGAATCAGCAAGTATATGAAAATAGTGGCAATCAAAAGAAGAGTCCATTTTTTAAAAAATTGGGAAATGATTATAATCTTTGACTTGACTTCCAGGCCCAAATTTCAAAATGACTCTTCTTGGTACATACATACCTTAGATGTCACCACCTGAATATTGAATGTAAATTCTTAAACAAAATACCCATTACACAGAAAATCACTTAGGTACAAAGAAATGAATGATCTCAGGTACACTGTGCCACAGAACTCTATCAACTATATTCCCTTGTACAGGGAATTAAATTTGAAAGAGGTAAAGAGTAATGGTGAATACTAGAGAAAGCTATGAAAAATTGGTGTGTGTTTTCACTTTCATTGCATTCTTCACCCTTGAACTTAAAAGTGATTTATCCATGTCTAAAAACAATATCTCAGATTCACATTTACTGATGCCCACTTGAATTTTAGGGGCTGTTTCTTTACATTCCAACCACCAAAATCAGGTGAGAATATCAGACTTTACAAAAATCAAATAAATACTTCAGAAGAAAAGTAGTTTTACGTATGAAAATGCATACTCTTTTTAATCTTAGTATCTGTAGATTGTTAAAAATATAATATTTCATTTTGGCTGGGCATGGTGGCTCATGCCTGTAATCCCAGCACTTTGGGAGGCTGAGGAGGGCAGATCACAAATCAAGAGATTGAGACCATCCTGGCCAACTTGGTGAAACCCCATCTCTACTAAAAAATACAAAAATTAGCAGGGCGTGGTGGCATCTGCCTGTAGTCCCAGCTACTAAGGAGGCTGAGGCAGGAAAGTTGCTTGAACCCAGGAGGCAGAGATTGCGAGACTGCGGAGTGAGCCAAGATTGGGCCACTGTACTCCAGCCTGGCACCTGGTGACAGAGCAAGATTCTGTTTCAAAAAGAAAAAATATATATATGTATACGTGTGTGTGTGTGTGTGTGTGTGTGTGTGTGTGTGTGTGTGTATGTATATATATTTCATTTTAAAATCAAGGCTTCATACTATTTTTACCTGGACACCTTGCAAAAGATGTTCTCTGTGCCTTGATGTTGTGGTAGGGACACATAATTTGTATGCTTACAGTATGTTCTCCTCCTTTACTTCTGCTGTACTTATGCAAGAGATAATCAGAGGGGAGGGTTCACTTTACCTCACAATTTGCATTAACAAGACAGATGTGTTGAGTGACATTGCTTGACATTGGTGTTTAAGTTATTGTTTATCAGTGGAAGACACAAGATGTAGCCAGGTATGGTAAACATTGATGGCTCCCAGGAGAAAAAATAACTGTCAGTGAAGTTGAAAGGAGTGGTGGGAACTCAGAAAGGACAAAGATTCTATAGTGATAATGCGGAATAAAGTAGATCCTGACAACAGCAAACCAAAGTGAGCAGCCATTATATATACATGTATACATACACATTTATCATTGTAATATCCCATTTAGAAGAGTTTCATTTGTATCTATGAAATCTAGCTATAAAATGACTCTCTGATTAGAAAGTCTAAGAGAATGCAAAAATCTCAAAATGATTCTTATCAGTTGTATTTGTTTTAAACAACATTCCAAACATCAACTACTACTGTAATGTGTCAATGATGGCATACCATTAAATTTAAGCCTCAAGACACAATGAAAGTGCCAAAAGGTTTAGTCAAGTTGACAGTACTAAAGCAAGTTTCTCAGCGATGTCTCCCTTTACAGCCTCTTATGCTTGTGCAGATCCCTACAGTGGTGTTTATCTGACTCTTCTCCATCTCTGAAATGCCTAGTGATTTTCCCAGAATGATCTTATTTATGTTGATACTCTTTGGAGGCTGATTCTGCTCTCAGTGGGTTCTTGTTCTGAGCGTTTACACAAGAGAGCCTATTGTGATCTTCTCCGGGACATTTATTTTTCATTAACTTTACTTGTTTTATTAAGATAAAAATTG
>CM052653.1:53660557-53695005 GCA_028533165.1 Leontopithecus rosalia | reverse complement strand
CGCGGTGGCTCAAGCCTGTAATCCCAGCACTTTGGGAGGCCGAGGCGGGTGGATCACGAGGTCAACAGATCGAGACCATCCTGGTCAACATAGTGAAACCCCGTCTCTACTAAAGATACAAAAAATTAGCTGGGCCTGGTGGCGCGTGCCTGTAATCCCAGCTACTCGGGAGGCTGAGGCGGGAGAATTGCCTGAACCCGGGAGGCGGAGATTGCGGTGAGCCGAGATCGGGCCATTGCACTCCAGCCTGGGTAACAAGAGCGAAACTCCGTCTCAAAAAAAAAAAAAAGATAAAAATTGCTTTATATCTTTGATTTCTCAGGCTATATTAATCAGCAGGCCTAGTTCCAGAAGGTAGTAGCTATACTGTTTTATCTCAAAGTCTCCTGGATGCTTAGGGACTTGAAAAAAAAAAAGGAAGCCATTACTATTTGATGGTAATAATTTTTATATAAGTGACATATTTGCAATATGGTTCTGATTTATGGAGAATTATTTTGAAGTTTTGAACACTTTTAGGGTTGACATAGTCATTTGGGATATTTTGTGGATGCTCCTAATATATTTAATAATTTAATAAAAAACATAAGTTAGAACCCAAATAGATTGTCATGTATTTGCTGAATGATCATTCTAATTTAAGTGTTTCTCAGCATTTTAGTGAAATTGCCAATGGATATCAAAAAAATTAGAATACAGTAGTTTCTGTTAACTGAGCATTCTAAGGTGTTTACAAGATTTTACAATGTAAATTTTACAATGTACTGTGTACATCACAGTAAAACTAATAAAAAGAACAAAATCAAAAGGAATTTTTAAGGAAGAAATACATTTAAAAATTGTATGGTTGTTCTGACATTTTACCCCATGTGATGCTATGGAAATCAGCATGCAGTCTGTAATTACATACTTTTAAAATCAAGTATAATAAGAAATAATTGCCATGCAAGGTCATTTCTTGTCATGAAGAAGGTTGAGCAAGAAATAAGAACATATTACCTCTGATGTTCACAGAGAGTAACCAAAATCCACTATCCAAATATCTATAGAGAGAATAATAAATTCATTAGCAGTTGTCAAAAAGTGGTCTGAGTCTTACATTCATTTTATTCTTTGTTTCATAATGAAGTATTATCAAGTAGATAATCAGGAATCAAACTGATTTTGGTAATTGCCACCTTGATAATTTCTGTATAATGCTGCTGGGTCAGCTAATTCCAGGTCATAGTAATCTTAGAGGTGGATAATCAGGTACTATTATTATTGCATTTACTCAAATTATAAATGATTGATTTAGTGTAATAAATAGACTATATTCACTGAGAAAGAATCATGTTAAAGGTATCTGGACATATCATTGTTATCTAGAAGACTCCCTGGTAACCAGCATGGTAAAAATACCTATTTTCTTCCTGATCTTCAAAAAAATCTTACTTTTGCGTAAGTGGTATTAGCAGACTAAAACAATCTGTAGAACTCAATCTCAGACTCTGCTTGGCCAGAATTACACTTTATTTTATCAACAGAGAAAAGATGTATTTCAGGAAGGTTGGAAAATACAAATGAACTAATAGATTAGTGATTCAAATATCTGCTTCACTTTGGCTAGGGAGATAAATGCTGTGCTTACTTGGTTACAGTTTCCAAGCTTCACTCCTAAGTTGTATCTGTTGCTTAAATATTATAAAAATAAAGAATATTCTATAAGTTGAATTAATTATCAAAGTTTTCACGTCCCTAACATGCTAATGCTGTACTAATTCCTCTGTGAGCTTTAACATTTTCAAATGCTGGTATCATTCTATTGATTTTCATTTCCATTTTTGGACCTCACAATCTAAAAACGTAGGATTTTCTGATTTTTATAACTAAATTGATATAGCTATTGCCTTCACTATATCACCTCGATCTAGCCATTTCCTTCTGTCTCTGCAGCCACAAGTTTTATCCTAGCCCTTGCATCTGTTACCACAAATAAACCAGTGACCTTGTGGATCTTTGTTGTTGGTCATCATATTATCTTTATTATATATTGTGGTCCAAGATTTCTATAATAACTTTCTCTGCAACTTTATTTCCTCTCTTCAGAACAATAAACTGATTCCTGAAATGGTTCTACCTAACAAAAACTCTGATTCCTTTCAGGTTTACCTTTAATCTTCCAGTTTATACATATTCTTTTTTACACACCAAATAATCAATTTGGTTAAGATTGGACTGCATATGAATACCTAGCTAGGCCTAAGTTGTTCTTCAAGTTATCAGGAACAAAGCTATATGAAAAATAGACCTCTTTCCTGGTCAAGAGCATTGTATATCAGCTAGACCTATTTTACCATCTGTAGCTCATTGTTCATTACTTTTCTAAATACAAATCAATTTCAGTCTGCCTAACCTTAGTCTACAACCCCATCTTTTGTCTCATCTTGACCTGTGCTGATAGTCCTTCTTTCTTTCGATGGTGTCTAAACACTTGCTGTCTTTGAAACGTAATGGAACAGAGCCATTCTTTCTGAATGATCGTAAGTTATTTTCCAGCTCTAATTACTTTAACACTACTTAAGTTATATTTTCTAGTTCACTCACATGTCTGCATATTAATTGAGTTTTCAATTAATTCAAAAGAGAGAAGTAAGCCAATGCAAAGGAACTTAAATATTTATGTCCTAACTCTTCAGGCCTTGAAGGTAATTATCTATTGTTACTCCTATTGTGTAATAATAAGCCAGTAGTCCTTAAACTTTTATTGTACATAAAAATGTACTCCTCTAAATAAGAAAGCATTATATAAAATGCAGAATTTCTGACCCACCTCTTGAGATTGCCATCTAAGGATCTGCATATTAAATAGCACAGCCAGTACTACTCTTAGAAATCCACATGTAAAAACGCTTGGTGTCTGTTTGAGGAAGATGAGACACAAAGGAACAACTCCACATTTGGTGTATATAGACGCTTCAGTGAGTATAGCATACATGTTGGTATGCACACATTGTACTCGCTTGATTTGGTACATGCTGAATCAGTTTGCTGCCTCATTTTTCTTTGTAAATTATATTTTCCTTACAGGGTAACTTACTTAATCTTAGAAAAAAATTCTGATAATATCACAAAGTATACTATATGCACAGTGGGATTTAAATGCTGTGATTTTACTAGTGACATTTGTGTTTTGTTGAACAACTTCTTTGTACCAAACCTATTTAATATAGTTTACAAATATTATTTTGAATTGATGCAAGAACCTTGTAAGATAAGTCTAAGTGCATTCCATATTATAGAAGAAGAAATTGAAGCCCCTGGAGGCTCATGAACATATTTGTGGACAAATGTCTAGTAAGTGGCTGAGCTAAAATGTAAATTTGACTCTTGATTCCAAGCTTTTCTCCATAATGTCAGATAGCTGATTGTGTTTGATCGATTGCCTTGTTAGATGAATTATAAATTTGCATTAGGGCTTTTTTAAATATGAAGTATTTAAGTCATTATATCAGTTTATCTTTGGTTTTAGTAAAAATATAGACAAAACTATTGAGCATGGCAAATCATAGCCAAAGAATTTCAAATACTGTCATATGATTTTGTTTTTTGTGCTTATCACACTTGAAAGTGACCTCATGAACTCTGTCTCTTAGAATTCATGCCTTTGTGTATCATCTCCCCTGTGATTCTAATTAATGATATGCACTGGTCACGTTTAGGTGATTACATAAGATTGTACTTTTTGTTGTTTGTTTGTTTGTTTGTTTGTGATGGAGTCTTGCTCTGTCACCCAGACTGGAGTGCAGTGGCACAATATCAGCTCACTGCAACCTCTGCTTCCCAGGTTCATGCTATTCTCCTGCCTCAGCCTCCTGAGTAGCTGGTACTTCAGGAACTATTTCCTGTATTGCTGGAGTTTTTTTTGGTTGCTAGCTTTGAAGAAGCAAGTTTTTTATGAATCCTACACTTTCAAGAAAATAAATTATGTCAATAATCTTAGGAAGTTTGGAAATAGATTCTACTTCAGTCAAGTCTCTGATGAGATCTCAGCCCTGGTGAGCACTTTAATTTCAGCTCGAGACCCTTTAGCAGGTGACCCATTTAAGCCATACCTGGTCTCCTGACTTACAGAAACTGACATAATAGATGTATGTTGTTTTCATACATTAAGTATGAGGTAATTTTTTATGCAGCAATAGAATACTAATATGATTTTATTTTTATCCTTTGAGTCTAATTGTTAATTACCTAACCAGATACTGAGTTTTTCTCCTTTAAGCATATGTGAATTCAGATAGAACTTTTTTCCTATGTCTTAAAACCATTATAAGAATGAATACGTCTATGTTTTATTTGGATATGGGAAGTAATTAATTTTTCTCTTTTTAATCCTTTTAACCCCTATAAAACCCTCACTAACTGAATAGACTAAGCATAACTACATGCCTCAGTGAGCCTGCTCTACATTAGCTAATTTTTTTTAACTTTATATTTCCCTGCTGTGTTTTAAAAATGGTTTTTCAACATCTAGTAAATGTGTTCATAATGCTTTTTATTATCATTTAAGGTTACACATATTTCCTAAGTTTATTTAACTAGAGCTTTAGTATTTTATGATACTTGGGGTTATGATTACACATTTTAAATGACTGAGAGAGAAGAGACCATCAACAATGAAGTCTTGACCTCTACCAACCTTTCTTGTGTCCCCACCATTTCTCCAATATCTCCCCATTAGAATATGAGATTTAATATCTAAATAAAATGTGGGTAGGACATGTATTAGTTGGGGTTCTCTAGAGATAACCAATTATATGTATATAATTGTCTCTCTATATATATTTTCATATATATATAATAAGTTGTATTTTTTGTATAAAGTATTTTAAGTCATTATATCAATTTATCTTTGGTTTAGAAAAAATATAGACAAAATTATTGAGCATGGCAAATCATAGCCAAAGAATTTCAAATACTGTTATATGATTTTGCTTTTTGTGGTTGTCACACTTGAAGGGGACCTCATGAACTCTGTCTCTTAGAATTCATGCATTTGTGTATTATCTTGTGCATAGTTCAAAGGCCTGAGAGCCAAAGAGTCAATGGTAGATTTAAGTCCAGGTCTAAGGACATGACAACAAGGAGCGCTGAGGGCAGGAGATCAGTGTCCCAGTTCAAGCAATTAGGCACAGATTAAATTTAACCTTACTCTACCCTTATATTCTAGTGAGACCTTCAACAAATTGGATTACATCCACATACATTCAAATGCAAATATTTTCTGGAAACAGCCTTACATACACACCCAGAAATAATGTTTAGTCAGCTATCTGCGTATCCCACGCCCCAATCAAGTAGAGACATGAAAGTAAAAATTTAACAAGTATACACACATGTATTTGCTATGCATAAACCCTATATATTTTTACAGAGTCAAGCTTCAGTCTTGGGAAAGACTGCTGAGTAAATTTAAGAAAAAATTAAAATGCCCAGTAAAATGAGAAAATACAGAACATTTTAATATTTTTCTCCTCCCATCAAACTTATTTTTAAAAATATGTCCTCTTTATATAACTTCTAGTTCTATACTTTTAAATTGTGAAGTGATCACATCAACATTTATAGCCTCCCTATATTATGTGCAAACCTAGAATGCAAATGTATAAAGAATTGTTTTTCAACTTTTAGAGTTAGGAGGTCCATGTGGAGGTTTGTTACATAGGCATATGGTGTGATGCTGTGGTTAGGAGTATAAATTAATCTGTAAAACAGGTAGGGAGCCTAGTACCCAGTAGGTGGTTTCTTTCCATTCTACTCCTCTCCCTCCTTCCTTCTCTTGTATTCCACAATGTTTATTATTCCCATTTTTATGACTATGTATACCTAAGGTTAAGCCCCAGCTTACACGTAAGAACATGTAGTAATTGTTTTTTTTTTTGTTTCTAAGTTAGTTAGCTTAGGATAATGGCCTCCAGGTGCATTCCTGTTGCTTCAAAGGACATGATTTTATTCTTTTTCATGGATGTGTAGTACTCCACAGTGTATGTGTATCATATTTTCTTTGTCCAAACATTTGTTGCTACATATCTGGGTTGCTTCCATGTTTTTGCTACTGTGATGAGTGCTGTGATAAACATACAGATGCATGTGCTTTTTTGGTAGAATAATTTTATATTGCTTTGGGTGTATACCCAGTTGTGGGACTGCTGAGTCAAATGGTAGTTCTAAGTTATTTGAGAAATTACCATATTGCTTTCTACAGTGGCTGAACTAATTTAAATTTTTCCCAACAGTGGACAAATGTTTCCTTTTTTCCACAGCCTCACGAACATCTGTTATTTTTTGACATTTTAGTAATAGCCATTCTGACTGGCATGACATGGTATCTCATTGTGATTTTCATTTGAATTTATCTGATGATTAGTGGTGTGGAGCACATTTTTTTCAAGTTTGTTGGCCATTTGTATGTCTTCTTTTGTGCAGTGTCTTTTGCTCACTTTTTTATGGTGTATTTTTTTTTGTTTGCTTGTTTTTTTGCTTATTGATTTAAGTTCCTTACACGTTCTGAACATTAGACCTTTGTCAGATACAGTTTTTAAATATTTCCTCCCTTTATATAGTTTTTTTGCTTACTCTCTGGGTAGCTTTTTGGTTGTTTTTTGATTTCCTGTGCAGAAGCTCTTTAATTAAGTCCCATTCAACAAATTTTATTTTTGCTGCAGTTGATTTGAGGACTTAGCCATAAATTCTTTGCCAACACTGATATTGAGAATGATATTTCCTAGGTTTTCTCATGAAAATTTTATAGTTTGAGGCATTACATTTATTTTTTTACTCCATCTTGAGTTAATTTTGGTACATGGTGATGGGTAGAGGTCTAGTTTCATTCTTTTTTATATGCATAGCCCATCACCCAGAAGCATAGGGAGTCTTCTCCCCTTTGCTTATTTTTGTCAACTTTTCTGAAGGTCAGATGGTTGCAGGTATGTTGCTTTATCTCTGGTTTTCTATCCTATTTCATTGGTCTGTTTGTCTGTTTTTGAACTAGTACCATGACATTTTTGTTACTGTAGCCGGGTAGCAGAATTTGAAGACAGATACTGTGATGCCTCTAGCCTTTTTTTTTTTTTTTTGGTTTAGAATTGCCTGGGCTATTGGGCTATTGTTGGGTCTCATATGAAGTTTTGAATAGTTTTTTTTTTCCTAATTCCTTGAAAAATGTCATTGGTAATTTGATAGAAATAGCATTGAATCTGTAAATTGCTTTGAGCAGTATGGTCACTTTAATGACACTGATGCTTTCAATTCATGAGCATGGAATATTATTCCATTTATTTGTGTCATCTCTGAATCTTCTGGCAGTATTTTGTAATTCTCCTTGTAGAGATATTTTACCTTCTTGGTAAGCTGTATTCCTAGGTATTTTAATCCTTTTGTGGCTATTGTAGATGGGATTATGTTCTTGATTTGGCTCTCAGCTGGGATGGTATTTGTGTATATTAATGTAACCAATTTCTGTACATTACTTTTTTTTTATCCTGAAATTTTACTGAAGTCATCAACTCTAGGAGCCTTTTGTTGCAATCTTTAAGGTTTTCTAGTTATAGAATCATGTCATAAATGAAGAGAGATAGAGTGACTTCTTTTTTTATTTGTGTGCCTTTTATTTCTTTATCTTGCCTGATTTCTCTGGTTGGGAGTAGTACTGGCAACATAGTACTGGCAGTACTATGTTGAATAGGAGTCGTGAGAGTGGGTATCCTTGTATTGTTCCTGTTCTCAAGGGGAATACTTCCAGCTTTTGCCTGTTTAGTATGACATTGGCTGTGGGTTTGCCATAGATGGCTCTTACTATTTTGAAGTATGTTTCTTTGTTGTCTTGTTTCTTGAGGGTTTAGATCCTGAAGGGGTTTTGAATTTTATCAAAAGATTTTTCTGCATTTATTGAGATGATCACAATATTTTTTAAAAATTTTCTTTATGTGGTGAATCACATTGGTTTGTATACGTTGAACCAAGCTTGCATTCTAGAAATGAAGCCTATTTGAGCAAGGTGAATTAACTTTTTGATGTGCTGTTGAAATTGGTTTGCTAGGTTTTTTTTGATGATTTTGGCATTTATGTTCATGATAGACATTAGTCGGTAGTTTTCTTTTTTGTTGTTGTTGTGTGTGTACAAGGTTTTGGTAACAGGATGATGCTGGCTTCATAGAATGAATTAGGGAAATGTCATTCCTCCTCAAATTTTTGGAATAATTCTAGTAAAGTTGGTACCAGCTTTTCTTTGTACATCTGGTAGAATTTGGCTGTGAATCCTCTGGTCAAAAGTTTTTTGCTTGGTAGATTTTTTATTATTGTTTCCATTTCAAGACTTGATATTGGTCTGTTCAGTGTTTACATTTCTTCTTTAGTCATGGGAGTTGCATGCTTTCAGGAATGTACCCATTTTCTCTAGATTTTCCAGTTTGCACAGAGGTATTCATAAAAGTCTCTGATTATCTTTTTTATTTTTGTGGGATCAATTGTACTGTCACCTTTGTTGTTTCTGATGTTGCTTATTTGGATTTGGTCTCTTTGTTCTTCTAGTTAGCAGTCTATATATCTTGCTTATGTTTTCAAATATCAACTTTTGGTTTTGTTGATTATTTTCTCTGTATTTTTCATTCTCAACTTGTTTAATTCTATACTGATTTTAGTTATCTCTTTTTTTCTGCTAGGTTTGGGTTTGTTTTGTTTTTCTAGTTCCTCTGGTGTAATATTCAATTGTTGATTTGAGATCTATCTAACATTTTGAGGTTGGTATTTAGCATTATAAACTTCCCTCTTAACACTGTTTTCTTGCTGCATCCTGGAGATTTTGATATGCTATTTCTCTGTTTTCATTTATTTCAAAGAATTTTTAAAATCTTTGCTTTGATTTTGCTATTTAAAAGTCATTTAGTAGCAAATTTTTAATTTCCATGTCACTGTGTACTTTTGAGAGATCTTCATGGTATTGATTTCTATTCTTGGCTGTGGTCAAGAGTATTGTTGGTAGGATTTCATTCCTGTTTTTTTTTTTTTTTTTTTTTTTTTTTTTTTTTTTTTTTTTGTATTTGCTGACATTTCCTCAAGGCTGTCCTGTATGGCTCATCTACTGGTTAGGAATTCTCTTAGTGCTTGCTTGGAAAAGCTGTTATTTCTCCTTTGCTTCTGAAGCTTAGTTTAGTGGGATATGAAATTCTTGGTTGAGATTTCTTTTCTTTAAGAATGTTTAATATAGGTCCATGACCTCTTCTGGCTTATAAGTTTCCTGCTCAGAAGTCTGTGCTTAGTCAGGTGGGGTTCCCTTTGTATATGATCTGCTCTTTTTCTCTAACAATCATTAAGATTTTTTTTCTTTAGCATTGACCTTGAATAGGCTGGTGACTATATGCCTGTTGATTTTCATTTTGTATAGTATCTCACAGGTGTCTTCTGGATTTCTTGTCTCTGGATGTCTATTTTTAGCAAGATTAGGAAAGATTTTCTAAATTAGTTTCTGAAATATATTTTCCAGGTTGTTTACACTCCTATTTCTTTCAGATATGCCAATAATTTGTAGGTTTGGTAGCTTTACCTACTTTCATATTTCTCAAAGACATTTTTATTTTTTTTAATTCTTTTTTCTTAAATTTTTATCAGAGTGAGTTCAAAAGGCCAGTCTTCAAGTTCTGAGTGTCTTTCTTCTGCTTAGTCCATTCTGTTGATGAAGCTTCTAATTTTTTGTTTGGTTTTGAGATGGCATCTTACTCTGTTGCTCAGGCTGGAGTGCAGGGGCAGGATCTTGGCTTCCTGCAACCTCCGCCTCCCAAGTTCAAGAGATATTCCTGCCTCAGCCTCCTGAGCAGCTGGGATTACAGGCATGCACCACCACACCCAGCTAATTTTTTTTGTATTTTTAGTGGAGAAGCGGTTTCACCATGTTGTCCAGGCTGGTCTTGAATTCCTGACCTCAGGTGATCCACCCTCTTCGACCTCCCAAAGTGCTGAGACTACTCGAGCAAGCCACATCGCCAGCCTAAAATGTGTTTTGAAATTCCTTAAGTGATTTTTTTAAGCCCAGAAATTCTCCTTGATTTCTTTTAAAGATGTTTATCTCTTTCTTCATTTCCTGGATTGCTTTAGGAGTGTCTTTGTGTTGATTTTCAACCTTGTCTTAGATCTCATTGAGCTTCCCTGCAATCCGTAGTTTAAATTATTTTTCTGTCATTTCTGAGTTTCCATTTCAGTTAAGGTGTATTGCTGGAAAGCTAGTACAATCCTTTGTTGGTGTCGCTGCATTCAGATTTTTCATGTGGTCAAAATTCTTGTACTGTTTTTTTCTCATCTGGAGATCCTGATACTTCTAATTTTTGTAATTATTTTTGTGTGGGTAGGATTTTTTCTTTTTCTTCCTTTCCCTATTATGGTATCATTATTATTTTCTTATTTCTCTTTCCTTTCCTCTTCATTTCTAGGAGTTATATAGCATGCTGGTAGAGTCTTTTGTCTTTGTTTCTGTAGTGCTATGCATTTCTTTCAGCAGGTTTTATATTAGGCTGTGGAGTCTGACATATAAGTCTTTAGATGGTGCTTACTGGTAAGAACAGGCTGTGGCAGACATGGCTGGGTATATACTTGATTCTTGTTTACTGGCAGCTCTTTGTTGCCTCAGGCATTGAGATGCTTTATGGAGTCTGTAGTAGTTTGAGCTTCCTGTTCTTCCCTCGGAGCAGGAGCCTGAAGGGCGAGACCAGAACAGACAAGTTGACCTATGGGTTCCTCCATGCCAGGCAGAGGCACCACCACCAAGGAAGAATCCAGTGAGCAGCCACCAAGTACCTAAAGGTGTGCCTAGGTGTGGAAGTAGGAAACTATCTCAGCTCTAAGTTGTCTGCTCAGGGATAAGGGGTGGCTTAGACTTCTAATCTAGTAGAGTGGGTGCTGTGGATGTCTGGAGATCTGCCTGGGCTTGTAGCAGAGTGGGTCTCACTGTACCAATATTTCTGCACAGGAGGGTTTGGGCAACTCAGACTGCTTATTCAGGTTATCTTGTGCTTCAAAGGTCTGTAAATCTGCCTTGGTTTGTAGTGGAGACAGCCTCCGTGCACTACAATATTTTTGGGAAAAGTGGGGCAGCTCAGGCTGCTGAACCAGGTAAATAGGTACTTAACAAGTCTGGAGATGATCCTGGGCATGGAGCAGTGAGGGTCTCTTTGCATCAGGAAGTCTGCACAGGAAGGATGGGGAAGATCAGAGTGCTGATCCAGAAGAGCAATGCTCTGAATGACTGGAGATCTGCCTGTGCATGGAGCAGAGATGATCCCCCAGCACCAAGATCTCTCCATAGGAGGAGTGGAGCAACTCAGGCTGCTGGAATAAACAAGCAGGTGCTCTGAATGCCTGGATAACTACTTGGTTGTATAGCAGAGAGGATCCCCCTGTGGCGGATCTCTGCACAAGAAGGATGGGACAGCTCAGCATGCTGATTCAGTCAAGGTAGGAGGATCTGCCTGGGAATGGAATAGAGAGGGCCCTTCTGCACCACAATTTTTGTCCAGGAATGGTAGGGTGGCTCAAGCTGCTGAACCAGGGTAACATGAGTTATGAATGCCTGGCTATCTGCCTGGGCATGGATCATAGATGCCCACTGCACAATGAAGCACTACTACTGCATATCAAAGTATAATGCTTGTCTCAAGAATAAACCCCACTGAGACTGCTTGTATTATGAGCAAAACTAGCTGTTTTTCTTTATGGAACACCATTTTCACTTGAAAAGTAAAAAACAGGCCGGGCGCAGTGGCTTAGCCTGTAATCCCAGAACTTTGGGAGGCCGAGGCAGGTGGATCATGAGGTCAAGAGATTGAGACCATCCTGGTCAACATGATGAAACCCCGTCTCTACTCAAAATACAAAAAATTAGCTGGGCATGGTGGCGCGTGCCTGTAATCCCAGCTACTCAGGAGGCTGAGGCAGGAGAATTGCCTGAACCCAGGAGGCGGAGGTTGCAGTGAGCCCAGATCACGCCATTGCACTCAGCCTGGGTAACAAAAGCGAAACTCCGCCTCAAAAAAAAAAAAAAAAAAAGAAAAGTAAAAAACAAATTATAGTTATTACAACTTAGATATTTATCATAAATTTTCTTTTTTGTTAATCATAAAATTTGAATTTTCAGGGAAAAATTAGAATTTTAGAAAATTTGCAGTCTCCACTGTAAGCTTGAAAGCTTACAGTGTAAAACACTTAGCTTTCTGATTAGATTGCAAATGTGAGGTTTATATTGTATGATATATATGTCAAATTTTGGAAAAACTGCATAACTCAGTAAACCAATATTTTACAAATGACCAAAGCACGAAGTAACAAAATCTAGCAGGGGTTAAATTCCATTAAAATGAAAGAGAGATCAAGAGATTTTAAGATAATAGAAGACAAAAACTGCAGTGATATTTAGATTCCACATTGCAACTAAGCTTAAGAAACTATTTGTTGAGTTTTGGCATATTATCAGAAAAGAATAATAATAAATTATTAGTAAAATCTGAAAAGATTTCTCCATTTTCTAACCATATAACTACATGAGGAAAGATTCTTATTATATACTTCAACCAAAACAGTATGTTGCAGTAGAAGAAGATATGAGAAACCATCTGTCCTCTCTTAAGCCAGAAATTAAAGAAATTTGCAAAAAAATATGTTTTATATATATATAAAACATATTTTTTTGCAAATTCCATTTTATATAAATGTTATATATAATATATATTATACATAAATATAATGTTATATATATAATATATATTATACAGAAATATATATATTATATATAAATGTAATGTTATATATATTATATATATTAAATATAATGATATATAAAATATATATATATATATATATAAAACATTACCACTTCTTCCTATTTTCTTTCTGCTTTAGGAGATATATTTAAAAAAATACTGTGACTATTTAATGGTGCTATTATTTTAAAAGCATTAATAAACATTTTTAAATCTGTTGGTTTTAATTTCTAAGGCAGCAAATATTAACAGATATAACCCACATAAACAAAAGCTCATTGGAGTCCACATTAACTTTCAAATTTATAAAAGGATATGGAGACCAAAGGTTTTGAAAATCATCATTGCTGAGTTGTGAAATGAAGAGAGAGAATATGAGAGGCATGTGGTTTGAGACTGTAGAAGTCAATAGAGAAAAACCCTGAGTTCTGAGATTGGCAGAGTACCAGGGTGCTGATGGGCCTTTAGATCTGGTTTGTTATTTGAATAACATTACAGATTTCAATGACTCCTTACTGTTCACTACTGAGATGCTTTCCTATGTTTCACCGGTGGTGATAAATGAGAAAGTACTGATTATTCACTTAAAGCAACCAACAGCTGCCAGAGACATTGAATCATGTTACTTTTCTGCCTGAATACCTTCAGTGGCTCCCTGGTTACTGTTTTACGTTGGAATTCCTTGGCATGATACAACAGGTCCACGATCTGGTCTCTTCATATCTGTTCAGTTTTGTCTTTTTCCACTGCCCCTTCACATATTATTTCCTATTCATCTACTTCTGTTACTCACATATTTTTCACTTTATCACATACCTTTTCGTAGGAAGATAACTTTGTTTCTGACTGGAATTTTTTCACTGTCAACTCCCCCTTCATTTAAAAAAAAAAAGAAAATCTCCTGTTCTTCATCCAGATTAATCTGAGGTATCTCTTCTTTATGAAGTTTCCTCATTTGGAGTTTGACTATCCTTTCTGTGTTATCTTTGCATATCATATATTCCTCAAAAATAGCACTTACCTCAATAAATCCATTCATCTTTATCCTGGACTATAAAATCTTGCACACACAAGTAGTAATTTTTACGTTAGTATCCCTAGCATCTAGCATCTTTCCTGGCACACATAAGGAATAAACTTAAATGAATGAACCAATTGTGGTAGATGAAAGAAGGAACACAGTAACATTAGGCTTTGGAATTCATTACTACCCAGAAGAGTCTACAAAGGAAAGCATTAGGAGGAGTTGGAATAGGAATTATAAATTGAATTTAATCACTTTTCCACACTTATTCAACAACATCTAGTGGAATCAAGAACAATAAAATAATTTAATAGAGTTCCTGCTGTCAAGTTAAGATTACATGCCAAATTAAAGAAAAAAAGGCAAAGTTGGTATGCTTTGAACAAAACTGTTCCTTCTAAGTTACAGTCAGACACACCTACAAAAAGCAATAAATGCATCATCAGTCTCCTCTTCATAAGTTTATTTGGAATCCTTTTTTCTTTCCTGGAGAATTTTAGCTGTAAGTATTGATATCCCTTTATCTAATCTTTTTTTTCCCTATTTTTGGCCTTTATGAAGCCACTTTTCTTTTATTCTGGTTTGAGCCTCTATTCTTCTTTGCCACCTCCTCTGCTCTTTTCTGTTTAACACCCTTGGAAATCTCAAGACCTCACTGAGATGTGACTGATGTGGAATGAGTCATTACCATCTCTCACTTAGACCATTGTGATAACCTTCTAAATAATCTCCATTTCTTTCTCTCCCTTTGGAGAGGAAAGATTATTATTATTTCCTATCATCATTCAAAATATTTGTATGTCTTTGTTAGGATTTCCCTCCTCCCTGTGGGAGAATTGTGCTCTTGTCTTTTGATGTCAGAATTGACCCCATGATTTGCTTTGGTCAATGAAATGTGATTAGAAGTAACTCAGGGCACTTTTGAGCAGAAGGTTTAAGAGCCAGCACCTGGTGCATTCTGTCTTTTTCCCTTTGCTTTGAGACTGGCAAGATTCCAGATACCAACTGTTCTAGCAGCCTGGGTCCTGGAGAAAAGGCAACATGGGGCAGAGCCACAGATAAGCTTATGTAATGAAAGTGAGGTAACAGGTTTTTTTCTTTGCTTTTTAAGTCTCTGAAATTTGTGTTGTGTGCTACCACAGTATAATTTAATCTACCCTCCCCATCCCCCAGTATTTTCTCAACACAGTAGCCAGAGTAAGTCTTTTAACATTATAAACCAGATTATGCAATTTATCTTATTTGGACTTTGAATGCTCCCCTATTCCATGAGAGTAAAACAGTCTTTCCATAGCTGAGGAGACCCTGCCTATCTGCCATCTCACTCCCTCCTCAGCTGTCTCAACTCAATTACCTCCGTTACTGAGCATCAAGCACTTAGGCCTTCTTGTTCTTTCTTTATTTTATTATTTTTATTTATTTTTTTAAATTGCATTTTAGGTTTAGGGGTACATGTGCAAAACATACAAGGTAGTTGTGTAGGTACACACATGGAAGTGTGCTTTGCTGCCTTCTTCCCCTTCTCCCACATTTGGCATTTGTCCCCAGGCTATCCCTCCCCCGCTTCCCCCCACCCTGTCCCTCCTCTATTCCCCCCAGTAGACCCCAGTGTGCAGTACTCCCTTCCCTGTGTCCATGTGTTCTCATTTTTCATCACCCGCCTATTATCGAGAATATGCGGTATTTCATTTTCTGTTCTTGTGTCAATTTCTTAAGTGAACTCCTACGTTAGGAAATTTGCATTTACTGTTTCCTCTTTCCTCTGGCTGATACCCTCACCTGCTTCAAGTCTTCACCCTGATGTTACTTTCTTAATGACTCCTACTTTGACCACCCTATTTAAAATTGCAACCTATTAACCAACTTCTCTCACACTGCCTGCACATTTCATATCTCCTTTGGCCTAATCCACATTTTTCTTCATTCCTTCTCTCAACTGTGAACAGGCTATGCAGTCTAGGTAACTATTTATATTTAGTTTTTAAGGTTTTGTTGTCTGTGAACACTCAACAGAGAGCTTTGTGAAGTCAGGGATCTTTCTGTTCACACAATAGTGAACTAGTATAGTGGCTGATTACGTGTTAGGCATTATTTAGTGATAAGCATTGGACCAAAAAAATATCTCTCTGCTGTTCAAAAGACTACCAGGATAAGTAGATAGTAGAAAAGAGAGTTTTACTGGCAATATTGGTTTAGATAATCTCTGGCTTTTACTGAAACTGTTCTCTCTTAAGAATATTGAAAAGGTTACAGGTTTTCTAAAAAGGAGAAATGTTATGTATTGCTCTTTGAAAAATTTCATTGGCACTAGTAAGGTTTTGAGGAACTGGCAAACTCTGAAGGTAAGTGACAACCACATCCCTGGGCAAAACTAGTCTGAGAATTGCAGCAGATTGTTTCAGTGGTTACTAGATAAAACTGTTTTTAGGTTACCCTAGGCAGTTTCGGCTTACAGGCCTGCAGAAAATTACATTTGTGGAGCAATGTTAAGTGCCCTGAGTGCCTCCCCCACCCTCACTGGCTTCTTGACTGTTTGAGTTGCATGTGACAAGAATGACCCAATTCATATGATCAACTTTCACATATCCATCACTTTTTTCCTAAATACCTCAGCTTACCTCTGAAGTCCTGGCTTATAAATATTTGTGAAAATAAATATGCTATAGAAGAGACTGGACCTAAAGCCAGAATACGCGGTTCATATGTGGTTTTCAGTGGTCTGAGGGCCAGTGCCTCCACAGGAGCCCTAGAAACAATAGGAGTAAGTACAGTTTGTATTTGGCTTTTCAGCTCTTTTTCTAGTTTTTGTTTTTGTTTTGTCGTTGTTTGAATAAAAGAGGTAGAATTATAGTTTTTCAGGTGAACAAACATAGATATAATATTTGATTTCTCTCATTTTACATGTGACAAAATAAAGAAAATAAAAATATTAAGTAATTTTCCTGTTGTCCTTCTTTCCTTCACTCTAACCCAAGAGTAAACAAAATGAGTCAGGGTGAAGAGATAGAATACCCAAGGGGGAAACTGATGAACCCAATCATGGCCTCTCTTGTACTAAAGATTACTGATCTTAAGGCACAGAGTGCAAGAAAGCTGAGATGAAAAACTAAAGCTTTGGTATTCAATTGTACTGGACTTTTTACTGCAAGAAAAAAATAGTGTGATGGAGCTAGTTTGAAGGATGGTAATGAAAAAGAATCAAGCTGTGCTTAAATACTATTTAATCCAACTCAATCATAATATGATCATGCTATTATTGTTTAAAGGTATTTTTATATGTGCCTAATTCTGTTTAATGATAACTTCCTAACTGGTCTTTGCAAGTTCAAAGATCAATGTACCTTGATTTTATAGACCTATTTTAATACTAAATACATCCTTCTTTAATGACTATCTTGAATAATTATAGGGCTTTGTTTTCTTAATTTTGATGTGTAATAATCTTATGTGAGGCATTAGAAAGTATCTTTTAAATTATTTTATCATAAATTTTGTTTTATTTGTTACCTTTGGAGAGTTAACTCTCAATCTCTCAATCAGGTTATTTAAAATCCTAGGGCAGGTCAAATGTTAGACTTTCCCCTTGTTAAAAGAAAATTTTAGATTAATTAACTTTAACATTGTTTAAATAAGCAAAGAATGATTAGCAAATCAGGCAGCCCTTAGAACCAGAATAGATAGGGTCAGAGCAATTCTGGATCAGCCACATTATTGGACAACATTTATGCAGAGAAAAAGAAATACGACTTATAAAACAATGGAAGTGAGATACAGAAACAGCTGGATTGGCTTACAGTTTAGTGTTTGCCTTATTTGAATATGATTTGAACAGTTGTATGCTTGTGACTGTCCAAAACTTGACCACAGTGATTACACATCCAGTTAGGTTATAGTTCACTATGTATGGAAAAACCTTTAGGCTCAACTTAAAATATGTAAGGAAGCAACCTTAGGCTAAACTTAACACTTGAAGCACATGTATTTTTCAGTATCAATTGCTGCAATAGCGTCCAATGCTTTTAAGAGACTATTTTTAAAGATTAAGAAAGTGTCTCTGGAAAAACAAACTTACTTTTAGAGATACAAGTGTGCAATTATGAAAGCCTCTGGTTGAATGTGTGATGTGGTTTGGCTGTATCCCCACACAAAATCTCATCTTGAATTGTAATAATATCCATGCATCAAGGGCGGGACAAGTAGAGATAACTGAATCATGGGGGCAGTTTCCCTCATACCGTTCTCATGATAGTGAGTGAGTTCTCACAAGATCTGATGGTTTTATAAGGGGCTTTCCCCTTCATTCAGCTCTCATTTTCTCGCCTTCCACCCTATAACTAGGTGCCTTCTACCATGATTGTAAGTTTTTCGAGGCCTCCCCAGACATGCTTAACTGTGAGTCAATTAAACCTTTTCTTTTATAAATTACCCAGTCTCTGGTACATCTTTATTAGCAGTGTGAAAATGGACAAATACAATATGGATGAAATATGGTAACCAGCCAGTTTCACCTCAATATTTCTAGGCCCCGGGGAAACCAGTCATAGATGATATAAAAATTTAGAAAGTTAATGTTTTTGTTCAAAAGAAACTAATAACTTAGCTTTCCAAGCTATTCTTTAATACAGAATCAGGGAAACTTCACATTTAAGCTGTTTTTGTTTGTTTAAAAAAATAGAAGTGTTCTTAATATGGTTAGTGATAACCTTTTAAATTTGTGAAGTATTTTGTAAAGCAAAGAACAATTTTACATCCGTTACTGGGATTTGTTTCCTAACAACCAGGTAGAGAATGGTTGTTTTGAAATTTACCTGAGGACTAACAGGAACACAGGTCTTCTACTCTCTGGTATACTTTGCTATTTTGATACCACTGAAAAGTTAAACGGCTATCCCAAGCCCAGCATATGGGTAAACACCACAAAATTCTGTTCTCTCAACCATGAAATATGAGTGCATCTAAAAAGATTAAAGTATACTTTATTTTGCTTTGGAAATTCTGCCATCTAATATCAGCCTGAAGGATAAAACTCAATTCAAATATTTCAATTACCTTAGGCCCTTAGCTGACATAACAGTTGAACTGTATTTGCTTTCCAAAATACCTTCAATACAAAGTCATCTGTTTGGGTCTTTTCTTCCATAAACTTATAATTCAGATGAAGTTTGTCTTTGATTTACTTACTCTTGCTCTATGCATTTTTTTTTACTGTAGCTAGCTTAATGCTTTTTGAATATTGCTATTTAATTCATTGGTTGTTTTTCCGTAAAAATTACTCTCAAGCAGAATTTTACAGAAGTATTAAAATATGTAAAAGTGTGATGAGACTGAGTATATTAGCTCTCTCAGTGATATTTGCAATGACACTATCAGATATCTGCAAATAATTTAAAAAAATTTGTAGGTAATTATACTGTGTGTGTGTGTGTGTGTGTGTGTGTGTGTGTGTGTGTGTGTGTGTGTTTTAATTTCTACTATTGATACTATAGAGTGATTGCTTTTTCTGCTCAATATGCCTAGCCTATGAACACTGTGCATTTACTTTGTCCCAGTAGTTTGTTGGGGGAATCTGGGAGTTCAGAAGTGATAAAATTTCTATAAAGAAATACCTGAGATTGGGTAATGTATAAGAAAAAAGGTTTAATTGGCTCACGGTTCTGCAGGCTGTACAGGAAGCATGGCAGCATCTGCTTCTGGGGAGGCTTCAGGAAGCTTTTACTCATGGTGGAGGGCAAAGTGGGCTCAGGCCTTTGACATGGCAGAAGCAGGACTGAGAGACTGGGAGAGGTGCCACACTCTTTCAAACAACCAGATCTCATGAAAACTCACTCACTATCACAATATCAGCACCAAGAAGGTGGTTTTAAACCATTCATGAAGGAACACTTCCATGATTCAGTCACCTCCCACCAGGCCCCACCCCCAACACTGGGGAATACAATTTGACATGAGATGTGGGTGGAGACACAAATTTAAACCATATCAATGTGATACATCACATTTACAGAATCACAGTACCAGAGGGCTTCAAACTATCCTACAAGACTATACTAACCAAAGAAGCATGGTACTGACATAAAAATAGATATATAAACAATGGAACAGAATAGATAACACAGAAAAAAATCTATACATTTACAGCCAATTCATTTTTGACACAGGTGCCAAGAACATACATGGTGAAAAGGCAATCTCTTTAACAAATGGTGCTGGGAAAACTGCAGAAGACATCTGTCATCTTTGGCCTGCTCAACCTTCATTTTTACTTCTAGCAAAATTATTCTGCATTTCCCATTTATGTTCTATGTATTTGGAATGAGGTGGAGTGGAACCTTGCTCTGTGAGTGGCCTTTTGACTGGGCTTAAGCAACCAAATTCCAAGGATTAATTTAGAGGTGAATAGATGATCTGATCAGATTTCTGAGGGCTAGATTCTAGGATTTTTCTTGGAAAAACATATCCTTCTGCCTGCCCCACTGGAGTTGCCCTCAATATGATTTATAAGCTGTATAGTGTAGGCAGCTATCTTAATACCTTGTAGAGGGAGCTAAGAATTTTACCAAGCCACAGCAATGTAGAAAATGTAATTGCACAAGCAAGAGACTGTTTTGGCATTGTTTTATTTTCTGTAGCTGATCAGTCCTGAAAATACTCCTAGACTTTCAAGTTATATGAGTCAAGAAATTCATAGTTTTAATCAGTTAGTTTTATTTTTTCTGTCATTTGCTACCAAATTAATTCCTGAATAGTTAATATTAGTATCTACCTTTTATCTAGTTAATGTTGGTATCTAGAGGAATTTTGTGTTGCAGATGCCTAAAATAAATAAGACATACACACTGGGAAGAAAAAGAATTCCCCACAAATTCATAATTTTATTTTTAGTGCTTTTTAATAATTCATTTATACCTTTCTCTATGCTTAGTGAAATTTGTTGAATATTCTTATGTGAATAGAAAGTTAATTATTGCCACTAATTAGACATAGAAAATGAGTCAAATACAAACCACCGTCCCCAAAAGTTGTATTTAGAATATTTTTTAAAAGGAACATCCTAGGTTGATTTAAAAGTAATTGCAGTTTTTTTGCCATTTTAATTGCAAAAACAGCAATTACTTTTGAACCAACCTAATATGAAGGTGACTATATAAGAAATATTCCCTGTGATCAAAAGATATGGAAGGTGACAAAAGCATTTTGTTCTCAAAGAGGTATTGATACTTATGTGCAGATTTGGGCCATCAGAGGGCCTGAGTTTTAACCTACTTCATGACTTTGGGGAAAACCACTCAGCTTTGTGAACTACAGTATCACTTATAAAATAAGAGGCCTGAATTAAACCCCTTCTAAAAATGCCTGTCTCTTTAAAATGCTGTATGCTCTGCCATAGTCCTCAAATTAGTTTCACTTTATTAATTTTTATTGTTTTAGAGAGGCTCACTCTATTGCCCAAGCTGGAGTGCAGTGTTGTGATCATGCTTATGGTAGCCTTGAATTTCTGGGCTCAAGCAATTCACTTGCATCAGTCTCCCAAGTAGCTAGGACTATAGGCATGTCACCTTGCCTGGCTAATTTTTATGTTTTTAATTTTCGTAGATATAGGGTCTTGCTATATTGCCCAGGCTTGCCTCAAACTCTGACCTCAAGTGATTTTCCTGCCTCTGTACCCCAGTTCATTGGGATTATAAGCATGAGGCACTGCACCCAGCCTAGTTTCACTTTAAATGATATGTTTTCCTAAATGAATAGAATATTATCTTTATATATTTGTATATGTCTGTCGTGTCTATACAGCAAAATATGTCCTTAATTTTACTTTTGCAGAAGTAATTCCATTCTTAAGCATGTGAAATCATGTAAGGAAATCAAAGAATGAGAAAGTGGCTTAATTTGTGTAATCTCATCTTTGTCTCCTAAGTAGAAGAGAGTGAAGATAATGCTGACCAGTTCACTATGCATAATCCATCTTGGAATTCTGAGGCTCATGCTGACACACTCATAGTATTTATCTGAGGAAAGGAGAAAACAATTATTATGCAATGTGTTGATGCCCCAATAATTATATTCTCAAGCATTTCAAGTGTTTAATTATAAGCTAAACACTGAAACCATGCTATAGAGAGGTGACTTACTCTGGGACCAATACAAATTTATATTGTTATTGAACAAACTGGAGAAGTTTGAAAAGTGGATTACCAAGGGATTTCTTAAGAACTAATTTTCTATACTGGATTAGTGAAGTTTCTTATGGCTTATTAATTTGTATCCCCTTTAGAAATCTTTTTATTTATCTAATTACTTACCTTGCTTAAAAAATCCTCATGAATCTTTGAGCTGAAAGAAAAATAAGAGGATTTTTCAAGTTTTTTTGTTGCCTAATTCAATAAAAATTGAAGATAAGAAAATTCTATTAACATAATTTTAAATGTGTTTTTATTCTTGTACAAACTCAATGAGTATTAAAATATACACAAATTATTAAAAGATTTAGATAAATATAGGAGCAAATTAATCTTTAAAAACATGAAACATGATGAAGTAAACATTACTAATTTATATTTATTTGTTTCAGAAAGGAGTTGAAGCTGCTTACGATTTGTGTAAGGAAATGGCTTAAGCAAATAGCTGAGAAATTAAGTAAAGGAAAATAAGAGTAGGAAGATAACAAAAGCAGGGATTCATAGAACACAGGCAGACATTCACACAGAGGCCCTACTAGTTACTAGAAATAGGCCATATTCAGCTCTGATTCACTCAAAGCCAAATAAAAGTGAGGCTTATGATCCAATGGAAGACTCATTGTGTTAAGAAGAGAAATATAAGCCTACCGTTACTGAGAAGATAGGTATTTCTGGAACTGAGACTTGAATAATATTTCTCCTATGAAATCTTATGGACAATACATGATATTAAAAGACACTTGGATATTAGAGACAACATTCTTCAATTAAAGCATCATAATAAAGCAATAATGCAGTTGATTAAACTTCTAAAAATAATATTTCTTTGAGTCGATTGATGATATGAAGTGGAGAGCAGTAAGAGTGATCCTGTGAAGCCAAAATAGTACAGTTCATTTGTATTGATGTATCATCAAGCTATTAAATACCATACATTAAACCATTACTATGTTCAGATTTTTGGAGAATGATATGTATTTCATGTTACAGACAATAAGTGTAACAGTCTGATTTCTTAGTTATAGTGCATACACTTTCATTTGTACCAGAGTGAGGTGGGTATTATCTGATATACAGTTAATTTCATAAAACAAAAAGCATGCCAATGATGTGTTAGGTAGTTGGTTGTAAAGATGAAAACTCCTGGATGCTTGTTTCATGAGGTCAAGTTCTATTATTGTGCAGGAAGCAGTCAGGAGCAGAAGGACTTGATTATTGATAGAGGCTGATGGGCCATTTTGTGTTCCCTACCCATCAGTAGCCCTCTTTGTAAGTGGATAAATAGGTAGTTCATGAAACAATCTAGAAGATACTTTACTCCTTAGTGCTCTGTGCATAAGAGCTGCATTAACTTTATTAACTGTCACTTAAATCATACACACACACTCATACACATGCAGTCTAATAACCATCAATCTCTTTGAAAGATTTAAATAAAATTAGAAATATAAAGGATTTTCTAAAAATGTAAATTAGTTCAAATGTACCATGAGGGAGGAATATAGTGTTGCTTACAAGCTTCACATAGGTAAAAAGCAGAAAATAATCAGGAGTGATGAAATATGATGGCGGGTCTAGTGAGTTCCTCATTGAAATTGAAAGCTTTATCTGATCTCTATTTTTAAAGATTTTTTATAATTAATATATATCAATTTCACAATTAAGAACACTAAAAATGACTGCAACTTCAAATTGCTCATTCTGAAAAATTATGATCAGATTTATTGATGTAGTTAATAAACTTATGGTTTCTAAAAAGTTTAGCTATAATGATACAGAATTAGAATATCTTTACCTCAGATAAAACCTGTGATTTTCATAGTAAAGAAGTCAAAGGAGGCATTTCCATTTCTGATATGAGATAAATGCACTACAAGTCTTAATACTGTTCATTAATCGGTTTCTGAGTCTTTTACACTATGTCAGAGAAAAAGGAGTTCAAAGTTGGTTAGTGAGCAGTGCTAAACTTATGAGAAGTAGAACTATTATTAGGCCCTGGAAAATGGGTAGAGTTTCTTTCTCACGACCCTCTTCACCTTTGGAAACCCCATCTTCCAAACTATTGTGGCACATTCTAGCTTCCTTGTGATGGTTAATTTGGGGATGTCCACTTGATTGGATAAAGGGATAGCTGGTAAAGCACTATTCATTCTCAGTGCTTCAGTAGGCACTCAGCTCGTCCTGCTGCTGAAAGAGTGACCAGGTGGCTTTGATTTTGATTAAAGATTGGGCTGCCTCAGGTGTCTGTAAGGATCCTTCCAGATATTGGCATGTGAGTGGGTAGACTGATGGAAAAGATATGCCCTCCATGTGGGTGGGCAAGAGCCAGTTGGCTTGGGTCCCAGACAAAACCAAAAGGCAAAGAAGGGAAAATTTTATTTTTTTCTCTCCCAAAGACCAGAAGTTCTTCTTCTGCCCTTGGACATCAGAACTCCAGACTTTCTGGCCTTTGGACTCGGAACTTGGCATCAGTAGTCTCTGGGATCTTGGGACTTTGGCTTCATACTGAGAATTATATCATCAGCTTTCTTGGTTCTGAGGCTTTGGGACTTGGCCTGAGCCAGCAACCAGCTTTCAAATAGCCTTCCATGGGACATCTTAGCCTCCATAATCACATTATCCAATTCCCTTATTAAATCCCTTTTTATCTGTATATCCTATAGATGCTGTTTCTGTGGAGAACCCTTGATAAAACTATGAAATAACCTAGGTAGAGATAATAATTTTAATCCATTAGTTCTGAGGATAGGGTTGAAAGATGGTACCCAACCCTACTATCTGTTTCTATTTTGACCTCACAAGGGGGATGAAACAACATCAATCAACGAGTTTTCTTAACCAAGTCATGGTAGTTCTAGAAAAGAATTTAACGAGATTCTACTGATCAATAAATACAAACTTTGCGTTTTAATTTTGTGTAATTAAGGTCTAGCTAAGTTTTTAAAACAATTTATGTGAGGTTTCTTTGTGTGTTTATTTTTTCTGAGTTTACCTAGTCACAATCTTTGAAATTTGTTTTTTTCTTCCTTTTTGTTGTTTTTTAAGCATAAAATGAAGCAGCAGGTGTATTTTGCTCAGAAAGCTCATCATCTAATTGATCATTCTGTCTGTTCATAATTGGTACTTACTATTTTTGAGGGAGAGGTTGGTGTAACGAAAATGTAACATAAAGTCCTTCAGTGATTTTACTTAGAAATTTGAATTGTTTGCAAGTCTTTAGGAGGAAATCACTGGATACCGGAATGTGGGATGGGAATTGAGAGACTTCTTATCGTATTGGACTCCTCTTGGCCCAAAGCTCTTTACTTACTTAGCAAAATGTATTAGACATCCTAGGCTTCTAACTTACAAGGAATATGAGAATGCTTTATTTAATGAAAATGCATTTAAAAAATAAGAAACTCTTTGTTTGCATTTAAAATTTTCATTCTATAAATAAGCAATATTCTATAATTATATAGCCATAGTTTACAACTTACTGCTGACCCAGTTGGACAGAATCTATTAATTTGCAGCTCTCTGATTTGATGCTTGAGACAGAAAAATGTGTTTTGGCAAATCATCATTTATGCTACATAGTATCCTATAGCTAAGGGGAAGATCTTTATACTGTTGGAGGTATTTTTCAAAGCCTCACATCAATTCCCATTAGTAATGGCTTTTATTTCTGTCTGTGTTTAATTCATTGATAATATAAGCTTTGGGGAATTTACCTATACTTTGGGCAGGACATTGAACATCCACAGGTATGACATAGGGATGCAAAGGAATCTCATGTAGATCTTATAGGGCAAACTGACCTCACTGGACATCTAGATTATATAGACACAGTGGATTTGGGAACAAGAAATCTCTAATGCCCACCAGAATTCACATCAAGACCATTTTTGACTTGTATTAAATCATCCTATTTTTTATATCCCCATGCTTAGCAGTTTATGAAATGGCTTTACTTTTAAATAATTGCCTTTAATACCTAAGAAGTACTTCTGTGAAATTGTTTTATACTGAATTCCTTGTACTTAATTCTGAACCACCCTGTCACCACTCTTATATTTATGTTTTTACATCTTAAGAAAGCATTTTATTTTCTGCAGGATCACAGATATTCAATAAGTTGACATGCACTGTTCAGGCTACTGCTGTATAGGGAATTGTAATAAAACTAGGATGCTTGGTTCTTTAATAGTCTCATTATGTAGTAAGGATGATGGGGCCAAAACAACTGGGAAACGTAAACCATTTGTAAGGATAATGGACAGAAACATATGATACTCAGGAGTTTAGCTTCTCAGCTATCCTATATACTAGAGATAAAACATGAAACAAGTCAATAAACATTTTTTTCTGAGTTTCCTCATCTGAAAGATAAAAATATTACTTCCATGCACCTTTGTCTCTGTAAATTGTATGCTTTTGTTGTAATTATTATATCTTCATGTTTTCTGACATGAACAATAATTGTAAATACCTGTGATTTCAGAAAAACATTCTTTAAAGTATAGAAAGAAGAGATACTTCAGTTTTAAATATTCTAATTTTCTAAATAATATTAACCTAAAATATAAATAATACATGTTCATATAGAAAACGTGGTTAATATAGTAACATATAAAGACAAAATTCAGATTCTCATAAGGCATCCAAACCGACAGAAGCACTGAAAAACTATGGGCATATCTATATAACAAATATTATTTTTAGACCTTAGTATACTGCATTTTATGACTTTAGTTTATGTTTCAGCTATTTTAGCCAAAATTTTGTCCTTATATTTGAATCAAGGCCTTGAGAAAATTCTATGAATTTAAAAATTCAGTGACTGTATTCTAGAAAGCAATACAAATGATGTTGTAAAAAATAAACCAGAGTAACCAGATACCTCAAATTGGCACAATAATTATATCAGAGGAAAGCAATATAGAATGTTATTAGCCATTGTATTCATTTATAAACAAAACAGAAGGAAAGTGATGAAGATGAGAGGTAAGGTAATGTCCTCCAACAATAGTGTTCTCAGAATTAAATGGAGTTCTTGATGCCCTGGGTTCCTAGACGTATTTTCCTGAATACTTTTAAAGAAGATGTGCCGATGTAACCTAGATTATGTTACACATTCACCAAAAGAAGTCCTTGGAAAAACTCCAACAAAGAAGGCTCTAGGAGTATTTTAAGGTTGTTAATAAGCAAAGTTAGCAGAATTTCTTGATCAGTTTTCAGGTATATTAGTTTTAGACCACATGTTCCAAAAATATTCATCTTGCTTAGACCAAAGAATACTTTTAAGTAGCTATTATTATTAATGATGAGCAAACAGTATGGAAATAAGAAACTCCAAGTGACAACATAACCTTTGCTTGTATGTTATGCATCTAAGTTCCTTGCCTTCAGTGTCAGACTCTGTTGTCATGGGAAGTATGCTAAAAGTGTACTGTTCATTTTATTGAACTTTGAAGAAAAATTTTAAAGGAGAACATTGCTATGTTGGACAAGGACAAGGTTTCATGGAGATAGTTTTCATTAAGTCTGCATAATCTCAGAATTGCATATCAGCCCCTGGATGTGGGAAGGGAATGGAGGAACAACTGTTTTTCTCTGTTTTGCCCAGTAGTCCATGCTACTTGAAAGAAGAGCGCACATGCAGTAAGGGAATTCAGTGTCTCTTGCCTCAAGTGAGTAAAGGGACCCTTAGGAAGGAAGAGAGAGTTTGAAAGAGTCCTGAATAGGAATTATATGAAAGACTTCTAGAGTTAGAAGTAATACACTCTGAAACCTCCCAGATACTATTTTTGACTGCATCTGACTTTCATGTCTGTAACAATATTTGTAATTGTGTATTCCATCATTTTTTCCCTCTCTGACAGTGCTTATCAAAGATTTAGCTCTTATGTAGTTATCCAGCACCCTCTCCAAAAATGATAGCTTTTAAAACATTTTAAAAGCTAAATGTTTTCTTCAATTTTATTGATTTATTCATTTATGTTTATTACTATTTTTTTACTTCCTTTGAGGTGGTTTTTTTTATAGATTTTGTTTAACATCATAATTTTGTAAAATTTTCTCTAATAAATATATTGAAGACTATAAAATGTATTCTGAATGCCTCAGAAAGACTTTCATAAATAATTGATACAGTGCTAAATTATATGTCATTATATTTCTATGTCTTCATTATCATCAAATTTATTTGAGTATTTAGCTGATTTCTAAACAAAAAAATCAAGGGTCAAGGAGGGTTCCTTTTGATTTTTCTATTCTAATTTTACTGCATTGCAGTCAGTGAATGTGGTCAATATGATAGGAGCTACCTAGAATTTGTTGAGATTTATTCTGTATTCTAATGTTTGATCAATATTGTTATTATCCTATATATATCATAAGAAAAAATGTTAGGAAGAAAACAAAGGACATCATTTCATATGGTAAAGATCAGTCTTAATTATGATATTCAAGACCTATCACATTTTTGTACTACTATTTTGAGTTTTAGTTTATGTATTTAATAAATTTGCCACCAAATATTTCTTGAGCATCTAATGTGTTCTGGGTACTGTTCTGTCATGCTTTCCTCTTTCCTTATCCCTGTCTTTCTGCTTCCTTTTTTTCACAGTGTGTTTGCTAGTCTCACATAGTAAATTCTTTTTAACATGCTTCCTGGGCCTTCTGATGGCTTTCTCGTTGCTCTGCCAAAACAGATGGTGGCATTGCCACCTAATTTGCCGAGGAAAATATTTGTGTCTGAGTTTGAACTGCCATCCTGAAAGTATGCTAGGACTGACTGCATACAACTTTGTAAGACATTGAATCCTGAGTTACTGGGGTGAGCCCGCATATCAACAAACTCTTTCTTATTACTTAATCTGTGCCTCGGTTCTAAATCTCAAGACCTACACCTATATATATCACTCTAGGCCCCACTGAAATATATTGGTAAGATACTGTAGATCTTTATCTTGGTAAACAGTATGTATTTTTTCTTCATCTAAGGGCTTTGCTATGCTGAGCTATGTTAGCTGAATGAGCTGTGCTGAGCCAGGTCTCTGATTATTGATCTAGACCATAAGAGAAAGAAGGGGAGTGTATTAAGGAGGATAAGCTTCATTTTATGACGCATTTTCCTGAAGTGTGGCATTTTGTGATATCTTTGCAACAGTGGACACAGCACTATAGAAAGGTGGCTGCTTCTGCTGGCCTGTGGTTTTTAGAGGAATCTGAAGATTTCAGTTTCTCAGGAATGTGCACTCAAATATTACCATTCTAGATTTTGGATTCCAACTCTTTCCCAAGCAGGGCCCTGATTTTAGCATAGGAGAGTTTCCGGGGTGTGCACTCATTCTCTTTTGTAGCTTTACTACTCTAGGAATCAAGTCCTGTACCTGTTTTCAGTGAAACTGGCTTATTATTACAGGAGATAAGGGCTTTAAATATTGGCATTGAAGTTTTCTGCTTTTCAGCAACAAGCCCTAGGTTTTTAGTTGGCTAACGTGAGCCTGTATTCTCTTATTCAAGGATTCTAAGGGATCTACCTAAAATAGGTAACTTCACAATCCTTTTAATAACTTTTGCTTCCATATTTTTAAGCCATCTATACTTCAATCCTCAGCCACTGAAAGTCTTAGTAACTATGATGTCACAGCACACCAGGGGTTATTAGTATACCAATTCTGATAACAACTGTCTTGGTTTGAGTTCCCCTAAAAGTAGACCTTAAGAAAAGGACGTAGGTGCTGGTACTTTATCTGGGGTATGATCTCAGGAAGCACACAGGGTGTGGGGAGAGTCAGCAGGGCAAGAGAAGAAAACAGTTAAAGGATGTGTTAACAAGCAAGTTACCACTGTGTGCAAAGGGGAACTTAATCTTACCAGGGACCCTCTGAGGAACTCATAAACATTCCACCAAAGGAATGGGAAGTTGGGGATGTTTATCCATCAAAGTCAGTACCTCATTGTTAAAGGGTTGCTTTGGACCTTTCCTGGATACAAAACTGAGCACCCTCCAGTGGTGCTGGAGAAAACCTTTAGGAACAGAAGGAGATAGCTCAGGCACTTGATATGTTAAGAAATCATCCTGTTGGGAACTGTCCACTTTAGCTCCAGGAAGACTTAGACATGGATTAAAATGGCAGGAAATGAGAGCATCAACAGTGTCTGCTATAGTATGTCACTGAGTTTTTAATATACTTCTAGTATATAGCACTTAGATAATTTTTTTCACTTTTTACGTATGCCCATATGCATTCTGAATGTTTCAGACTGATTTTTGTACTCATTTCTTTCCAGAGTTGGAAATTATGCAATCTCTTTTTCTCTAAATGTTTTGAAGTTGCATTTCTCATCTAGTTTTCTAATGCTTGTACTTAAGTGGTTAACTTAATTAGTCTTTATTCCTCAATAGTATTTTGAATAATGTAGTATTTATATTCACCCTCTTCCACAAATATGAGAAAGAGTTTTGCATGTTTGCACTCTATGTTCATGTGATATTTTATTTGCAAATTGATGTTAAGAATTAGCAATCAAAATATGTCCTAATATTTTACTATTTTATTTGGTCACCTGTGCATTTGACACTTTCTTTTGCATTCATATTTTTCACTTGATGGGCTATGTATGAATTGTAAATGTTTACATACTGAAAATATCTTAATTTGCTCTATCCCTTGAATGTCTTGAATGACTGAGTATTATGTATTATCCAAAATCATATATGCTACCCTTATATACACCGGTCACTGCAGTAGGTTTGTTTACACCAGCATCACCACAAACTTGTGAATGATGCATTGTGTTATGAGGTTACAATGGCTGTGACTTCACCAGGTGATAGGATTTTTTTAGCTCCATTATAATCTTATGGGACCACTATATATAAGCTGTCCATCATTGATGGAAACATCCTCAAATGGTGCATGACTATATAACTGTCAATTTTTTTGTTCTGTCTCTTACATTATTTTTTTTCTCCATAGGTGCTAGTTGTGCTTGTTGAATATGCTTGTTTCTGCTTATTGGCCCTAAATTTCTTCATGTATTTGCCAATTTTTTATTTAGAGCTCACACTTTGATATGGTTTGGTACTATGTCCCCACCCAAATTTCCTCTCAAATTGTAATCCCCATGTGTCGAGGGAGGATCCTAGTGGAAGGTGATTGGGTCATGGGGGTGGTTTTCCTCATACTGTTTTCATGATAGTGAGGGAGTTCACACAAGGACTGATGGTTTTCAAAGGGCAGTTTTCCCTGTATGCCATGTCCCTGTCTCCTGCTGCCATGTAAATTGCTTTGCTTCCCTTTCAGCTTCTGCCATAAATATAAGTCTCCTGAGGCTTCCCAGCCTTGCAGAACTGTGAGGCAATTAAACCTCTTTTGTTTATGAATTACCAGTCTCAGGTAGAATCTTTCTAGGAATGTGAGGATGAATTAATACAGATAATTGGTACTGATATAGTGGGGCACTGCTACAAAGATAACCTGAAAATGTAGAAGCAACTTTAGAACTGGGTAACAGGCAGAGTTTGGAACAGTTTGGAGGTGTCAGAAGAAGACAGAAAGATGAGGGAAAGTTTGGAACTTCCTAGAGAGTGTTGAATGATTTTGACCAAAATGCTGTTTATAGTATGGACAATGAAGTCCAGGTTGAGGTGGTCTCAAATGGAGATGAGGAACTTTTTTGGGAGCTGAAACAAAGGACACTTTGCTATGCTTTTAGCAAAAAGACTGGTGGCATTTTGGCCCTGCCTGAGAGATCTCTGGAACTTTGAATTTGAGAGAGATGATTTAGAGTATCTAGCAGAGGAAATTTGTAAGTGGTGAAGTACTTAAGAAGTGACTTGACTTTCCTGAAAAAAATGGAGTTACATGTGTTCACAAAAAGATGATTTGAAATTGCAACTTACGTTTAAAAGGGAAGCAGAGCATAAAAGTTTAAAAAGTTTGCAGCCTGATCATTTAGTGGAAAAGAAGACCTCATTTTCTGGGGAAAAATTGAAGTGTGCTGCAGAAATTTTCATAAGTAATGAGGGGCTGGATGTTAGTAGCCAAGACAATGGGGCATATGTATCTATGGCATGTCAGAGATCTTTGTAGAAGGCTTTCTAGTCATAGGCCCATAAGCCTAGAATGGAAAAACGGTTTTGTGCACTGGGACAAGGGCCCCCCTCTCCTGTACAGCCTCAGGATTCAATACCCTGCATTCCAACTCCAGCCATGGCTAAAAGGGGCCAAGATGCAGCTCAGGCTATGTCCTCAAATAGTGCAAGCCTCAAGTCATGGCAGCTTCCACACACTGTTGTGCCTGTAGGTTTGGGAGCCTCTGACTAGATATCAGAGGATGTATGGAAATGCCTGCATGTCCAGGGAGAAGTCTGCTCCAGGGTCAGAGCCCTCAGGGAGAACCTCTGCTAGGGGAGTGTGGAAGGGACATGTGGGGTTGGGGTTGGAGTCCCCACACAGAACCCCAACTTGGGCACTGCCTAGTAGAGCTATGAGAAGAGGGCCACTATCTTCCAGATCCCGGAATGGTAGAGCCATGAACAGCTTGCACCATGCACCTGGAAAAGCAATAGGCACTCAAAGTCAATCTGTGAAAGCAGCCAAAGGGGCTGTACCGTGAAGAGCCACAGGAGTGGAGCTGCCCAGGGTCTTAAGTGCCCACCCCTTCCATCAGCATGCCCTGGATGTGAGACACAGAGTTGAAGGAAATTTTGGAGCTTTAAGATATAATGACTGCCTGGCTGGGGCCTGTAGCTCCTTTGTTTTGGCCAATTTATCCCATTTGGAATAGAGACATTTGCCCATTGCCTGTACCCCCATTGTATCTTGGAAGTAACTAACTTGTTTGTAATTTTACAGGCTCATAGGTGGAAGTGACTTGCCTTGTCTCAGATGGGACTTTGGACTTGGACTTTTGGGTTAATGCTGAAATTAGTTAAGACTTTCTGGGGACTCTTGGGAAGGCATGATTGGTTTTGATATTTGAAAATCACATGAGATTTTGAAGGGACCTAGGCAGAATGATATTATTTGACTCTATGTCTCCACCCAATTCTCATCTTAAATTGTAATCCCCATTTACTGAGGGAGAGACCTGGTGGTAAGTGATTGGCAATGAGGGATCATGATAATGAGGGAGTTCTTATGAGATCTAATGGTTTTCAAAGTGGCAGTTTTCCCTGTGCATGTTCTCTGTTTCCTGCTGCCATATAAGACATGCTTTGCTTCCCCTTCACCTTCTGCCATGATTGTAAGTTTCCTGAGGCCTCTCCAAGCCAGGCAGAACTGTACATTAAACCTCTTTTGTTTATATATTAACCAGTCTCAGGTAGTATAGCAGTGTGAGAATAGACTAATACACACTTATATTTAAGATTTCTTATTTGATTTTACCTCGCATCTTTGTTACTGTTGTTTGTAAGGATAAATACAGTAGACTTCAGTGGCTTATAATGCTCCATTTCTTAAATGAGAATGAAAGGTCATAGATGATTTGTGTAGCTATGCCTGTTATCCAAGCTGCTGTCTCTGCTGCTGTTGTCTTAAAGCAATCAATTACTTGGCAAATTGGCCCAAAGGGAAAGAGAGTATGTGATAAAAGACAACGACCTGTCTGCTTGTCCCTGTACCTCAACAGTCATGTAGAAGATACTCCTGCATTACTTTCCAGTGCTTGGTATTTGCTATCTCTATGGTAAAACACAACATGTTAGTTGAATACCACCTTTAATATTAGTCCTTTCTCCCTGTCCTCTATGAAGTTTTATATATAGTTTTTTTCATAATTTTTCCAATCTTGTTTTCTCTTTTCTTTGTAGAATCACACATTTTTATTGCCAGATTTAGTAAATAAAATAGTCTAAATATTAAAAACTTACTGAATGTGCTAAATACACTAAATATTAAATGCTAAAAATAATGTTTTAGTTATAAGTATATCCTAAATATTCCACAGAGCCTACTACTTATATCAAAAATACATTTGTTTTTTTATCTGAAATTCAAATTTAACTGGGCATCCTGTACTCTATCTGGCAACCCGACTCATATTTTCTTGTTTAGCTGTGCAGCTGTCTTCTTATTCCTGGCATATATATGCATCTATTTAGCTTTACTTTTTTTCTGTCATTGCTAGGCATCTGCAGTGTATGGCAAAAAGGGTGTGTTTCATGTGATTAAAGGTTTTAAATTGCATATTGATTTGAAGTGTTTTGTTATTTAGTCTGTGTAGTATTCATTTGCTATATGTGATATGAGATATGAATCTCATTTTACTATTTTTTCAAAATGGATAGTCTATCATCTTCATACAATTAATTGGATAATCTATCATGTCATCTTTGATTTGCAACCATTCAGGAAAAATATTGACATTATCCTTGAGATACCTTTTTTCTTCACTCTTTTATCCAGAGTAGATCAAAGAGTCTTATAGAATTTAACCATTAATTTGAAAAGGTAAAGAAAGACTTTT
>CM052653.1:53646678-53660457 GCA_028533165.1 Leontopithecus rosalia | reverse complement strand
GTATCATGCCACTTCTTGGGATGGCCCATAGCCAAGGAGTAATTAGCCGGGGGGTATAGTGACATGATTCTCATCTAAACTCAGGAAATCTCTGAGAGGTCACTAAATTTTAAAATTATATATATAGTTAGATGTCTCACCCTGAGAATACATCACAGTGCATCACAGTGCAGTTTCCTTTTCTGCTCATTCCTACTTGCTTTCTATCACTTTCCTTTCATTTTCTTAACTTTACCTTCACTTGTTAAGGAGAGCACTCCTTAACAAATCTCTGAAATGTGATCTCTGTCTGTGTCGTGTTATCAGAAATCCCAACCTGCAACTCTGTACTGGAGTTCTTCTTTAGAGCCATTAAGGCAGAGCCACTGGTCATCATGAAGCGATATGTTGCTATACTGATTGTTTACCTGGGCACATCTCTCCCTTTGGTACTCTGTGGAACAGTTGATATAATGTTGAATTAGCATAATAATTGGCCTTGATCTCACATGTTGTCTTTTGAAATTATAGTTTGGCTTCTTATTATGTTTATTTTTAATCTTTAAGATTATAAAGCAATTTAGATACACTCTGGAAAAATAGAAAATTCAGACAAAATAGTAAAACAAAACAAAAATATCAGATTTCCACAGTCTATAGATGACTATTGTTAACACCTAATATTATATTCTTACAGGTATTTATATATCTAGATATATGTCTGTGTATTTTTGTCAGAAACAGCATAGTGTTCCTACACTTTTGTAATCTGTCCTCGTTTAGATAAAGATTCTATTATATTTCAAGAAGTTTTCTTAAAATAAGTCTATATACACATTTCCTCGGTTGTCAAAATGTCCTTTGTTGTTGATTTCTTTATATCAGGGATAGACCTTGTAACTGGCTGTTTTTTTCTCTAAATATTTTAAAATTAAATTTGATAAAACTCCCCACACCCCACCAGCCAATTATAGTCCTATTTTCCACGTCTTAATAATGTGGTTCAAACCCTGGCTTTAGACCACATTATGTCTAATTCTAGTCCATTTTTCTTATTAATCATGCTCCTTCTCTAGTGTTTCCATAATCTTTCTATGAATCAGTTTCCATATATGTAAAATAGAAAAAATAATATTACCTATCCCATTTGGTTATTTTAAACATCAAATTAAATAAAACAGGTAAAAGACCTAGAACAGTGTGTGACACATTATCATTGTTCTATTCTTATTAACTACCAGCACTTTCATTGTAATTTTTCTGCTAATTCAATCAACCCTCAATAATGTCTCCTAAGTAGCTCGATAATCCATTCATTGTTCTCATTGTCAATGTTTGCCTCTAACCAAGTATCACCATAGCTTCAAAAGTAGAATACCTATATTCAGTAGTTTTTATTTCCAAATAATTCATCACATTGCAACCAGGATAATTTTCTAAGCACAATTCTGATGATGACAATTAGCCTGGTTTAAATATTTTCATGAATTATATTGTAATTCTTGTTACAAAGTCTAAATTTATTGCCATAATTTGTAAAACAGTTTCTGATCTAATTCTCCTGCGTCCCTTTACTCTCTTCTCTCTCCTCTCAAAACTTTCCTTTTCAAGTTCCTCAGGTATTCTGTGCCATCTCACAGCTTTGGAACCTGAAAGATGATCCCTATTGCCTGAAATGGTTCCTCTTCTTTCTTTCTTGCTGGACTTTGTCTGGTTAACTTTCATAGTCTCAGCTAGGATGTTTGTTCTGCTGTTAAACGTTCTCTTATTCCGTAGACTCAGTTGAATGACCTTATTGTGCTCTGCATTGAGTCTTCTTCATCGATAAGTCTCAATTGATTATAATTGCTTGTTTATACTCTTATCTTTCTAGAAATAGAGGAAGTATGTCTGTTTTACACATCATTGTTTCCCCAATACCAAGTAAATGGTATAGGCTTGGTAAATGCCTGTTATATGAATCGGTGAATAAATAAAAAAAAAGGCTCAGAAGATAATGATTATTTGTCTTTAATAATTCAAATTTGTGACTAAAAGGGTATTTTAAAAATAAATATTTATAATGGATGTTATAGATTGATTAATGTGAAGCTTAAAATGTTTAGTAAGAAAGAGTTTCTAGGCATGATGTAAGGAACTAGAAAAGGAGAGGACAAATGACTGAACATGTGAAAACAGTTGCCTCTAAGGCTGAAACAGGAAATGAAAATAAATGAATGGGCTTTACTTTCTTTGATGGTTTTTTCAATTAGTTAAAAAAATTGGGGCTTTTTGAGGTCATTCATTTTCATGAGGAATGGGATAATTAGGTATGATAAAAAAACAAGACTTGGGACAAAATCCACCTTCTTCTTGTTTATCTTAGAACAATGTTAAGTGGAAGTTTTAGTCATCTACTGGTTCTGAGCATGTATATAATTTCAGAGCTTGAACAAGTAATTGGGCTGGGGGGAGAAGAGAAAGTGGATCCTGCAGGTTTATCCTAGATTTTCAGTAAGTGACAAGAATTGAGTAGGCTTTTCCAATTTCTTATTTTACAGTACTAACCTATATCTCCTCTCCTTGCAGCTGGGCAGGTTTTTGAGTTATTTGCCTATCTATGATTGAATGCTGGTGAATGATCAATTCAGTGACACAAAGAACAAATTAATTTTTCTGTTTAAATTTCTGAACCATAATATCATGAAATGATAAAATAGTTGGTTTAAACCATTAATGTTAAAATACTGTGCAAGTTACAATAAAAGGCTAAAACAAAACTTAGTATCTAGAAACAGGGTGCTGCCTACAACTTATGGCTTTATTTTTGTGACAGAGTAGCAGATAGGAGCTGGAAGGGCATCACAGAAATGGTTTGTAAGGACATTAAAAAGAATGAGGAAATGCTGCTGGAGGCTAGAGAAAGGATACCAGATGTCTCCAGCAGTAAAATGGGAAATAAAAAGGTCACTTAATGATCTGGCCAAGACAGGGATTTGACTTTTGGCTGTCTATGATAAAATAGAAGAATGTAATAAATGAAAGGAGGAGCTGTTCAAATTTTAAGTATAATTTAGAGAAAATAGATGGGTGCTAGGTTTGAAAAATAAAACTCTTTCTCATCCTCAGTCTCTCCCACAAAGGGAATCTTAATTTTAAATGGTGTCAGGGCAAAAATAGACTATAGAGCAACTACCAATAAGCATGCCCTGAGGCGAAAAAATCACATGCTGTGACTCTGGGAACTTTGGTTGATATATCAGAAAATTTAAGGGCCAGCACAGTAGGACTTCTAAAATGCTTAGTCCTTCCTCTTAGGCATCATCTCTGATAGGATGAGACAAGGCTATTAGAATGTCTCAATATGCCAATGACTTAGAAGAATCTTGAGAACATTTTCCTATAGGAGTCTGATTCTCAGCCCAAGTTAGAGAAAGGCCTGTCTCAGACTTTTAGTAGTAAGAATTGTAATTTGATACACAAGGAACCCACACAGTTTTAAAGGAATTAAATAAGCTTACATTGAACATGACAGAGACAGTACAAAATGAAAAGGGGACTTGGTACCTCCAGATTTCTGTAAAGAGAAGGCAGGCTGAGAAGCTACAGAGTTATGAATGTAGCATTTCAAATGCAAGTGATGAATGAACCAAAGGTCAGAAACAAGAGCTCAGAGGGTATTGTCAAGAATTATCCTAGAGATTACTATGGGGCCTTAATCAAAGAGTAGGAGTCATATGACTGACTACATTTCAGAAATGTCATAGACTTGTTACTGCTATTTACCTTCCACTTCCAAATACCTTTTATTGGTTTTTTAAATATTGATTTTACTATCTAGGTCTCACCATTAAATGTCATGTATGTGGAGGACAAATTATTTGATTCTTTAGTTCACATATATTCAGAATTAGAGCTTCTTACTTGAGGAACCAAACCCGAGAAGGCTCATCTCCTTCTGGATGTGATTTAGGTGACAAGATCCAGGAATTTGAACAAATACTATAATGGGAGGAGACATTGGGGGAACACAGAAGGAGTTGAATATATTTAACATAGAGGAAAAAATGTATATAATTTGCAGTCAGAGAGAAGCATATCTAATTAAAGATATTCTCAATATTTAAAAAACGTTCCTTCCATAGAGGTGTATGTACATGTGTATGGGGGAAGGGGTTTCTACAATTGTTTTTCTTCAACCTGGGTGGGTTGCCAACTGCTTTGACCCAGAACATTTGGGACAGATGGTAATATTGTGCCTTATGAGTGTGGCAGTTTCCACATTCTGTGTCTTACTTAGAACACTTTTTCTGGAATCTCTAAGTGGTTTTGTGAGAAATCAAACTATTTTGAGACTGCCAGGCTAGAAAGGATTTGTCTAGTTGCCCAGCTCAACAGTCACAAATGAAACTAGCTTTCCTGGCTATCCCTGCCAAGGGGCCAATATTTGAGTTAAGTCCCTTTGGATACTTCAGACCAGTCTGTCTTCCAACTAAATACCACCAAATAACTAAGTTAATACTACATGGAGCAAAAGAGTTGCCCAGTTTAGCATTGCCCTGTTTCTTAATTCACAAAATTATTAAATATAATAAAATGGAGATTTTTAAAGTAGCCATTTTGGGGTAATTTTTTACATAACAGTAGACAATTAGAAGAATTAAAATATTTGGAAAATGTGAGATTATAATACATATGATTTATAACTGTTTTTTAGATCCATGATATACTATAAATATTTTTCTATGTCAATAGTCATCTAAAATATACCTTATAATAGCTGAATAAATTTATTTTCCCAACCTATTTATTGGAAATTTGGGTGTTTTAATTTATTTCACTGCTACTTTTTTCAGGGTCAGGAAACCATCATCTCTCAGATGTGTTAAAAAATGTTTTGGGAGGCCAAGGCGGGTAGATACCTGAGGTCAGGAGTTTGAGACCAGCCTGGATAGCATGGCAAAACCCTATCTCTACTAAAAATACAAAAATGAGCCAGGCAAGGTGGCAGCACCTTTAATTCCAGCTACTCAGAATTACTTAAACCTGGGAGGCAGAGGTTGCAGTGAGCTGAGATCATGCCACTGCACACCAGCTTGGGTGACCAAGCAAGACTTCTGTCTCAAAAAAAAAAAAAAGTTGTTGAGGAGGCCATTAGGCTGAGTTGGCTCCAGTGCATTAGAATAAGCAAAGCAAAACACAATTCAATGTAAACAATAAAACAAAAGTTAAATTCTCTACCAATCAGCAACAGCCAACTAGGGACTTTTCATCAGATCATAGTCAAATAAGGTTAATGCCTTGGTGTAGCCAATTAAATAATTTTTTGCTTTGCTTCCCTCTTTAGCCTATGAAAACCTACTGTTAATGCTGCTAAAGCGGAGCCCTTTGAACCACATCTAACTGTGAGTGCTGCCTGATTCATGAATCATTCTTTGCTCAGATAAACTCTCTTAAGTTTAATTTGTCTAAAATTTTTAACAGTTGGGATATTACAGAGCATTTAAAATTTCTCTCTACATTAATTCTCACTTTTATTCAGTCTGTTCTCTATCCTGAAACCAGAATGATTTTGGAAAACAATCATCTGACTATTGCACTGTAAATTTCCTAAAAGTGAAGACCATGAATCTTTAGTTTACAGGGCCTTACATAAAGTAGATGCTGAAAAAAAATTGTTGCAAGAATAGTTTGCCATGCTTCTACTCAAAGGATTTCTGTTACTCTCCATTGTATTTAAATGTGAACTCTTCAACTTGGTTTACACTATCTTTATATGATCTTCTCAGTTTAAAATCACATCATACTTTTTTCAAGGTATCACACTTTTTCCCTCCTGCAATTCCCTTGTAAGTTCAATTTTTACTGACTGGCTTATTCTTTTTCCTCTCTGTCCTTTCTTCATTTACCAGTTTACCATTCATCTTCCAAAATTCAGCTTCTATGCCACCTTCTCAGGAAGCTCTTCTCTTGTTCACTTTATCTAGGTCAGAAATCTAGGTTCTAAGATATCATTGCACCTATATGATCTCTATAATTTTGACATTTAGTCCTAGCTAAGCTAAGCTATAAGATCCATGATGGTAATAGTCTCAAAGTAATAAAATCTACCCCTAGTGATTGAAATATATTACTTATTTTAAACATAAATGTTAATTTATATATCGATGAACACCTTTATACATTCGCATTGTCCAGTTTTTTATATAATATTTTCCCAGTAATGCAGTTACAGAATAAGAGTAAACATGATGTTATTTTTGACTTATATTAACAAAGTTTTTTTCCAGTGCACCAAATAAATATTTTGGTATTTTCTATGGCTTTTTCTAAAACATCTTTAGTAATTTCATTAAAAACAATCACAATATTGTAGATGGTTTAATTTTATTCCTTTGATTATTAGTAATGGTGAACATTAATTTATTGGCTCTTTGTTTATATATGTTGATTTCCTTTGTTATTTATCTTTGTCTTATTGACTTATCAAATTCTTTACATATTAACATTGTCATATTTAACATCTTCCTCTTATCTAAACATTTTATACGGTTTTGATGTGTAAACATTTTAATATTTAAATTAGTTTTTACTTTTAAAATTGGTTGTAATAATTTATATTTTAAAGATTTCTGGCACATTTTGGTGTGTTATGAGAACATTGATCTAATATTTCTCTCAATTCTTTATCCATGTTGACGCAATACCACTTGTTCATTCTTTACTTTTCAATACTTATTAACCAAAAACGGTTTCAAAAAATTTGTAAAACTTTAGATTTTTATCAATCTTAGCACTATGGAGAGGCACTAATCAAGCTATAAAAGTGAGCTTGAATACTCATGGTAATTAATTAAATCTATTTCCAAATTAGAAAAAATGTGAGATATTTTAATTCTCTTAAGATCATATAATGCAAAATATTATAAAAAATATTTGTCAAAATCATAGAGTAGGATTTTCATTTTTCTATGTGCTTTTCTTTATAGTTTACTGAGAAAAATCAGAAAACTATCCTGCCAAAGAGACAAAGAGTAGGGAAAGAAGGCAGGAGCAATATGCAATTGTAAATTCAAATATGAGTCCTAAACAAATGGACTACATTGCCTTATTAAGTCAGATACCTGCTAAGATTCTAATAAGTCATCAGCCATATAAAACAATAATTTTACTTAGTAAATTTTTAAAGAGATGGCAATATATAAACCAGTATCTCCTGTATCTTCATTTCTCTGTAGGAAAGTGTACCAGTTTCTCCATCTTTCTGTAGGATAACTACCACTGTCATATGAACTGATCAGACTTGTCCCAATAGTTACTTTCAGGAAGAAAGAAACCTAAACGTATATGCATTTGTACCTTTACTTTGGAATGTATGTATTAATAAGTAAAAAACTCTGAACCATTGAAAAAATTCCTTTAACCAATTATTTTAAGTACTGCTCAAAGAGGTCTTGTTATTTTGACATCTATTTTTTATTTTTTCTCATAAATCATAATGAAATTGGTTTAATCTCTGTCATCATCAGCATTCTTAAGAAAATTCATCTCAAATTTGTGCATTGTACTTACTGGTATTTAAGTTTTATGTTATGTGCAGTTTTATTAACAAGAACATCTTTTTTTTGGAAATATTAGTTTTGAATGACTAATTTTAAAAAAATGAAGGCATTAAGATAGACATTAGTTTAGAAAGAGAAAGAAGTGATTATTTAAAAATTATAATCTTAAGATTATATTGTTGGAGGGAAGCTCAAAAACTATCCACCAATCTGGTAGCTGATTTTTAAAAATCTCATTTTTATCAATTAGTGGATATTATGTTCTCTTCCATGACAGAAAACTTTCAACTTGCTGTGTAATAAGCTATCTAATATTTGGATATCTCTGAGTCTAGTAAGCTTTTCCATCTTTAGTTGAAACACTTCTGTATATGGCTTTTTAAAAAATAATAGCTAAAATTGTGATCCAAGAACAATGCTTGTACTCTGCCTTGGCCCTCTAAGTAATTACAGCATAATGGAAGAGGCTGATGAATATATAGCAGTAATTTCTATCTTATGAGAAAAGAGGAGAGACCCCTTTCTCACTTCTTTCACACACTGATGGATGACATCATGCATCCTCCAATATGCAGGACAAAAGTTTTTCAGTAGGGCAATGGCTGTAAATAGAATTCATCTTCTCTTTTGAATTCAGAACCATTTGAGAGTCAGTCAGATAGCCATCAACATGTGTCAGCTTTATTGCTAGTAAAGCTGACTTCCAGGCTGGGAAAATACATGGTTTTATGTACATAATGAACATGCTCTCTTGTCAGTTTAAATCTTGTGACTGGCCATCTAAAATGAAAGTTTGGGCCGAGGATTACTGCGTCACCCTAATGAAGCAGACAGGAAATGAAGCAAAGACAAAAACAAATCTATAAATTCTTAAAAACTGAAAACAAATACAGTTAGTACACCATTGAGAATTGTGGACAAATTAGTCGGTCAGAACAAGTGAGAAAGGGTTTGGGCAAGAGACTTACTGCACCATGGAAATACAAAGAGTGGAATTTCTGTTTGTCATCCAATGTCCAAGTGGTACTATATAGGATATCGTATTTTAATACAAATGTTATTATTCTTGTAAATTTGTGCCAAAAGTTATTTCATTTAAAACCAGGGAAATTATTTTGAGACTAGCCTGCACAACATGGCAAAACCCCATCTCAACTAAAAATATAAATAATTAGCTGGGAGTGGTGGCGGTTGCCTGTAATCCCAGCTACTTGAGAGGCTGAGGCAGGATCGCTTAAACCCAGGAGGCAGAGGTTGCAGTGAGCCGAGATTGTGCCACTGCACTCCAGCCTGGGCAACAAGAGTGAAACTCCATCTCAAAAAAAATAAAAATTATAAAAAAAACTTGGAAAATTATTTCTGATCACTTAAAAAAAGGAAACATTTTATACACATGCTATAGAAAGAGTGTATGGTAAATACAAGATAAATGTGTCAAGTTTTAAGATTCAGCCACTGTCTGTTGATTGTCATCTGAGTGCCAGACACCATGTGTATTGCTTACGCATTTAATTTAGCTAGCATAGCTTGGAGACATAGGAATGATTTAAAAAATATTTCAGATAAGACCTAAATATTTTAGTTAAAGTCACATAAATATTAAAATCAGGATTTGAACAGATTATATTGGGCATGTTTTCTCATATCCATTGCTCTCTTTTCCCTTCCTCTTTACAAAAGGTCTAACAGCTAATATCCTGTTCTGTCTAATGACTGAAATGATATTTCTTGTTGGTGTTTTTATGCACATTGTAACCACTAATGACATAAAGGCATTGTTTAACTCTTAAAATTATAAAATGCTGCAAAGACATCTTTTTGCACTTTCAGTATCTGTTATTTGATGCTTGAAACTATGAAATAAAGCCCCATTTACATGATTTAGAGAATACCTTCAGGGTAAATGACAATTCTGTATTTTTAAATGGTGGGTATAGATTCACAGGCTTCCAAAAATTCCTTGCAACAGTGCTTTAGAATGCCTTCTAAAGTGTTTTATACCTAGATATTGGGTCCTTTTCGTGAATGTATTCACAAGTTCTCAAAGCTTCATAATTCAAATGAAAAGATGCTGTAGATATTTTATAAATTCAATATGATGTCCTAAAACATTCAGCTGCCTTTAAAGAAAATCAGTCTTTCTGTCAGGCCTTGGCAGTTAAGCTATAGTCTGCTGAGATTGCAGTATTCAACACCCTGCATCCTGCTCTGCAGCAGACATTATGCTTTGGCTGTGACCATGCAATCCCATTTTAAACTCTTGTCTCTATGTGTGTCAGTTATAACTTGGCAGCTGGCTGGAACAGTCATTCAAATCTTTAGATCTGAGGATTTAATTAAAGTACTCTATAATAAAATTAAACCGTGGATTCCATGGTTTGTAAATATACAGTTAGATAAATAATTCTAAACATCGAAAATATATGTTGGTATGTTTCCTTTGCTATTCTAAATTTAAGATTGGAGTGGGTTTTAATATTGTAAAAACTGAACAGAAGTAACGTGGGATATAATACTCTAAGCCTGAGCTCTTAAGTGGCCTGCGTCTTTCTTCAGTAAGGTCATTTGGCAGAGAACAAAAATGCAGAGCTCAGGAGAGTGAATTTGCAGCTTTTTCTCCCATCTGGACACAGAGTTAACAGCTCACTCCTTTGCTGATGGCTGGCTCAGCTTTGACCTTTTACACTGTTTTAATCACTTAGAAATAATTCTAGTGAGAATGGAGTAAAATTCACCATTTAGCAGTTTAAGGAACCAGGTAGTTTCTGACCTCATCCCTTTAGGACTTGATTTTCTAAAGATGCTATAGACTTAGTAGGCCCTTTTGGGGACATTCTAGAAAAATTCATTGGAAAAGTTCCTGTGGTGTCAGATTTTGGGGATAGCAGCTGCTCTTACAGAACTTGGAACTGTGGAATATCAGGGGTGACAGACACAAGAGATCGCTTCCATTTGAGGAAGCAGGAACAAAGAAAAGAACCAACCTGCCACATAGGGACAAAATTGCTTTAAGAACTCAGGCTCTTTAATCCCTAGTCCAGTTCTTCACCATCTCATAGCACACTGCATTCAAAGAGAGTCACATGAATTTTAAGAGAATTGTTTCCCCTCCTGGTTGGGAACAAGTTACTATTAGTGTGTCCATGTGGCTCTTCATGATTTCAGTTTTTAAAAAGAATTTATTGTATACGAATGAAGGTAATTTTTCAATGTTTACATTTTGACACATAAATAAAACATGCTATAAAGGAAAATCGTGAAATTTACTGGTAGAATTACTGCCATAATAGCAAGGTGGCAAATAATATGGACTGTAGAGAGCTAGATTCCTAAGGCTTGAACACTCAATTTGCCATTTTTTCGGTGTGGAATCTGGGACATGTGACTTACCCTTATATGTATGTTTGTTTCCTCTGCATGAAATGGGGCAAATATTAGTAGCTATCCCATAGGATTGCTTAAGGATTAAATTAATCTATATTAAGTACTTATAGCAGTACTTGGCACATGGTTAAGCTTATGTAAGGGTTAGCTGTTACCATTATTAGTTGAACAAACCTTGACGTCTTAATCTCTCTGAGACTCAATTATTTGATCTGTAAACCTTAGGTGTTAATTATCTTGTAAAGTTTTTGTTAACATTTAAATAATACATAAGTGAAAATATATACAATTATATAACATATGAACACAACCTAGCAAAATAACTGATGAAAAACAGGTAATCAATACCTGTTGGTTCACTTTAACTAAAGAGGATACAGTGATATTTCATTTAAAAATATGTATTAATTTGTTTATATTTTTGAATGGGCAGCATATTTACATGGGTTAGAAATTAAAATTTTTCAAATATCCACAGTAAGAAGTTTAGCCTCTAACTTCTCATTTATTCAGTTTCCATTACCTACTATCATGGTTAATAATTTTTACTAGTTGTATATATATCCTTCTAAAGTTGTTTCATGCAAATATAAGTACAGTTTTATTTTTGCCTTTCTTTCACATACGAGGAACATTACACAAACTGTTATGAATCTTTCCTTTTTCAGTTAATATATTTTCGAGAGTTTGGCATAGCAATAGTAGAGAGAGCCATTTCCTTTTATAAATTTACAGCTGCGTGATAGCCCATCCCAATTGCAAGGATGTACTATGATTTTATTAATCAGTGCCCGGCTGATGGTCTTTTGGGTTGTTTCCAACCTTTTGGTATTAGAAGCACTGCTGCAATGAGTAACTTTGTATGGAAATGACTTTGCACTTATGGAAGGCCATCTGTGAGAAAAATTCCCAGAAGTAAAATTGCTGGGTGAAGTGTATATACATTTAATTGTCAAATTGTCCTCTAGGAGAATTGTATGGATTTACCTAAATATTAGGCATTGTATAACTTTTGAATTTTGTCTGTTTGAATACATGAAAAACAAACCTTGGTGAATTATTTATATTTTTTCTATTGCCATAGTGAATAAGCATTTTCCTATTGTTTACGAGTAATTTGTATTTCTTTTATGTGAACTTCCTTTGCAGGTTTGTCTTGATTTCTTAGGAACTATGAACATTTAGGAATATGAACGCTTCATCTGTAATAAGATAAGCAATTTTTTTTCCTAACTTAACAATTACTTTTATACTAATTTTTTCCCATGCAGCCATCATAAAACATTTTTATGTATTTGAATTTGTGTTCTCTTATGTGAATTTTGGATCTGTGTTAGAAAGGCTCTTCCTATTCTGAGGAGATGTAGGAATTCTCTTATTTTTCCTTTAAATGCTTTTATGATTTTATTTTTTTCACTTAATTTTTTAATTGAAAGTAATTTCTATCTGTACTCTGTATTGAGTCTATTGAAATTTACCTCACTATTATTCATATGGTAATTTTAGCACGTACTGGATATAGAAGATGCTAAATGTATGTTTACTGAATTGAATGAGATAACATTATTCCACTTTACAAGATACTCTTCATTCTTTAACACTAAGGTCAGATAAAAGCCCCACATGAAACATCGTGCTTGGGTCCTGTGTGCTGCACTCTACATCATTCCAGGGGCACCACTGCCATTGTGATGGGGCAGAACATGATTCTCATGGCCATAAGTGGCATCCTGCCTTCACTTGTCCTACCTCCATTAGAGAGGCGTCAGTCTTCACTTCAAATTGCTGATAGGTTCTTGGAATCTGTGACTTCAAATGAAATGACATACAGTAGGCCCTCAAATAATGTGGTTTAATTGTAATGATGAGAAAAATATAGGTTTCGTTATAGTCATTTGCTTAAAGTAGTGGTTTCCAAGAATGCATTAATGACATGAAGTAAGGATGCACTGTACATATTACAGCCCACTTGCCTTCTTGTGATGTCATGATCTGCTTGAAGGCAGATACTTTGAAAACTCAACTGTTGATATCTAGAACATAACAGTATGCTCGCATACCTTATATATGTTATGAATCACTGTGGAATGAATGATCACATACCTAATACATTTTTGAAAGTGGAGAGAAGTTGTATTTGCTTCATCTACAGTGTCATTTTTTAATTTAAGCTGTTAAATATAGTTCAGCATTTAAACTAAATGTTCATTTAATATTTCTTTGCAAGAATAAAAAAAGTTTCACTCATACATTATTCCTAGAGGCAAGGGTTTCTTGTGAAATTGCATAATTTTTAGTATTTTTAAAATGACTGCCGTATTCAGAAAGGCATTGTATGTTTCTAGAGGTTTTCCTCAAAATGCTGAGGTACTTCAATATTTTGGGCTTTCAGTATTTTATGCTTGTTTTAAAAATATAACCACACACAGATATCATTGTGCACATCCTATAGCTATAGGTACTATACTTAAATTTTGGCATACCTGCTCTCTCATTTAATTCCTCATACAAATATGATCATTATCTCTATTTCATAAATATGGGAATCACAGTGTTTAATGTCTTAAATTGGAGATATTAAGACTCTTGCCCAAAGCCACAGATATGGCATTAATAGAGCCAGACCCTGAAACCAAGTAATTTAAATCTAGGTCCTAAGGGTAACGGCTATGGTATTCTACCTCTCTCCTGACCTTGTTGAGGCTTATTATCCTAAGATTACTGATATGGAATTTAGAGGCAAGAAAGAGAGAGAGAGGTCACTAGCTGATATGGTTTGGCTGTGTTCCCACCCAAATCTCATTTTGAATGATAACTCCCACAATTCCACCAGGAATCTGGTGGGAGGAAATTGAATCATGGTGTTGAGTCTTTC
>CM052653.1:53615747-53646178 GCA_028533165.1 Leontopithecus rosalia | reverse complement strand
TTTTTCTTTGTTTAATGAGATGCTTCAGATTTCTGCTAAATTGTAGTTTCCCTCATTGCAATTGGTCAGTAAACTACGTTTGTCCCTGGTGTTAATAGTCTGATTGGGCTGAGACAAGTGATTAAAGATGTCTGAAAAAAAGATATCAAATACATCAGGGAGAAATAGTGATGCAATTTATAGGGAGAAAGGACTCAAGTTGAATAAAAAATGTGAAAGATTATCATAAAATGTGGCATGCTATCCTTTCCTCTTCTAGGGATGGACAGCAAATTTACCTCTAAGCATGCAAGTAGCAAAAAGAAAGATGCAATCAGTTTCAAAGCTTGTAGTACTTAAGACAAAATCAAATCAATTGCCTAGAAAAAGTTAAATTTTTCACGCTCATGGGATTTGTGAGAAATGTGTCCTCAGAAACACTGTGATGAAATGAACTATAGTCTCAACACACTCTAAATTGAATAGAGAATAGTAACATGTTCCACAAAGCAATTAATGTTATTGAAATTCCTCAGGACCAAAGAGCTGCTCCTCTCTGTGTCTACATTGATCACATCACCTCTCATGACCTATCTGAATTGGAGTCTCTCTTGCCATTATCTTACCCTCTGAGAAGTGATGAAGGGCCTTGGTCGAAGGGCGTGCCCCTCTTACATGTACCTGCCAAGCTACTTAGAAACATGGAAATAAAGAGAGAGTGCACAGGCAGCTGCAGTCAGCACACTCATTTCACTTCCTGTGATTTCTACCTGAGTTTTGGAATGTAGGAATTAGAGACATAAAAAAATATAACCCTAACTGGTCTGCTCAAAAATCCCCTATAACCATTATAAAATTATCCATGCAATCATAAAGTACGAACTTATTTTCTCTTAAGGACGTAGAGAAATAAAAAGAAGCAAGCTATATGCTAAGTATATTTTGGCTCTCCAACACCATTAAGAAAATACACAAGGACAAATAAACTCTCAAAAAGGAACGTGCTCATAGTTAATTTGGGTCCATGCTTGAGGTTTCTAAAAGACTACTTTTAAAATTTAAGTCCTGGTTGTTATAAAAGAGAAAAACAAAATTACATAATTTAAGGGATAAAATGCAAAAAAAATGGACAAATTATAACTTCAGAATACTGTTCATTGTAGAAAATAATATTTAATCTTTAAAATATTTTCATGATTAAAATGAGACAAATATAATTTATTTAAATATTTAAAAAAATGATAATTTATCTAAAGTCAAAAGGTAAAAAAACCTCACATCCATTAAAAATACTTTCTGTTTCTTTATCAGTCTTGACAATTATTCAAAGTAACAAAAATTCTGTTGCATTAGTGAAGTTATCTTGCATCAATATTTTAAAGCAGTTGAAAGTTCTGAAAATTTTTTCATATACAATTATTTTCATTCTGCTAGTGTTATTTTTTTGTGTGAAACTTTCTGAAAACACTATCCATCAATCAAACCAGTATGTTTTGATGTTAGGTATTATGAAAGTTAAGAAAATTAAAAAAGACATATAAATTGCAAGGTTTGAGTCCTTGTCACAGAGGGGTTTGTGACTCAGTTTGGGAGACATTTCTTTATTATTATTATTAAATGTAAGCAAATGTGGATCTAATGAATGCCAATTAGAGGCATGCAGTGTCCTAGGTGCTTATTGACCCAATCGTGAGTATGTCACTTAAGGTCTTGGCAAGGATCAGATAGGACACTCAAACGGGGTAATTTATGAAGCTATTTATCAAACTACAGTTAGGTTTTAGAAAAGTCATCAAGGTATTGTGCTGCAAAGGCTGCCATCAAAGGGGAGCTGTTTCTACCTCCACTCTGTGGGTGGAGTAGCTCACTGGATGTGAGACTCTAACATCTGACGGAAAAGAAAATAGTGAGAGATGGCATGATGTGTCAGGAGAAGTGGATGTAATTATAATATTTCTATTGTAGCTTTTAAGTGTATGTGAGTATCGATATGTTCATATTTGTGGGCTTTTTGTGGAGATGAATAAACATGGGAAATTTGTAGAGATGAATAAATGTGGGAAATGTGTAGGACTAGAATAGTTCAAACTTCTGATGCTGTCAGTGGTGTAGAAGGAGAAAATGGATTATTCAGAAGGCAGTTAAGAACATTGAGCGGGAATCACAGATGGAACATAATGGGAGTGGCATAAGAAGCAGGAGTTAGAGATGAGTCTTAGATTTTTGCTTTGAGGAACTCGAGATCTGTAATGCTATTCACCGGAATAATTAATAGGGAAGTGTACTTGGTTTTGTAATATAGATTATTTTACTGATTTCAAGTCCCAAATTATTTCCTTGAATTCTTTCATCCCAAAATCATTGATCTTTTCACCATTGCAACTTGAAATTTTGTATTTCTTGCTCTGATAAATAACGAGGCTCAATCCCTAATATTTGGGGAGCTTACACTGTAATACAAATGAGGATGATGAAAATAAGCGTTTGATCCGACCACATAATTTAAACTTTAAAGAACAGTAAATAATATAACCAAATGTCCATGATTTTAGCCCTACGGACCCATAAAACTCAGTTTCAAATACATAGATTCAACATAAGTGTTCATATTTAATATTTAGTTATATTTTCTAAAACATCAAACATCATCTTTTAGAACTCACAAAGAGCAGAGATCCTTTGTGTCTGTTTTAGGGGCTTAAATCAATAATTTAATTACCTTAGTTACCATTCTTCTCTAATTCTTACTAGGCTTCAGATTTCATATTGCTTTGACACAATTAGTTTCTCTGTGTGTTATGTTTATATATTTATGGTTTGAGTAATTCTAATTTTAAAAATACTTAATTGCAGAGTATATCTAAGTTAATTTAGGATTGTGATGTGCAGTGTTTCTATACCATTAACTTATTTGGGAGCAAGGGTTATTTAGGAGCAATGTCTGTTTTCCTAACATAAATTGGCATTATTCCCCAGATATTAGAAGTACTCAACTTCTCTAGAATCCTGATTTGTATCTGGATTGTAGAGTTCATAATTTGTAGGGAAACAGTATGGAGGTTTCTATAAAAAGTAAAAATAGGACTACCATATGATCCATCAATCTCACTTTTGGGTATATTCAAAAGAAATAAAATCACTATTTTGGAGAAATACCTGTGCTCTCATGTTCCTTGCAGCATGATTCACAATAGTCAAGAATAGGAACAAACTAAGTGTTTATGAACAGATACATTGATGAAGAAAATGTAAAAAATGTATATGCATTGTATACAATAGAGTATTATTTAGCCTTCAAAAGAAGGAAATATTGCTATTTGACAGCATGGATGAATTGGAGGCCATTATGCTACATGAAATAAGCTAGGCAGAGGCAAAATACCACATAACCTCATTTAAATGTAGAATTTAAAATAGTCAAACTTACAGAAAGAGAAAATAGGATGGTGGGTAACAGGGTTACAAAGGGCAGTAATGAAGAGTTATGGGCTAAAGGGTACAAACTGTCATAAACTGAACAAGTTCTGGAGACCTGATATATAGCATGGTGACTATAGTTAATAATAATTATATCTTATATATATGATATTTGCTTAGACAGTAGATCTTAAGTATTCTCACCACATTAAAAAATAATTATGTGAGGTGACAGATATATTAGCTTGATTGTGGCAATCATTTCACAATGTATATGTATCTAAGTCATCACATTGTGCATATTAAATATGTACAATTTTATTTGTCAATCATATCTCAATATAGCTAAAGCTGCTGGAAAAAGCAGAACAGGTTACTCGTAAAGCTGTTAAATTTTAAATATTGTATACTCAAATTCAACTGCTGAAGCTCTTCTGCCTAAGTTTCAGAGGGAAGAGTTTATTGGGTTATAATTTTTCACACAGATTAAAAATGTTTAGGAGCTTCAGGAAAAGGTCCTTCCTGAATTGTCTTTTCCTCACATTGTGATAAGTGCTTACATTACTTGGTATTGATTAAATGTTTGTTTAAATAGGTGAGGAGAAAAGAGAGAGAGATTGATTTTGTGTGGGGTGTTAAATCCTCCAAATTATTTACCATGAGAAAAAACACAGTAATTTTTAGGTAAACACTCACTAGAGTTTATCTCTGAGAAACACACACAGACATACACATACACACACACACACACACACATACACACACGTACACACACAGATGCACACACATACTTTCACACACACTGGGAATGTTTACTTAGCTCTTATTTATATAGGCTGTGAGGAATCTATGGAGACTCATTACATTTATAAAGATATAAAAAGCTCTTTACTAATGCGTTTGCACTGTTCAAGCAATGTTAATAGTAAAACAGTGTGAGAATGTTCCAGATATTTTAAAGAGGATAAACCTTGGCATGGAGCTAATTATTATAATAAAATACATTTTTAGGCTGGGCACAGTGACTTATGCCTATAATCCCAGCACTTTAGGATGCGGAGATGGGCAGATCACCTGAGATCACTAGTTCAAGAACAGCCTGGCCAGCATGATGAAACTTTATCTCTACTAAAAATACAAATATTAGCTTGGTGTGGTTGTGGTGGTGTGTGCCTGTAATCCCGACTACTCAGGAGACTGAGGCAGGAGAATCGCTTAGACCCAGGAGGCAGAGGTTGCAGTGAGCCGAGATTTCACAACTGCACTTGAGCCTGGGTGACAGAGTGAAACTCTGTCTCAAAAATAAAATAAAATAAAATAAATTTTACATACAGTTTTCTATTTTTTCCATAGTATCTTTAAAAATTTAATGTAAATAAGTTTTCAAGAAAATGTCTGAAGCATTTTGTACATTGATACTCAGAACATATATAGTCACGTGGTAATCTTGTAAGATTATAATAGAAATGTAGCATTTTTAATCTTTATGCCATATTTTTACTATATCTTTTCTATATTTAGGCATACAAATACCTACCATTGCATTACAATTGCCTGCAGTACTCTATACAGTAGTATGCTGCATAGGTGTTAGCTCAGGAGCAATAGGCTATATCATATACCCTATGTATGTAGTAGGCTATAACATCTAGGTTAGTATAAGCATACTCTATGATGTTCAGACAGTGATGAAATCACCTAACAATGCATTCTTTAGAGCATATGCCTGTTGGTAAGTCACACATGACTGTGTTTAGATAATTGCACTATTTTAACATTTTAACTCATTTTAAATTCATAATTAAAAATCCGTTTTCAACTGGAGTTTTTGATTAATATATGCATGCCTCTATACTAAATATGCTATCTTAAGATTTAATAAAGTAGTGCTTTGATCTCAGCCCATGAAGAAGAAACAAAGAGAAATTAAAAATTTGGATTATATTTAAGTGACGAAATTCTGCTGCAGTGAAATAAAATGTTCTTTGAAAAAAATCAATAGACTTTTATAGCTTAGAAAAGCAAATCTTACTGTAAATAGTTATGTTTTGTAAATGGCTCTTTCAATTCATTTTAAGTGCCAAATGCACTATGGTTGGACTCATGTTTAAGTGTTATTTTTTACCACAATCACAGTAAAGTATCTCCTAACCAATTCTACCTAATGGATTTCTTGGATAATGTGAATAGTACTTTATTTTCTTTATGAAGAAAATTAACCATGATTTAGTTAACAGATTAACTATCGATGATTCCTATTTCAGTTTTTCCCATACTGTACTCTTGATAGCGGGTGTGTTCTCATGAGATCTCATGGTTTTATAGGAGGTTCCCTCTTGGCTCAGCTCTCATTCTGTCTCCTGCAGCCCTGTGAAGAGGTTAATCATCTGCTATGATTGTAAGGTTACTGAGGCCTTCCCAGCCATGCTGAATTCTGAGTAAATTAAACCTCTTTTCTTTATAAATTACCCAGTTTTTGGTATTTCTTCATAGCACCATGTGAACGGACTAATACAAAGTCTTATAACTGAAAGACACCATATTCCTGGCTCAGCTTGAATCCAATAATGGGTTGATGTAAATGATAAAGGTTAAGTCTCTTCTCTTCCAACTCAGTGCAATTCTGAAGGGTCATTCCAGCTCCAGAATTGCCTGAGTGGTTGGCTGAGGCTTTTCTTGAGAATGAATCACAACACAGAGTCTCCATCTGCCCAATCCAGCTTTCTTCCTTATCTTTTCGGAGTTACTGATATCAAGAACAGTCCCTAAATAATCCCTCTTTATGCTAACCTCTATTTCAGAGTTTGCATTTAAGAATGTGACCTGCAGCACACACTAAAATCCCATGACTTCCAGGGTTTTCTCAAATATGCCCATACAATTGATTACTACAAGTTTGCCCTATGTTATTACAGAGTTAGATGTATTTTCCCTTATTTATCTATTGTAGTTATACTTGTAATTACATGATTTAATTGAAGACTATATAAACAAGGTAAAAATGTGAATTTTTTTTTCTGATTTTTTTTTGTTTGTTAAAAAGATTTGTAATGATATCAGGTATGGGCAAGAACAACTGCAATTTAAGCTTGTTTTGTTTTGTTTTGTTTTTGAGATGGATTCTCATCCTGTTGCTCAGGTTGGAGTGCAGTGGCCCAATCTTGGCTCCCTGCCACCTCCACTTCCCCAGTTCAAGAGATTCTCCTGCCTCAGCCTCCCAAATAGCTGGGATTACAGGCATCCACCATCATGGCCAGCTAATTTTTGTATTTTTAGTAGGGACAGTGTTTCACTGTGTTGGCCAGGTTGACCTCAAAATCCTGACCTCAGGTGATGTGCAATTTAAGGTATTTTAAATTGCAAAAAATCTATAAAATTTTACAAACAGATTAAGTGGAATAATCTTTTTCACTTTTTGCTTATAGGAAGTAAACCCAAAAGTCATAGAAGATGAATAATGGGTGTGTTTTAAATGCAAAAAACATTGAAAAACTCTTCTCAACAGATCTATGTTTAAAGAAAAGATCTTTAATTAAAATATTGTTAAAAACATATATGTTTCTAATTTTATTTATTTTAATATAATTTTATTTTACATTTTGAGACAGAGTCTTGCTCTATTACCCAAGCTAGAATGCAGTGGCATCATCTTGGTTCACTGCCACTGCCACCTCCTGGGCGCCAGCGATCTGCCCACTTCAGCCTCCGATATCTGGTACTACAGGCATGCACCACTATGCCCAATTAATTTTTGTATTTTTTTGTACAGATGGGGTTTTGCCGTGTTGCCCAGGCTTGTCTCCAACTCCTGAGCTCAAGCATTCCACCCGACTTGGTCTCCTGAAGAGGTGGAATTATAGCATAAGCCACTGCCTGTAATTACCCTTACAAAATAATTTGATATGATAATAAAATATTTCAGTTGTAAATATGGATTAAACTAGTTTTGCTTAGCCAATAAACTTACTGTTAAATGTATCAGGTAACAAAACACACTATACTGCATAAAAAAAACAGGTAAAATATTGTGATACCTTTAGTTTTCATCTGTATTTTAAAACAAAGTTGAATATATGGGTAGGGATTATCTGAAGGGGTTTTAAAACCCTTGAAAGCCAGATGACCTGAGAAAGGAAGAACACACAGAAACTTCTGGTCTGCTATGTGCCTCCCATCCTGTACTGTGGCTACAAAGAGCCTGATGAATTTGTTAAGATGCAGCTTGCCAGTGGAGGGGCTAGGTGTTCTGCATCTCTAACAAGCTTCTGGTTATGGTAGATTCTACTGCTATGAGAACCAGCAGGATCTAGAAAATTAGCTCAGACATTTCAGTATAATTCATTTTTTCTTGGTTCCACTCTTAATTTATACTTTACTTCTAACAAGGACATCCGGTCCCTGTTAGTGAATTGCTTGTTATTCACCATTGTATTAGTTTATCTTCATGCTGCTGATAGAGACTGGACAATTTACAAAAGAAAAAGGTTTAATTGGACTTACAGTTCCACGTGGCTGGGGAGGCCTCATGATCATGGTGGAAAGCAAGGGGCAGTAAGTCACATCTTAAATGGATGGCAGCATGCAAATAGAGCATGTACAGGGGAATTCCTCTTTAAAAAACCATCAGATCTCATCAGACTTATTTACTATCACGAGAACAGCACAGGAAAGACATCCCCTGTGATTCAGTTGTCCTACTGGGTCCCTCCCATGCTCTGTGGGAATTCAAGATGAGATTTGAGTGGGGACACAGCCAAACCATATCAACCATTTTTAAACTTTAATTCTGTTCTGGTTTTCCTGCTTTGTTTTTTTTCATATAAAACTAAATTAATTAATGTACAGTAGTCCTATTAGGTTAACTATTAGGCTAATACCTAGTATGGTTAGAGCACAATTCTGAGGTGATTTTTGGTAATATCTGATGGGATAATTCTTCCTCCTTTCCTATAGTTTCTGAGTCACTGGCAATAAGGTCCTATTGTAGAAATGAGTAGCTAATCATGTTGAGAAGTAGAATAGAGGTATTTGATGGAATTGAATGAGTAGAAGTATTGAACAACAAGATCTGGCTGCAGTGGGAAAATAAATATTTTAGCCTAGCACTGATAATCAAAGATAAAGTGTTATTTTTCTGAGAACATGAGATTGGATGTATGTGTCTAACAGGAAAGGATTATAGAGCTAATAATGCATCTTGGTCAAAAAAATAGGCTGGTCTTGTTTGTAACTTTTTCACATTTTGAAACTGGTAATATCACGTATACTGGAAAAAGCTGTCCTATTTTTGAGACATTCAGTGTTTTTCTATTTGTTGATGTATATATTGCTTCATAGCATATTGTATTATTAAAAGTTTGCATGTACTCATTCAACAAACTTTTGCTTGTATCCACAAGAATGGTTTCAGAATTTTGTTTCAAAAATTAGTTTTTCAAGTTGGCTGAAACTGTTATTAAAAAGCATTTCCTCTATTAATAATATCTGAAAATAATAGTTATTTTGTTTAGAGCTTGCAAAAAAATACAAATTTCAACTGCTTTTGTATTTTTTTCAACCTTGTTCCACATATTTAACTTTTTTTACGAGCTCAAGAAAAAGTACAGCTCTAATTATACAGCATTAAAATAATTGGGGAAAATAACTACATTCATAAATATATTTAAAAATTAAAAATAGACAGAAAAAGACAGCAAATCCATGAGTTGTTTTTTTTCAAACAAAGAATTACTCTTTGGTTGTCTGTTTGCCATACATTACTAATATTTTCTAGAAGGAACTAAGCAAGTTCTTATTGATCATATTATGTGACAACATTCCAAATATTGCAGACACATCTTGTCTTCATTTAAGATACAATATTAGGGATGATTTTGACTTAAATAATACATCAAACTTGATAGTATCAAACAGTAATTTCTCAGGATAACAAAGAATCTATAATAAAAATAAAACAACTTTACCATGTCTGAAGCTATATGACTTAATTGTAATGTTGATTCGGAAGATAGTTCAGAGAATTTAGTGTTGCAGAAAAGGCCAAAAGCCAAATTCTGTTAAAATTAACTGCATAGACATTAAAGATATCTTCATGGCCAAAAATTCTCAAAGTAAAAGCAGAAACTAAAGAACAGGTATTATTTGAGCTGACAATTCCTACTCTCACTCTGTAAGACATATGTGATTTACAAACCCAAGTGCTTACTTGTCCTTTATTGTAAGCATTATAGTGTTATTATTTTTTTTTTCAGAAAATAAAGTGTGGTTGTTATACCACAGTTTATCATAACATTTGTTGGTCAATACTGTCTATAACCTTCTACCCTGATTATTAGCTTTGGTGGGAAAATCAGGAGAGGCAGTCTGCATGAGTGAGTTGTACCTATCTCTTATAAAGCCAAGATTCTGTGGTTGGGTAAAAATAAACAGATTTGAAGTACTATCCTGTAACATTTACTTCTCAAGTAGCCAGTATGGCTTATTACTAAATGTATTCATTTGATTTGCGACAGTAATCCTGAATCTTGCCTTGACGCCATTACAACTGGGCACATGATGTTCCATAGTAGGGAACAAGAGCAGAAAAGTATTTCACATCCTGAGATAAACTAAACATATATGTAACATCTTGCCTAATGCTATCCTCCAATAAACAGCAAGCTTGAGCCCTTTCTTGCAAGTTGTTAACTTCCAAACATAAACAACTTTATCTCTGACTTTTACAATACTGACATCTATAGATATGTGGATATTCTTACAGGTAAGATGCAGATATGATAATGCTGTGAAAAAAAAGTGTTGCCTCCTCCCATTGTGACCTGAATGATGGTAATGTGACTATTGTCATTTAGGTCACAATGGGAGGATGTAACAGTTCTTCAGAAGTCTGTATGTACTCTCTTTCAAACAATTTGCAGGTAAAAATACACTTTTTATTTTCTTAATGCTTTTATCTGTGGCTTTTCTTTCCAAAGATGGAGTTTCCACCAAATTGCTCAAATTCAACTACTGATTTTGTCCAAAAGATGTAACTCATGAGCTCCTCATACTCAGGTCAGCCTTTTCCAGTTCCAAGGATAAATCTCATAATTCTAGATGAAAGTTTTTCTCTTGCTGGCTCTTATTAAAATTTCAGATTCTAGTTCTTGGTGAAGTCTGGTTTCTTTTGTACAAATTTGCCAAAACATGACTCTTATTAGTGGTAGAGCATTAGGAACCTAGTTTTGATTATAATATCTGATTAACTGGTCTTTGTCAGGTAACAGATAACAGAAAGTGTGAGATTTTCTTTATATTTTATCTTTTTATTACTCTTTTAATCTTGATGATTCTATTACTTCTTTCTTAGGGCATTCATGTCCTTGCCACCAGGTTAAAAGATATCAGGTTTAGAAGGACCATTAGCCAATATCAGCCATCAGGTTTAAAAGTCGCTTGTGCCACTTTTCGTCTTCAATACAGAAGGCTACTTTGTTCTCGGACTTTCAGTAGCATATTTTTTGCTGTTGGACTTGTTTGTGTGTCATTAAGAACTCAAATCATTAAAACAAAAACCACAAAAACAAAAACAAAACTTTGTGACCAGTGGATTACAGATCAGCCCCTGGGTTGAAAAACTGTAACAAGTTTGTCTCAGATATCTTTTGTGCTTCCTTGACCCCTCTCATATTTCTGACCCTGAGAAATCATATAAAATAATAAATGTCTTTTTGTTTTAAACTGTTAAGTTTAGAGCAATTTGCTACATAGCAATAAATAACTGTAATGTTATAACAAACTTTTTTTTTTAACTTTAAGAAACGTAAAAATGATGTGTAAAGTTTACTCATGTGGCAGCTTCCTCTCTAGAGAGTGTGAGTCTTGGGAGTGTATGATTTTGCGGGGTCTTTATGTAAAAATTTAACTAAAATGGAATTAAAAAATTAATGGGCCCATGTGTGATATCGTATATTGTAGCTTATCAACAAAAATTTACAGTAATGGTTAGAAAAAATGCTCTTAAATATTGCTTGCTTATTGATCAGTGAATGAGAAGAGAAAGGCACCATCTCTTTCTCTTCAGGTCCAGGAATCATCTTTTCATTTCATTATGATTCATTGTGCATGCATAGCTAACTTCCTGTCTCTTACCACATGGAAAATGTAGCAGTACTGATGCAATGCAATGGCTTTTGGGAAAATGTTTGTATTAAAATAATATAGATCTTGCCTCTGTAATTCTCCAATATCGTGTATTTAAACCCGGTTATATCATTAACTACGAGGCTGTATAATCTATCATGTGTCCCTCCCATGAATACTGGCTTCCACCAACTCCTTTTACAGTTACTATTGTGCTTCATTGATAATGACTACAAATACAACACTTGCCCAGAGCATGCAGCAAAATGTGAATGATATTTTGTTTTCTGGTCATGTTAAATTTAGCATTCGGATCATGTAAATATAGAATAGCACATCATCCAATCGCAACTTCTCTGGAACTGTGAGATTATAATCATTGCATTAGCAGAATATGGTCTCTTTCAGTGATGAATGCAGCTACTTCCTTCTCAACATTGCCATTCAAGGAGCCATGGGTGGAACAAGAAAAGTAGTACCACCCATGCAAGGAAGGATCACCACTCCTGAAGTTTGGCTTAAGACTAACCTGTAAAGGCACACTATCACCCTTTCAATAAAAGGCAAAAATGGACACCTATGTGAAGAGCCTAGGGCATTGCAGAACAATAATCTCAGAAGTTCTTCAGTTATTTCAGGAAATGGTTGTGGCCGCTGCTGGGGGACTGCCTGATATGTAGTGAGGCCCCCGTGAAAGAGATGGAGCGACCAATTTCAGTGTCAGTGAAATGGTAGGTACTGAGTGAAATGTAGTGGGTACACAGGATAAAAGATACCTGCTGTCACTCACCTCTGCTGCCCTCAGGAACTATAGACTAGAGGTGGCAACATAGTGGGAACACTGACAAGTAATCCCATACATGTGGCTTGAACTCCAGGTTTGACTATTTCCACAAGAGCTCTAAAATTGTCTCATGTCCCATGTAAGTGAGAATTATCCTAAACATCATTGTCACCAAGTTCAGCACCATTCTGGTGGTCTAATCTTGTTTATTTCTATGAAAGAAATATTGCAATTCCCTGCAGAGGAGAACGCTTGCCAGGGCCAAGCCACAGGGCTCTGGGATAACCTTATAGAATCATATTCTGGCGATCTGGAACCTATGTATGCTGTAGAGACTGGGAGAGTGCACTGAAGAGTTCTGAAAAGCTGAGAGGGGTTCCCATGTTGGATCTGGAGCTAATATAGGAGCAGAGATAGCCTTGGATATCTTTGCCTGAACAGCACTGTTAATCTCTGCTGAGCCCAGGCAGAGAAAGGGAAGCACTTCTAAATCGGGGAGATTATGAGTATACTGAGGCCTAGAGCCCAGGGCAGAGGTCTGAGGGTCATAGCATAACTAGGGCTGAACGTATGCTAGGTTCAGTAGTAGCAAAATAATGAACATAGTTTTGTTTGCTTATTAAGGGAAATATTAGAAATTTATTAATGTGATAAATTGTCTATTGTATAGGCATTGTCTTGCATGCTAAAGTGAATATATCTTAAACACTTGAAGTTGTTTAATTATATATACGTCTAGGTACACACATATATAGAGAGAATATTAAAATTTAAAAATATTAATATAAAGAGAAAAATAAGAAAAAATAATATTTATACATAAAATCTGTTCTTAATAAAACTATAACATTATTGTACAAAGCTAGTTTGTAAAACATGCAAGTCTATGTGTCAGGCTCTACTTTTTTGGGAAAAGTTAAGCTAAGGCAAATATACAAAATGCCTCTGTTGAGTCACTTTACTTTTCATGGAAATGTAGTTATTTATGTATATTTCATAAGAATTTGTCTTCTTTCCCAAAAAGATATAACTGGACAAATCAAATTAGTAATCATGGCTATGATGGAAATGTCACATTTAAATATATGTATCATTCCACCAGACATAACAAGCTTGCTATAAAGAAACAGGAATTTATACAAGCACTCCCCAGAAAACAGCCTCATACCTGATCTGTGGTTTATGCTGTACACACCTCATAGGGTGCATGTGGGAAAGAATTAGCCTCATAGAGTGTGGCCTCATGGAAGACAACATAAAATTCTAAAAAGCTACATAAAAACTGGTATCATTTTACTATGTTTTGGATTGTCTACTTTAGCAACTTTCTAATATGTTATCTTTCAGATATTTTTATAAGTACATAACAATTATACACAGGAAAGAACACACATGCTTATCTGTTTACACCTAAATACACACACACACACACACACACACACACACACACACGGCATTAGATGTCTTCAAAGGGATGTAAATGAAGATTTGCAGCAGAGAAGAATCATGTTCTTTACAAAGGATCTGTTTTTATTTTCTCTAGAAATTATGCATGATAATTTATATTCTTATTACCATATGTATACTATTGGGTGCATGTTTGCCTATGTGAATCTTTTACATTATTTTAAACTATAAAAGTCCACTGAATTTCCAGGCATGTTTTGCTCAGTTACTTAAAGTGGCTGAGATGGTAAATTAAGGCCATGAGGTTAATTAGGATACACTTTGTCTCATGGCCACTGAACATGTTCCTAACAGCAGTCAGTGAAATCACACTGAACATGCAGTACAGTACATGCACTCAAATTGAACTTCAAAGGCAAATGGCTCTAAGATGGTAATGGTTACATGTGTTCTATTTGTGTGTGGAGTGCTACAAGTTGACCCAATATTTATGAAGGAAACTAAATTTTTGCTTTAGATATTAGTCACAAATATGGCTTTTCATTTGTCTCACATCACAAAAGGTGATAAGTTGTAAGTATTCTGGGCCTCTTTTAATGTCTGAAAAGACTCTTTTTAACCGTTGTTTCCTGCTTTTATAAGCAATCAAAATACAACATAAACCAAAGTATCATTCAGTGATCTTAGTAGCTTAAAATCTAAAAAAATCATAAAAATTGGTCACATTAAATACATTTTTACTAAATAAATATAAGGCAATACATTGCTAAAATTTGAATATAGTCATGTTGAGGAAAACATTTATTTTCAGTGTGATTGAGAAATTAGCAATAAGAATGATTATCTGTAGGCAGAAAAGATTTAGTGTAACTTTTGTTCTTTTCTCATTTTTCTCCTCTAAAAATACATTTTTTTTAAATAAAGAAGTGCAAGATAGGCTGGACCACATGGCTCAAGCCTGTAATCCCAGCACTTTGGGATGCCTAGGTGGGAGGATGACTTAAGTACACGATATTAATATTTTAAAATTGTATTTAAAACTGCTGGGCATGGAAGTATGACTCAGGACACCTAAACAAATTAAGCAAATAAACAAAATAAAAAATCAAAGTGAAACTGGTCATGGACCATTCAGATCTAGATTTTTGCAAATGTGAGTATGTCTGAAAGTTTAAGTGTTATAATAGCCAAAAAACGCAAATAGAGTTTGAGAACAGCATGACTAACATAGTGAAAACCTCTCTCTACTAAAATACAAAAATGAGCTAGGCCTGATGGCATGTGCCTGTTATCCCAGCTACTCAGGAGGCTAAGGCAGGAGAATTGCTTGAACTCAGAATAAGGAGGTTGCAGTGAGCTGAGATTGCACCACTGCACTCCAGTATGGGTGAAGGAGTGAGACTCCATCAAAAAATAAAGTACAAGATATTAATATTTTAAAATTGCAAACAAACCCAAACCAGGTGCTTCTCATTTTGACAAGTAAATGTGACTGGAATATTACAATTAAATGCCAAATTATTTTAAAATTGCATAAAGACCAGCTATATGCAGCTGTAAAACTTTATACAAAGTAAATGATGTTGCTATAAAATAGTCATTTCCTAATTAATGTACAGGTTTTTATACATTAGAGATAAGAATACCGTATGTAATGTTCTATTAGAAACTTGGTTCTAAGAAAATATAAATAGCATATCTTGTCAATACACTGTTACAAATAAATATATTTATAAATTGATATCAAAGTTGTAAACAAAGTTCTCTGAAAATGAATTTGGAGAAAAGTGACTTTATTCCAGTGAACAGTTTGCAAACTGGTGAGAGACAGCCTGTGGTATAAAATGAAGGTGCACTATAGAGAATAAAAAGAGGGTTTTGATTTTATAGTAAAAGTGACTATCCAGATTCATAATCAAGTCTATCTATGCAAATGAAGGATTGAAATTCACATGGTTCTGACTGGTCTGCCTAGTTGAATTCTGATTGGTTGGTTTTCAAGCCCCAAACCAGAAGTCTCTGCCAGATGTTTATTTCAAACAGTCAATGGGAATAGTAGTTTCTGACCAAAGTTTATCTTGGCATTGATGACAGGTTTGACTTAACAATAGAAAGAGGTCCTGTGACACCTTTACAATATCTTTCTGAGAACACAGACTATCCCTCACCCAGTTATAGCTTCCTGGTTCTGTTGTAACTTTGAGCACCTCAGTTAATGGAGCACCCTCTCATGGAGAGTCTATTTTGGTTGTCGGCCAGGGTATGCTTTAACAAAGCTGTAAGAAAGTTAAATTAAGTGGGTCCGTAAAGTTTTTGAAAATATTAAGCCTATTTTATGTTTATAAACATAAAGCAGAATAAAATCCTTTATAAAAAATAAAATTTGTGCTTTTATTTGAAGCAGCCTCTGGATCCTTAACTGTAATCTATGGCTGCTTCATGAATGTTTCAGAGGGAAAACTGCTGGGCATGGAAGTATGACTCAGGACACCTAAACAAATTAAGCAAGTAAATAAAATAAAAAATAAAACTGAAACTGGTCATGGACCATTCAGATCTAGATTTTTGCAAATGTATGGTATGTCTGAAAGTTTAAATGTTATCATAGCCAAAAAGTGCAAATAGAAAAATAGGGTTCTATTTTTATTGCACCACCTAGTGGAATTGTTATTTAATTGTAATACCAAAAATATAGTAAAATAATAAATCAAGTACCCTTTTTAATGTCTCTTTCTGGGCTCTGGTCTGTCTATAACATTTATTTTCCTGCATAGTTATTCCTCTCACATAGAAAAATGATGTACCAATTTTCAGCTACTGGAATTTTTGTACAGGTTGAATGCTTTATTATTCCTGTTTTACTATTCCCCATTCTTAAAGGCAGCCTCTGTTCTAAGATCAATGCAAATAAATACCAATCTTCCAGGATCAATCCCTAGAGTATCTAAGAACCAGAGATGAAGCATTAGTATTGATTCATGTTATTAAACCAAGCTGATATTTTCTTTTAGAAATTCAAAATTTGCAACAGAAATGCTGGTTTGCTGTACATTGGCATTTGTATGTGATTTGTTCCCTCTTTACTATTGATGAATATATAAATATGCTTATTATATTGTTTTTACAATTCTTATTATATTGTGTTTTTTTCCACCTAACCACTCTCTTCCTTCCTTCCTTCCTTCCTTTCCTTCCTTCTCTCTTTCTCTCTCTTTCTTTCTTTCCTTCCTTTCTTTGCAACAGACTCTTGCTCTCTTCCCTAGGTTGGAGTGTAGTGGTGCTATCTTGGCTCACTACAACCTCTGCCTCCCGGGTTCAAGCGATTCTCCTGCCTCAGCCTCCAGAATAGGTGCAACTACAGGCACATGCCACCACACCTGGCTAATTTTAGTATTTCTAGTAGAAACAAACTTTTACCATGTTGGTCAGGCTGGTCTCGAACTCCTGACCTCAGGTGATCTGCCCACCTTGGCCTCCGAAAGTACGGGAATTACAGATTTGAGGCACTGCACCCAGCGACATCTTCTTTTCCAAATGCAAATGTTAAATATCTCCATGAAATATAAATATGCATGTGCTTATTACAGTATGCTGTAATTTCAATTGGTATTAAAATATGTTCGATCTGAGTGTGGTGGCTCAAACCTGTTATCCCAGCATTGGGAGGCTGTGCAGCCAGATCATTTGAGGTCAGGAGTTCGAGACCCGCCTGGCCAACATGGTGAAACCCTGTCTCTATTAAAAATACAAAAATTAGTGGGACTTGGTGGTGCACAGCATTAGTCACAGCTATATGGGAGGTTGAGGCAGAAGAATCATTTTAATCTGTGAGGTGGAGGTTGCAGTGAGCCAGATTGCGCCACTGTATTCCAGCCTAGGTGACAGAGCGAGGCTCCATCTCACAAAAAATCAAAACAAAAACAAACAAAAAACTTCCTATTTTGTACTCGTTAAAAGGAAGAATTGGAGAACATTTAAGGTAAAAAAAATCCTTACAAAATGTAGCCTAAATTTGTATTTTATATCTAGAGCAGATAGTTCATTTAATCAATATTGCATAATGATTAAAATTATTGCTCCTAGAAGCAACATGTCTGATTCCAGCTCTGACTCTGCCACTTACTGTTTGGTCTTAGATAATTTTTTAAAACTGTTTGTGCCATAGTTTTCTCATTTGCAGTTTGTGTATTATAATGGTACCTATTTCATAGAATTAATATAAATTTATATGAGTTATTATATTTGAACACTTAGAAAAATATAATTTATAACTGGCAATTATTACACACTGTAAAACTGTTAGCTTTATTATCATTATCATAATTTAATACTATCATTGGTATCTAGCTCACTATTTTTCCTATATATTTAATTTGGTTATCTATTACTAATATTAGTATTACTACTGCTATTATTATTTTCTTGTTTAATCCATTACTTTACAAATGAAGCCAGGAGTGTGACTTGCCAATGGTCAACCATCTAGATTAGGAAACTAAATTTCTGTTAAGAAAAAAAGGAGGAGAAACTAGCCTCCTGAAGGATCATATTCAAACTTGTTTTAATTTTTATTTTTTTTGATGCTAGAAAACAAAATGTTCCTCTGTTTCTCTGTTGGTCCTTGTCCCATTTTTGTGCTTTTGAAAAGGAAAAACAAATATACACATTCTTGCTTAGAGTTCTGTACAAACCTTGATCTTTAGGTTTTCTAAAATATTTAAATCCCTGAAAGAAGTAATGTATTACAATCTGAAAATAAAAGTTAGAAAATAGTTTCCACCATGAAAGAATGATGGCCCCAAGCATGAGGTCTGTGGGCACCACAGGGCCCGAGATCCAAGCCCAACAGCTGATGTCGATTTCATTAGATCGTAGTTAATCCTTTTGCTTAAATGGTATCAAATGTAGTAAAACACAGTAGTTAAATACATAAAGTTTTTGGGGTTCATATTTTGACCTTATTATTTATTATCTGAGGGATATCAAGCAAGTTAACCTTTCTGAGCTTCTATTTCCTCATCTATAATGAAATAGGTATAACCAAAATACCATTCTCATAGATGTGTTGTGAGAATTAAGTAAAGGATATAGTACAATTTGTAGCACAGGCCAATTTCTCAGTATTTAACATTATCATTAACAGGCATAAAATGATTCGTAGTTTATATACTATTACTTATAGAAAAACATTTTTAAAAAGATAATCTGTCATTTATATGAACAGTTACAAAAAATTAAAGGCAATTTTGGCACATGCAACTATATCTATGTTACTATGCTCTAGCAAAAATTTGTCTGGGTAATTAGTTTTAAGGAATATTGCTGAGTTTTCATATCGTCATCCTTTACAGCACTTTTGAGAATAGTTAAATACAGCTCAGAGACAGGTTCTCTTATCACAGATTTATATGAATACATTAATCAACAAAATATTTGGTGCTTGCCGAATGACACCGTGAACCCTCAGTTTTACTTCCTATCAAGTTTCTCATCTTCTAGGTTTCTCTATTTCTTATCAATGACTAAATGTAGAGCAAGTCTTTCCTACCCTCCTGGAATCAATCTTTCATCCAAGATTCAGGTGAATAAAATTTTTCCATTTTTACATGGAAAAGGAACATTTTTTTCTCAAAGATTGTCTCTGTTTTCCAGTTTATTCCTGGGCCCTATCTCTTTACTCTTATCATCTCACCTGAAGAGCTAAGTTCTATCCATGTGTCAGGTTCCTTTTTCTGTGGCACCTCTGACAGAACTCACTTGCGAGTTTTCAGTTTTCTCTAGTGTGTATAATTTTGTCGGTACTAAAGTGTTAACTGGAGTTGTTTGAGATTTAATGATTAAAATTCTAATTTCCTGGTCAATGGATACTCTATCACAACCTAGAGATGAAAGTTGTGGTGAAAAGTATCAGGAGGCTGTGTATGGTAACTGGGATTAACTGTGAGCCTGGAATCAGGAGATGAGAGTTTAATTCTGTGTCTGTCCCTTAACTTCCTCTGTTTGTTGCCTTTAGCAAGCCATTTAATCTCACTGAGGTTCAGGTTCCTCACAGATTGAATATGATAATAACATCAACTCAAGAGGTTATTCTAGGGCAAAGATCCTTAAAGCATAGTCTAGGAATCTCATGCAGACCTCAGACAGAATTTCACAGGGTCTATGAGGTCAAAACTATTTTCATATTAATACTAAGACATTATTTGCCCCTTTCACTCCTACTATTTCACAAACGTGCTGTAAAGTTTTTCAGTGGCTATCTGACATGTACTATCACAACAGACTGAATGTAGAAGCAGCTATCAGAGTCTGTCTTCTATTTAGCCAGAAATTAGAGATATTTTAATAAAGATAAAACAATGTCATTGTTCTATTCATAAAACATAGTTGTTTTCATTAAACTATATGATGTTAAACTGCAATAAGATTAGTATTGTTATTTTAAATGAATTAATAGATAATTTAGGCATTTCTCTGTTTTAATTTCTAATATGGCAAATACTGATGAATATAATCTCCATAAATAAAAGTTCTTTGCAGTTCCCAGTAATTATTAAGAGTGCAAACATCCTGAGACCCTGTTTGAGAGATTTTGAGAACTGCTGTTCTAAGGATTAAATGAGATGTCCCCTAAAATAATGCCATATAAAATTGGTATTCAATAGACATTTTAAAAATTATAATGGCTCTGGGAAGATAATACACAATTATATTTTTAACTTCTTTTCTTTTTATTATTCATTTATTTATTTTATAATTTCAACTTTTATTTAAGAATCAATGGGTACAAGTCCAGGTTTGTTGCCTGGGTATATTGAGTGATGCTGATTTTTGGGATATGAAGGATTCCATCACCCAGGTAGTAAGCATAATACTCAGTAAAGACACTGTGGACTATCATTGTCATCTTTATGTCCATTAGTACCTAATGTTTAACTCCTACTTGTGAGAAAATGTGGTATTTGGTTTTCTTTTTCTGTGGTAATTTACTTGGAATAATGGCCTCCAGCTGAATCCATGTTGCTACAAAGAACATGATTTAATTATTTTCTATGGATGCATAGTATGCCATCTGATGTCTGTACCATATTTTTCTTTATGGGGTCCATCATTGATGGACACCATGTCTTTGCTACTGTGAATAGTGCAATGATGAACATACATGTGGATGTGTCTTTTTGATAGAATGATTTATTTTCTCTCCAGTATATATCCATAATGGGATTGCTGAATTGAACATAATAATGTCATTATTGCTATATTTCCTGTTGATGTTTTAGTAATGAATGGTATTGTCTAGCTTTTCTTCTAGGGTTTTGCAGTTTTAGGTTTTATGTTTATGTCTTTAATACCTCTTGAGTTAATTTTTGTGTAAGGTGTAAGGAAGGAGCCCAGTTTCTGTTTTCTGCTTATGGCTATCAAGTTTTCCCAGCACCATTAATTAAATAGAGAATCATTCCCCCATTGCTTGTTTTTATCAGATTTGACAAATCAGATGGTTGTATGTCTGTGGTGTTATTTCTGAGAACTCTGTTCTGTTCCACTGGTCTATACATCTGTTTTAGTACCAATACCATGCTGTTTTGGTTACTGTAGCCTTGTAGTATAGTTTGAAGTCAGGTAGGGTTATCCTTCCAGCTTTGATCTTTTTGCTTATGATTTTCTTGGCTATACAGGCTCTTATTTGGTTCCATATTAAATTTAAAGTAGTTTTTTTCTAATTCTGTGAAGAAAGTCAATGGTATCTTGATGGTAATAGCATTGAATCTCTAAATTACTTTGGGCAATATGGCAGTTTTCATGATGTTGATTCTTTCTATCCATGTGCATGGAATGTTTTTCAATTTGTTTGTGTCCCCTCTTATTTCCTTGAGCACTGGTTTGTAGTTCTCCTTGAAGGGGTCCCTCATATCCCTTGTAAGTTGTATTAATAGGTATTTTAGTCTCTTTGCAGCAATCATAAATGGGAGTTCACTCATGATTTGGCTCTCAGTTTGTCTATTATTAGTGTATACATAATGCTTGTGAGTTTTGCACATTGATATTGTACCCTGAGACTTGGCTGAAGTTGCTTATCAGCTGAACAAGTTTTTGGGCTGAGATATATTTTCTAAATATACAATATGTCATCTGCAAACACAGACAATTTGGCTTCCTCTCTTCCTGTTTCAATACTCTTTCTTTCTTTTGCCTAATTGCCCTGGTCAGAACTTCCAATACTATGTTGAATAGGAGTGGTGAGAGATGGCATCCTTGTCGTGTCTTGTGCTGGTTTTCAAAAGGAATGCTTCCAGCTTTTGCTCATTCAATATGATATTGGCTATGGGTTTGTCATAAATATCTCTTATTTTGAGATATGTTCCATCAATACCTAGTTTATTAAGAGTTTTTAGCATGAAGGGGTGTTTAATTTTTATTGAAGGCCTTTTCTGCATCTATTGAGATAATCATGTGGCTTTTGTCATTGGTTCTGTTTATGTGATAGGTTACATTTATTTATTTGTGTATGTTGAACCAGGCTTACATTCCCAGGGATGAAGCAGACTTGATCATGGTAGATAAGCTTTTTGATGTCCTGCTGGATTCAGTTAGCCAGTATTTTATTGACGGTTTTCGCATCAATGCTTCTCAGGGATGTTGCCCTGAAATTGTCTTTTTTTGTGGTTGTATCTCTTCCAGGTGTTGGAATCAGGATGATACTGTCCTCATAAAATGAGTTATGGAGGAGTCTCTCTTTTTCTATTGTTAGAAATAGTTTCAGAAGAAAGGGTACCAGCTCCTCTTTTTACCTCTGGAAAAATTTGGCTGTGAATCTGTCTGGCCCTGGGCTTTTTTTTGGTTGGTAGGCTATTGGTAAATGCCTCAATTTCAGAACTTGTTATTGGTCTATTCAGGGATTCGACTTCTTCCTGGTTTAGTCTTGGAAGGGTGTATGTGGTCAGGAATTTATCCATTTCTTCTAGATTTTCTAGTTAATTTGCATAGAGGTGTTTATAGTATTCTCTGATGGTAGGTTGTATTTCTGCAGCATCAGTGGTGATATCCTCTTTATTATTTTTTATTGTGTTTATTTGATTCTTCTCTCTTCTTTACTAGTCCAGCTAGCAGTCTATCTATTTTGTTAACCTTTTCAAAAAACCAGCTCCTGGATTTATTGATTTTTTTGAAGGTTTTATTTTTTTGTCTCCATCTTTTTCAATTCTGCTCTAATCTTAGTTATTTCTTATGTTCTGCTAGCTTTTAAATTTGCTCTTGCTTCTCTAGTTCTTTTAATTGTGATGTTAGCTTGTCAATTTTAAATCTTTTCCACTTTCTTATGTGAGCATTTACCACTATAAAATTCCCTCTTCCCTGGTACAGAGGCTCACGCTTGTAATCCTAGAACTTTGGAAAGCTGAGGAGGGCAGATCACAAGGTCAAGAGACCAAGAACATCGTGGCCAACATGGTAAAACCCTGTCTCTACTAAAAATAAAAAAATAGTCAGATGTGGTGGCATATACCTATAATTCCAGCTACTCAGGAGGCTGAGGAAGGAGACTCCCTTGAACCTGGGAGGCAGAGGTTGCAGTGAGCTGAGATCCTGCTACTGCACTCCACCTCAGAGGCAGAGAGGGACTTCATCTCAAAACAAAACAAAACATTCCCTCTTAACACTGCTTTAGCAGTGTCCAAGAGATCCTGAAACATTGTCTCTTTGTTCTCATTGCATTCAAATAACTTTTTTATTTCTGCTTTATTTTCACTGTTTAACCAGTAGTAATTCAGGAGCAGGTTGTCCAGTTTCCATGCAGTTGTGCAGTTTTGAGTGTGTTTCCTAATCCTCAGTTCTAATTTGATTGCCCTGTGGTCTGAGACACTGTTTGTTATGATTTCTATTCTTTTGCATTTGCTGAGGAGTGTTTTTCTTCCAATTTTGTGAGTGATTTTTAGAATAAGTGCTATGTGGTGCTGAAGAATATATATTCTGTTGATATTGGGTGGAGAGTTTTGTCAATGTCTATTAGGTCCACTTGGTTCAGAGCTTAGTTCAAGTCCAGAGTATCCTTGTTAATTTTCTCTCTCTTTTATCTGTCCAATATTGACAATGTGGTGTGAAGGTCTCCCAGTATTATTGTTTGGGAGTCTAAGTCTCTTTGTAGGTCTCTAAGAACTTGTCTTATGAATCTAGGTGCTCTTGTATTGGGTGCATATATATTTAGGATAGTTTGCTCTTCTTGTTGCATTTATCCCTTTATCATTATGTAATGCCCTTTGTCTTTTTCGATCTTTGTTGGTTTAAAGTCTGTTTTATCAGAGACTAGAATTGTAACACTGCTTTTTTTTTTGCTTTTCATTTACTTGATAAATATTCCTTCATCTCTTTTTTGAGCCCATGTGTGTCCTTGCATGTGAGATGAGTCTCCTGAATACAGCACACCAGTGCCTCTTGGCTCTTTATTCAATTTGTCAGTCTGATGTCTTTTAATTGGGACATTTAGCCATGCACATTGAAGGTTAATATTGTTATGTGTGATTTTGGTCCTGTCATCATTATGCTAGCTAGTTATTTTGCACACTAGTTTATGGTGTTTCTTCATAGTGTTGTTGGTGTTTATATTTTGGTGTGTGTTTACAGTGGTTGGTACTGGTTTTTCCTTTCCATATTTGTGCTTCCTTCAGGAACTCTTGTAAGGCAGGCCTTGTGGTGACAAAATCCTTCAGCATTTGCTTCTCTGGAATGGATTTTATTTCTCTTTCACTCATGAAGCTTAGTTTGGCTAGATATGAAATTCTGGATTGAAAATTCTTTTAAGAATGTTGAATATTGACCCTCAGTACCTACTGGCTTGTAGGATTTCTGCAGAGAGATCCAATGTTAATCTGATGAGCTTCCCTTTGTAGGTAACCTGACCTTTCTCTCTGGGTGCCCTTAATATTTTCCTTCATTTAAACCTTGGAGAATCTTATGATTCTGTCTTGGGGTTGCTCTTCTCAAGGAGTATCTTAGTGGTGTTCTTTGTGTTTCCTGAATTTGAATGCTGGCCTGTCTTACTAGATTTGAAAAGTTCTCCTGGAGTATGTTTTCCCACTTGGTTCTCCCCATCACATTCAGGGATCCCAATCAATTGTAGGTTTGGTCTTTTCACATAATCCCATATTCTTAGAGGCTTTGTTCATTCCTTTTCATTCTTTTTTCTCTAATCTTGTCTTCATGCCTTATTATTTTAAGTTGATCTTCAATCTCCGATATCCTTTCTTCACTTGATCGATTGGGCTATTAATACTTATATATGCTCCACAAAGTTCTCCTGCTGTGTTTCAGCTCCATCAGGTCATTTTTTTTCTTCTCTAAATTTGTTATTCTAGTTAGCAGATCCTATAACCTTTTGTCAATGTTCTTAGCTTCCTTGCATTGGTTTAGAACATGCTCATTTAGCTCAGAGAAGTTTGTTATTATCCGCCTTATGAAGCCTAGTTCTGTCAACTCATCAAACTCATCCTCCATCCAGTTTTGTGCCTTTGCTGGAGAGAAGTTGTGATCATTCGGTAGAGAGGAGGCATTCTGGTTTTTTGAATTTTCAGCATTTTTCCACTGTTTTTTTTCTTCTTCTCATCTTCATGGTTTTATCTACCTTTGATCTTTGAGTTTGATGACCTTTGAATGGGGTTCTTTTTTTTTTTTTGAGACGGAGTTTCGCTCCTGTTACCCAGGCTGGAGTGCAATGGCGCGATCTCGGCTCACCGCAACCTCCGCCTCCTGGGTTCAGGCAATTCTCCTGCCTCAGCCTCCTAAGTAGTTGTGATTACAGGCATGCGCCACCATGCCCAGCTAATTTTTTGTATCTTTAGTAGAGACGGGGTTTCACTATGTTGACCAGGATGGTCTCGATCTGTTGACCTCGTGATCCACCCGCCTCGGCCTCCCAAAGTGCTGGGATTACAGGCTTGAGCCACCGCGCCCGGCCTGAATGGGGTTCTTGTGTGGAGGTCTTTTTTGTTGATGTTGATGTTGTTGCTTTCTCTTTGTTAGTGTTTCTTCAAATAGTCAGGCCCATCTTCTGCAGGTCTGCTGTGGTTTGCTGGATGTTCACTCCAGACCCTGTTTGCCTGGGTATCACCAGCAGAGGCAGCAGAATAGGAAAGATTGCTGCCTGCTCCTTCCTCTGGAAGCTTCATCCCAGAGGGGCACCAGCCTGATGCCAGCTGGAGCTCTCCTGTATGAAGTGTCTGTTGACTCCTTCAGGGAAATCTCTTTCAGTCAGGAGGCACAGGGTTCAGAGATCCATTTGAGGAAGCAGTCTGTCCCTTAGCAGAGCTTGAGCATTGTGCTGGGAGAATCCTCCTTGTCAGGATCTGCTGCTCTCTTCAGAGCCAGCAGGCATGAATGTTTAGGTCTGCTGAAGCTGCACCCACAGCTGCCCCTGCCCCCCAGGTGCTCTGTCCCAGGGAGATGGGAGTTTTATCTATAAGCCCCTGACTGGGGCTGCTGCCTTTCTTTCAGAGATGCCCTGTCCAGTGAGGAGGAATCTAGAGAGGCACTTTGGTCACAGCCACTTTGCCACACTGGTGAGTTCTGCCTAGTCCAAACTTCCTGGTCTCCTTAGCACTGTCAGGGGAAAACTGCCTACTCAAACTTCATTAATAGTGGAGGCTCCTCCTTACACCAACCTCGATCATCCCTGGTTGACTTCATAGTGCTGTGCTAGCAGGGAGAATTTCAAGCCAGTGGTTCTTAGCTTGCTGGACTCTGTGGGAGTGGGACCCACTGAACAAGACACCTTGGCTCCCTGGCTTTATCTCCCTTTCCAGGTGAGTGAACAGTTTCTGTCTTTCTGGGGTTCCAGGCACCACTGGGGTATGAAAAATACTCCTGCTCCTAGCTCAGTGTCTGCCCAAACAGCCATGCAGTTTGTGCTTGACACCCAGGGCCCTGGTGGTGTAGGCAGATGAAGGAATCTCCTGGTCTATGGATTGCAAAAACCATGGAAAAGCATAGTATCTGGGCCTGATAGCACAATCCCTCACAGCTTCCCTTGGCTGGTGGAAGGAGGTCCCCTCCTTGCACTTCCAGGGTGAGGCAATGCCCCACCCTGCTTCTGCTCACCCTCTGTAGGCTACATCCACTGCCTAACCTGTCCCAGTGAGATGAACTGGGTACCTCAGTGGAAAATGTAGAAATCACCCACCTTCTGCATTAGTCTTGCTGGGAACTGCAGACTGGAGCTGTTCCTATTTAGCCATCTTCTGTTCTTATAATATTTAAGTGATACAGTGTAAACATATAAGAAGGAGAAAACTGTGTTGAGTATAGATTGTTTTGTTTAAATATTTTGATAACGTTTGATTTTACAAAAATTTAGACACTGCAGGTTTTGTTATTTCTTGAGAATACTAGGCATTACAGGTGAAATATAAATATATACCTTTTTTAGGATACAGTCACTTTTATACAGCATTATTTAACTCACATTATTTAACAAATTAGAAACTTCCAAAAGTATTAGAGACTATTTACTTCTATTATTTGCATTTTATACATTAGGTATATTTAATCCATTCATGTGGTCATCCATTTATTTGTCCTTTCATCAGCATATATGCATCGATGACTCATTATTATGCTAGCCACTGTGATCATTTCTAGTATAGTATCTGGGCAGTGAGATTCAAAACTTAATTCTTGCTCCCAACATTACGGTTAAGCTGAGAGCAACCACAAACAAAGAAAATTAGTATAACCAAGTGTAAGCTGTAGATTCTCTAACTTGCTACCAAACTTGAAAATAGGAGACAGATTTTTTTTCAGTTACACCCCTGGAAACCATGAATACCACAAAGAAACTATTATAGAGTATGGAGAATGAGATTAGATGAGGAAGAGCAGATGATGGCCAGCCAACAGATGATGTGCTTCTGAAAAGCATGAACATGTGAAATAAAATTATGACTGAAAAGATGCTGTGTATTTGCAATAATTAGCCAGGTGTGGCCCTGCTGATAGTGCTTGGCAGAATTATCTATAGAACAGAAATGGAAAGTTTGCAGAGGATTCTAATTTAGATAGAACAGCTACTCTGTGTAGGGAAAAGTGTAAATGGAGAGAAGTGTAAATAACAGCTGGCAGTAGTTATGTGTTTCAAAAATCCGAATAGTGTTCTGTTTTTGAATATAGGTTAAAGTAGATCTGATATGCCAGTGCTTTTTTAGAATCTGGAGTCCTAGAAGTCTGTAGAAACAGAGGCTGGTGTGATTTTGTGCTCTACAGGATGTAGGCGCTCTTGGTTTATTTATTTGATAAATCTGCTAGAAACTACTGGGAAAAGTTTGTTATTTCAGAAGCATTTTATCAATGTAGCAGTGTACACTTATTCCTATATCAGTTTTTAAGTCTATTTGCTTTTAAAAGTCTATTCATACACGTGGTAAGAAGAAAAGAATGTCTAATCATCATGCCTAAGCTACAGTTAATGATATTATCACATTACTCTTTCAATACAGACTGGTGGTACTATGTGAAAAGCACTTGAAAATCTTATGAATATTCTTCTACTTACAGTGAACAAAATTCCTGGATTAACATGTATTAGGATATAAAAGAATATGAACTAATATATTTCTATTTTTTCAGAAGGAATATGCAACTTCAGATTCTCTATCTTGCATTTTCAGGCATATTTTTGTTTTATAGTATCTGTTATTCCTATAAAATGTGATTCTTAGTGATAGGTATATATCTGGCAATTGTTTAGTAAGCAAGGTTTAAAAAAACCTCATATAGGAAGCATCTTTAATTTCGATAATTCTATAATTTAAGAAAACACAATTGGCGTTATGAAGCTGAAAATAAAAACAAAAGGAAAATAAGTATAACCAAGTGTAATCTACAGATTCTCTAACTTACTGCTGAACTTGAAAATAGGAGGCTTTTTTCCATTGATGCATGTTCACCTGTGAAGTCTGTAAAACATGCTCTTTTTTATTTTTGCAGATTACAGCACTCCTATTAATTCAGAAAACCAAATCAACAATCATGCTAGAGTGATAGATTCTTAATATCAGACGAACATAAGAAATTCATGTAGTTTAAAAATCTGTACATGCTTGATACTATTATTGAGTACTTTTTTGACAGCAAACTCATTAATCTTTAAGACCTCCAATTCTGCCTTTACATGTCTCTAGTTGTTATACTTACACTCTCAGCTATTAGCATTTTCTCTCTCTAACTACAGTAAAGAGTTATGCCTTTTCTTTGCCTTTTAATAATGTGATTTAATCATTCCAAAAAGTAGCCCTAACATTCTTGCTCTCTTAATAATCACATAATAAAAATCAATTTTTCTATCTGGTATTTTTTGTTGTTTGTTGACAAATAGAGCTTTAATGTTTATACTTCTTAACATTTACCATTTTTGTAAATTCATTCCAGTCCTTTTTAGTGGTCCCTGATTACATGTGTGTACTTTTAAAATATGTCTTTTTTTGTTTTGCTTTGTTTTGTTTAAATCAGTGTCTCCTGGAAATCTCTGGGTAGCTCTATCTGAGCTTTTATATATATATATATATATATATATATATATATATATATATATGTCTTTTATAGTGTCCTCCTCTTTTTATTTCTCCTTGGTGTAAATGGTCATTTTGTATTTCGAATTAGCTATTTTTGATTTTCTTTTCGTTTTAGTTTTTCTTTTAGTCTCCTACAATGGAAGTAGACTTAGGAACTTTTTAAAGGAATGTGTCTTCTAACAGTTGAGGCATGTTACATTTATCTGCTTACATGGGTGCTCCTGTTTCCGTCTCATATAAAAGGATTTGCTTTTGTATTCATACAGAATTTACTAGCCCAAACGATAATTTCCAATGAAAACATTTCACCTACTTGAAGGAAAATTAAAATTTTATAACACATATTTCATAATTAGACCCTATTTAGCTTTGATTCTCCAACACACTGTACTTAATTTATTTTCCTGCTGTTTAAAGAGCCACTGGAATTGTATCTCATGGCTGGTTACTCAGGTAAGCTCCATTGCAAGATGCAAAATAACCTTTGCTAATCAACTTTGAATGTAATCATTTCCTACCAAATATCATGGTAAAAACATCAAAGAAATAAAGAGATTTTTAAGTTAAATATGCAGCATGTTGTTTCCAAGGTGCAGCAGGGTTTTCTAAGTTTATTTTGTTTTATCAAATATATTGTTTTTTTGGGTGATAACATGTCTCCTACTCCTCTAATAACATGTAGGAGACATCTTATTAGAGTGATTACTATTTATTTTGATAACTTAATTCTTGTTGTTTTTCTTCACCAGTTTTTCTTGATATGTGATATAACGAATGAAAAGCCTACAGAGGTCACTTTTAGAATGTGATGACTCCTAAGATAATATCTAACATATCACTTATTTATTAGCTTCTCATCTGTAGATACAATCTTTAAATACTTTAAAATTCAAAGTACTTTACCTCCAACTAATAAAATTAGTGCAAAATTATTATTCTTTTTCATAATGCAGAATGGATATAAATTAAAATTTTAACAAGTTCATGAGTCTTTTATTGAGTTTTTTTTTTACTTTCTGATTTAGTGAGTTCTGATCATCCAGTTTTGAAAGTGTGTTGACAAGTTCATAGAAATATGCTAACCTTTATCTAGTTTTCTTTTATGTGACAGGTTGATAGTTAACTTTTTGTAACTCTGACTTTGTTGGATTGTTAGAAGAGTAGCAGTTGAA
>CM052653.1:53599106-53615247 GCA_028533165.1 Leontopithecus rosalia | reverse complement strand
AACACTTTTACACTGTTGGTGGGAGTGTAAATTAGTTCAACCATTGTGGAAGACAGTGTGGCGATTCCTCAAGGACCTAGAAATAGAAATTTCATTTGACCCAGCAATCCCATTACTGGGTATATATCCAAAGGACTATAAATAGTTCTACTATAAGGACACATGCACACGAATGTTCATTGCAGCACTGTTTACAATAGCAAAGACCTGGAACCAACCCAAATGCCCATCCATGATAGACGGGACTCGGAAAATGTGGCACATATACAACATGGAATATTATGCAGCAATCAAAAACGATGAGTTTGTGTCCTTTTTAGGGACATGGATGAATCTGGAGAACATCATTCTCAGCAAACTGACACAAGAACAGAAAATGAAATACCGCTTATTCTCGCTCATAGGCGGGTGATGAAAAATGAGAACACAGGGACACAGGGAAGGGAGTACTACACACTGGGGTCAACTGGGGGGAATAGGGGAGGGACAGCGGGGGTGGGCGAGCGGGGGAGGGATAGCCTGGGGAGAAATGCCAAATGTGGGTGATGGGGAAGAAGGCAGCAAAGCACACTGCCATGTGTGTACCTATACAACTATCGTGCATGTTCTGCACATGTACCCCAAAACCTATAATGCAATTTAAAAAAGTGAAAATTCGTTTGAATTATCTTGTCATACAACGCTACATTTGAATCATCTTACAACATGTCATGAACATGAAGAGTAGTTTAAACAATACTTACTTCCTACTCACCATAACTTGCAGTATGAAACAATCGTCTTTTTATGACTGTTGTTCGTTTTTAATTTTGTTTTTACAAAAATACAACTTAATGTTTAATGGTTAATGGTTTAAACTGGTGTACTAGGTAACTATTAGTGTTATTATTTTTTCCTTTCCCTATACATTTATAACTGAAAGAGAGTTTTAAATGTTTTGACAAAAATTTTTAAAGGTCATTGGACAATTGTACTTTTTCTTATTATTTTTGAAATATTTTTTGTTTCTAATTGTGGTTGAAAAACACATAACATAAATTGTACCACCTTAATACTTTTTAACTGCATAAATCAATAGTGTTATTTGTACATTGTTGAGCAACAGATTTTCAGAACATTTTCATCTTGCAAAATGAAAACTAGTACCCATTAATCAACAACTCCCCATTTTCCCCTTCCCCAAGCCCCTGTTACTCACCATTCTACTTTCTGTTTTTATGAATTCGACTACTTCAGATACTTCATACAAGTGAAATCAATACTATTTGTCTTTCTGTGATTGACGTATTTCACTTAGTATGATGTCCTTAGGATTTGTCCATGTTGTAAAATGTGACAGAATTTCCTTCTTTTTTTTTTTTTTTGAGATGGAGTTTCACTCTTGTTACCCAGGCTGGAGTGCAATGGTGTGATCTCAGCTCACCGCAGCCTCCACCTCCTGAGTTCAGGCAATTCTCCTGCCTCAGCCTCCTGAGTAGCTGGGACTACAGGCACGCGCCACCATGCCCAGCTAATTTTTTGTATTTTTGGTAGAGATGGGGTTTCATCATGTTGACCAGGATGGTCTCGATCTGTTGTCCTCGTGATCCACCTGCCTCGGCCTCCCAAAGTGCTGGGATTACAGGCTTGAGGCATCGCGGCCAGCCGAATTTCCTTCTTTTTAAAAACTAAATAATAATGCATCATACACTTCTGCCATCTTTTGTTTATCCATTCATCTGTAGATGGACATTTAGTACATGTCTCCAGAGAAATATACTTGGAAAATAAATTTTATCAAGTGTTCACATAGCCTTAAGGGAAAATGTTCACATTCTGTCACATTCATGCTTATGATCAGATGATAATACACTCATGTATATCTATAGATGTTCCTTTCACTGATTTAGTGATACTTTATATTAATTTCAAAGACTCTTGCAATCATTGTCAGCATGTGGATTTATTTATAGTTCTGAATGTTTTTAGGATTAACATTTTCATCTGCTATTTGGAAAATGCATTCATCCAACAGATGTTTACTTGACTTCTGCTATGTTCCAGAAGCTCTGCTGGGTGCTTGGAATGCATAAATTGACAAGCTCTCTGTCATATTAGAAAGTATATTTTCATATGGGGAGAAAGTAAACAAGTAAGTATAATAAACAAAAAATTGGGTAGTATGTTGGACAGTAGGTATTCCAGAAATAATAAAAAACACAGAGTCAGATGAAGCAGGTTAGATGTAAAGAGGAGGGAGTAGACAAGTTGTAGTCATGGTCAGAGAAGTCTTTGGTGAACAAAACTTACATGTGGTGAAGGCTTTGTCCTTGTGGATGTAGGGTGAAGAAGATAATCTAAGTCAGTGAAAAACTCCTAAGGAAGGTGCAAGCCTCATATGTCCAAAGAAAGTAGAATCTAGTGTAGCCCCAGCAGAGGCAGCCAGGGTAAAAAAGGTAGTGGATGAGATCAGAGAGGGGACTATGATCATTGAAAGGACTCTGGCTTTCACTCTGAGGAAATGGAAATAATGGCATAGCAGGGTTTTGAGTAGAGGACTAGGTGACCCTTTGTTAAATGGCTCACTCCAGCTACAAAGTTAGGAAAAGTTCATGGGGCTAGTGGACACAAATGGGAATGAAGAGACCACATGAGTGATACTGTAGTTATCCAGACAAAACATGATGTGGTAGCCGTGAAAATGATGAGGACTCACTGGGTATCAGATATTTTTGAAAAGCAGAGAATATTGCGTTTCCTAAAGTGATGGATTTGGAATGTAATTGATGAGAAGCTTTGGCCTACATATTTGAATGTATAGAACTGTTATCATCTGAGATGAGGAAAGCTGTTGGAGAAACAAGCCTCTGGGGGAAAAATCAATTAAGTTTACAACTTGATTTTGAGAATTTGATATTATTAAAAGGGGAATGCTCTAAAATCAGTAGATTAAAGAAGTTTTGAGCTCTAGAGATAGATAAGAGCTGTAGATTTGTATTTGGAAGTTGGAGGAATCAACAGCTTTGAAAGCAGGGCCAACTACATAATATGTGGGACCCACAGCAAGAAAATGTGGAATACCCCTCCTGTTCCAAAGACAGAAAAGCCATTTCTTTCTTCAGCAGTCTTTCAATGAGCAAGTTTACATCCTCACAGATACTCAGGGCCCCACCTGGCAGCAAAGGGCACTGGCCCCCAACTTTAACCATCCTTACACCCGCACCCAGGGCCCCTTGCAGGTGCAGCAGGTGGCAGTGATGGCTGGGTGTGGGCAATAAAGGAGGAGGCAGAGAACCCATCTTGGAGAGGTGGTGGAGTGGTGGGAGGAGAGAATGCATGCACCAACCTTGAAATGTAAGTCCTATAGCTTTAAACGACTTCGAATTTCTCTGTGGAATTTTATATGACAGATTATATTACTCAATGATTTAAGCACATGGGTATATTTCCTTCCTTCCTTCCTTCCTTCCTTTCCTCCCTCCCTCCCTCCTTCTTTCTTTCCTTTCTTTCCTCTCCTCTCCCTCCCCCCGTCCCCCTCCTCTCCCTCTCCCTCTCCCTCTCCCTCTCCCTCTCTCCCTCTCTCCCTCTCTCCCTCTCTCCCTCTCCCTCCTCTCTCTTTCTTTCAAGATGCAGTCCAGCTCTGTTACCTAGGTGGAAGTGCAATGGTGTGATCTCGGCTCAGTGCAACCTCCACCTCCTGGGTTCAAGCTATTCTCCTGCCTCAGCCTCCCAAGTAGTTGGGATTACATGCACCTGCCACTGCACCCAGCTCATTTTTTGTATTTTTAGTAGAGATGGGATTTCACCATGTTGGCCCGGCTGGTCTCAAACTCCTAACTTCAGGTGATCCACCCGCCTCAGACTCCCAAAGTGCTGAGATTACAGGTGTGAGCCACTGCACACAGCCGCATATGGATGTATTTGGGAAGCCTCTATTTTTTTTTTTTTTTTGAGATGGAGTCTGGCTCTGTCACCCAGGCTGGTGTGCAGTGGCATGATCTCGGCTTACTGCAACCTTTGCCTTCCAGGTTCAAGCGACTTTCATGCCTCAGCCTCCTGAGAAGCTGGGACTACAGATGCATGCCACCACACCCAGCTAATTTTTGTATTTTTAGTAGAGTAGGGTTTTCACCATGCTGGCCAGGATGGTCTCAATCTCTTGACCTCATGATCCACCCGCCTTGGCCTCTTAAAGTGCTGGGATTACGGGCATGAGCCACCATGGCTGACCGGGCAGCCTCTGCTTTTAAAAAAATCCTTTGGACAAAAGCAAGGTGGTCAAGTCATATCGACTAATTATATTTTTCACAAATACTTTCTTGATCATTTAATATAGTCCTTAAATCCCTAGGATAATTTTTTTAAAGATACAGTAAAATTATGTTATTAATATTTATTTAAAAACTGTCTCTTATTTGAATACTCTTAAGACATTTATGCAAATATTAACTCTTTATCTAAAAATACACTTTACGAAATAGTTGACTATTTTAAATAACTTAATTTTTGATGTTTATTTAAAAATAATATTATTATAATGTTAGCAGTTCTAATTTTGTTTTCCTACCCACATAACAGTTTTTTAATGTGTAAAGCCTGGGTTAGAATAAATCTAACACATCGCACATTTATGCAATGATAATTATAAGAAGAATATGCTGAAAGGTTTTATTTCTAATCTTGATTCATTGCTATTGACTTTAAAATGGAAGATGTACCTTTCTTTAAAAATTATGCGTGGAGTTACAAGATTAAAAACACAAGATAGCAAAAATGCATGTTAGAATATATATAAAATAAAGAGAAATAATGGAGTTGTGTAAAGAACAGTTATAGGGATAAATGCTTTTTCAAGAAGTAGGTTATATACCAAAGAAATTCCAAAATTAAGCGTAATTATTTTTGACTGTTGTAGTTAATTCGTCTGAGGCATAAAAATAGTTCTTTATTTTAAATATTTTCCATGCTGCTTTATCTTGGAAGAGACTTGACATGGACATTAAACTTATGCAAAGTCAATTATACTTTACATTTATTATGTTTAATATAAATAATGATTCATATTTTAAAAATAAGATTGTTTATATGCAAAATAATGCTTTGATAGAAATAGTGATTTCTAGTCAATAGTGAATAGTCAATAGTGAAAATATATCAGCAATATTCTTCCATAGCATTCTACTATCAAGTTAGTGTACGGTAAAATCTAATTCTGGCTTACCGAAGCTAACCTGTTAAATTCATTTAACCCATTTTAAAGCATACTTATAATAAAGCCCTTCACTTTCTCCTATTCCTTGTCCTAACAGAAAAATCTAAGAGTTTCTTGGCTGCTCTATGATACAGCCAGCTGTATGTTTTCCTCTGCAGGCTCGAACCTAATGTTCAGGTTCTTGCCCAAAACACTGAAAGTACCTTGCCCCGGCCCTGAGCCAAGTTCCTTAAATTTTCCTATAAACTCCATGCACCTTAGGCCCCTCCTTGTGAATATATTGAGGTAGAACATCCCTTGTAGCATTTTCCTTTGGAGGACACACTGCAGCCCCACCCCTGCCCCTATAAGTAAGTTTTTCTGATAAATACTTTGAATTGATCACGCTGGAATTTCATGCTTCTTTCTTTGGAACCAAAAAGTATCCTCTCAAGATGGTTTGGGACACTTTCTCTTGGGAATATCTCTATCACCCCTTTTGGAGTGACTCAGGCTCAGATTCAGCAGGACAGAATCTGTGCTTGATTAAAAACAGCCATTTTAATTAAAATAAGAAAATAACCAGGCTGTTTGCCATTTTGTTTACCTTCTTTCATTGTTTTCTTTTTCTCTTTTCCCCATTATTCTTTTGGAATATTGAATTCATCTGTGAGATTTACTTGCAGATGATCGTTTTATGCACTTGCATTTCCTTTGGTGGCATATAAAATATAGCATTAAATGTTCAATTTTGTGTTCTTTCCAGTTTTTAAGGTTTTTATTTTTCTTCCATTGTAATTTGATATAGTCTGTAAGAGGCAAAATTTCTCTTTTTAATATTGTATTATCCTCCAAACATTATTGACTACAATATCAGAATGGTCATCATGGATTATTTTTGCATAATAGAGAGAAGATATCTCTTAGAATGTCAATCAATTGACTAGATCCATTCTTACTCTTCACATTAAAAAATAACAAACATTCTGTATGTATGTAATTAATGATGTAATCAAATGATTCATTTTGAAAAACTTAGCTGAAATTTATAAGAGAATGTATATACTGGCAAGTTACTTAGTGTCTCCATGTGAGCCCATAATTGCATTATGAATGCCCCTGTAATCAGCACTGATCACAATCTCAGATGTGTTCTACTTGTTCCCATGAAGAGAGGTGCTCAAGCATTCCGTTTTGAATTAAAACTCACATTAACATGCATGGGTTTATTATATGTCCTCATAAAACTGTACATCTTTTAAACTTCAGGAAATAAGTATATGAATACAAATAATCAGTCAATGAATAGGTTTTAATTATCTTTAACTTCTCCATGTTGTTGGAATTTGGAATGTCTCTAATGTAGCAAGCTTGACACTTCTATATGTAACTAAATATCTGAGATTCATGAGACTTCTAATTTTGGCTCATTGCCTTCATATTTTTTAAATTGAAAGCATTCAACTCTGTATATAAAACTCTTTTCCTTCCTAGGAAGTAAAATCAAAATCATGCCTGTCTAAAAGCAGAAAATTAAGTTATATTGTGAGTGTGACCCATTTAAGCAGCTCTATTTTATGCCTTACAGTTTTATATGGACCAACTTATTTAAGTAACTGAACATAGGCTTAGAAGGGAAAATCTAACAATTGGAACAGTGTGATGATATCTTGTAAATTTCCCTCCTCTGTGATCCATTGGCTTGTCTAAGCTTTATTGTTATGTTTTATTTTTTCTCTTCTGTAGAGGTTATTTCCTGTAGAAACAGTAGGAACAAATGAGGGTTATTTTTCTATTCTTGCTATTAGTATTGCTATTGCTTGCTATTGCTATTTTTCTATTCTTGCTAAAAAAAAATCTGTTTTACGTTCAGTGTTTCGTTCTGTTCTAAGTATCTTAGGTAATATGCATATCTACTTTATGGGAATTGCCTTAAGCATAAAATAATATGAAATTAATGAAACAGGTTCTCATTTCTTTTTTGAAGAGAGTGTCAATGTTTATGAAAATAATAAATTGACTTCAGTAGCTAGGCGAGTTCAAGTTGTTTTTTTTTTAAAAAAAGAATTGTTTCTGTATAAACATTTTGATCAGAAGCATGCTCACTGGAGGTCTTTCTAAGGACAGCTTGTGAGTGATGTCAAATTAAGAAGTACAGGCTAATGTTCTGGAACCTTCTGTATACTAAAGCCAACAGAACAGGATTAGGTAAAGTGCCCTGCTCCTGTCAATGTTAGATGGGTTGTATAAGCTTTGTCTGGCCAGCTTCTGAGATTATCTTTCCAAGAGAGACAAGAAGGGTGGAGATGTTATTTAAATAAGCATCAAAAGTACCCTCTGTTAGTTATTGTGGCCAAAAAATTAGCATAAAATCCCAGTTCTGTAAAAATCTACATTTTCTCAGACAACATTAGGCAACCCACAAGCTTTAGACAAACAACTGGCACATTGCTTCTGACATGAAAAATGAACCCCAACCATGTGGAAAGCACATTCCAGCTATAATACTTGTCTTCTCATCATGGATCATAGCTTTGGCCTGGAGTCTTCCATTCCTCTTTGCTGAAGTAACAGCAGTGAGAGAAGCCAAAATCTTGGGGCTTTCCACTGTGTTCAGGTCTTAATCATGGCCCTACATAGGCAAAAATATTTCAAAGTGTTGGCAATATAATGACCCAGAACTGTTAGCCCATTTGGCAAAATATAAACCAGCATAAGGTTGCTCCATATGTGCTTCCAATGAAGTGCTGATTTGCCAGATCCCTCAAACAGCCTAGCCATGAGCACTGCAGGCATTGGAAATTTACAATAATGGTAAATGAAACAGCAAAATAGCCTTTCATTATATTCACATCTGAACTAAGGACGGAATTCTAGGTCATTAGAATGTCTTGTTTTTGAAATCCAGTCAAAATCATTTATGATGCATGATGATTGAATTTTAGGTCAAGAGGAAGCATTTGACATAAATTTATTTCAAGTTTCTCATATTTGGTTGAGGAAACAGAAATCTAGAGGAATTAAATATAATGTCTATAAAATAAACAACTGAAAATATAATCTAGATTTTCAAACCTTGGATTATGAACTCTTGTAACTGAACCCTGTGACTTTACCCTGCTGAGAGTTAAACTAGTAGTTTGCTCATTTATTTGGCAAATATGTTTTGAAACTAATGGTATATCAAGTACTGACTTAGGAACTGAAGTTACAAAGGTAAGTAGGATAAGGGGGTTTATGGAGCTTACATTCTAGGGTGGGGAGTCAAAGAATAATTAAAAAAAATTAACAAAATAATTTCAGATGAGAAAAAGTATTGCTATATTATTCAATCAATCAAATAGTCAATCAAATAGCCAGTGTGAAGAGAGAATGGGGAAGGTTACTTTAGATTTAATGGTAAAAGAAGGCATTCCTGAGAAGATATTTGAGCTGCTATCTTAATAATAAAAATAAATCATCCTATTACATGGTCTTGGGGGAGAACATTTCAGGCAGAAGGAACACACAGTGTTAAGCCTTAAAATGAAAATGATCCTCGTGTGTAAAGGAGTAAAAGGAAAACCAGGTGGCAATAGTAGATTTGACAAGGGGAGAGTCTTACAGGATGAGACAGAAGAGGCAGCCAGTGTCAAGATTATAAAAAGTTTAGTAAACCAGGATGAGATAGTTGCTATTTTGTTCCAAATATAATGGAATAATTTTCTAAGGTATTAAAGAGAGTAGTTTTGGAAAGATAACCCTGGCAGGAAAATTAAGGGGGAGTAAGAATGTATTTATGGGGACTGTCTTGGAGTCCAGGCAAGAGCAATGGTGGTATAGACTAGAACTTTAATATTGAAAATAGAATATAATACAGAAGCCATATTTTGGAGACAAAGCTGAAGATTTCTTGATGGATAAATTTTAGAAATAAGGGAAAAGGGAGTGTCAAAAATAACTTAATGAGATTATTTGGCTTGAAAATTTGTTAAATAGAAATGGCCTTTATTTAGATAGAAAAGGAATTAAAAGTAGCAGAAATTTTTGTCAGGTTGGGGAATATAATGTAGAGTTCTATTTTGGCCATAAAAGAAGTTTGAGACAGTCATCTAAAATTCCTGGGAAAGTGTCAAGGAGGCAGTAGTATATAAAACAATGGAAGTCAGAGGAGCAATCAGTGCTATACATGTATCTTTCTCAGTTGGCATTGGCCAGCATGTCTTGAAGTGTACCTCTAGGTATATGAAACATCTAGAGGGAGAGTTGCTTTGCTGCTTTCAGGGTGCTCTTTCTCCATTATCCTTAAGAATCTCCAAGTTTGAGCATATATTATTAGACTATTCTACCGCTCCTCGGTGCACCTCTCTACAGATTCTCAGATTGCTCACATTCCCTGAAGATTTTAGGATACAATTTGCATGCTCTCTCCAATACTACTTTTTCATAGTTTTAATTCTGAATATCCACATGGGCAGTCATTCTCATACCCTAGCTTCAGAGTTTCATGATCTGCAGTAATCTTCTGCCCCAGCATACCTACTTACTTAGTCATTTAGCATCTAGATCTTGCAACTGCCTCCATAAACTCAAATTTGAGCATCCTATTTCCTAACTACATCTCCTGGTTTCTCATGGTCCCTCTTGTACTTAGATTTCAGCTATTCTCTCACTCATATTTGATTGATTTTTTTCTCTTTTTTTCCTCCAAGCCTCTCATAATGATCCATCATTGTATTTACTTCCTTCTATCTATCCTTCACTCGTTTGCCCTCTTAACCCTCTACACAAGTTAAATCCAGCCTTCTTCCCATTCTATGCCTAACTTTTGTCAGGTCAATTAAATGTGACTAGGAATAAACAATCATGCTTATATATTTCCATTTAAATTTGATAGTCACTAAATTCAAATCACCCTTAAGTAACTTGTTGAATTTCCATTGACAATTCACTTTTTCACAGTTCCTGACAATTGTTTAACACTGTCTATGTCTTCCAACTTTTAACACCTTTTTGTCTTTGCTTCAGTCTTGGGCTAACTTTGCTTTGTATTTCATTGGAGGGCAAAATGTTTATAAAGTTAGAAGAAAATAATCTGGAAATCTCTACTCTCGAATCTGCCCACCTCTATCCAAATACCCTACCATCTCTCCTATTATTATGGAATATTCTCCATGCTCATGACAAAGCCATCTCATCCATTTGTGCACTGAATCCCATCCCCAGCAATTCAAAGATGTTGCCAGGATCATCCCTTCTCTTTTTTGGATCAATGTTTTTCCCTCATCCTAAATAATCCTCTTTAGCCTATTAACCTGTGATAACACTGATATTAATAAAATTCTTTCTTTTTGAGCCTACATTCTCCTTCAGGTACCACCTCATATTCCTGGTGATGTATTCAGCAAAATTATTTAAAACAGCTCTCTGGAGCCTGTCAGTCATTACTGCCTCCTCCCTCTATTTATTTCACACTCTTGTAGGACTTCATTGCTTCTACCTTCAGAATATATATCAAGTTCATTTACTACTCTTGATCTCCACTAACACCATCCTGGATCAAACCATTATTTTATTTTGCTCAGCCTATAATTGATAACATTTGGTTTCCCTATATGAATTTCTCACTTTACTAGAGGAGTTACTGATATTCTTAAAATATGTCGATTATGTTATTTTTTTCTGCTAAACCCCCTTCACAATAGCTTCCCATTGCACTGTAAAAAGTAAATGTAATCTTTTTACATTTCTCATCTTTCCATCTTCACCGTAAGGTTTTCTCACAGTTGCTGCAGTCCCACTACTCTCTTTCCTGTCATACCCAGCCCTTTTCCACTCTAGGGCCTTTGCATGCGCTGTTCTTCTTGGCATCACTGGCTCCTTTCATTGTTCAAGGCTTAGAAAAGACTGTCCTAACTCCTCCTAAATAGATCTTATTGTTATAACATCATGTTTATTTCCTTCATAGCATTTTTTTTCAATTTACAAATACATATGTACTTTTTATCTGTTTGTTTTATCTTTTTTTAGACTACCAGTTTCATGAAAGAAGAAACTGTTTCATTAATTATTATCCCAATACTTAGTAGTATACTGCTTGCTATATTTTAAATGTTCTCCAAACAAATAGTTGTTAAAAAGAAAAACAACAACAGCAACAACAAACATAGCTCTCTGCTCCCTGGTTCACTTTTACGCTTTCATTTCTCTATTGAATCAACTCCAATCAGATTTCTTTTTCCATCTAGCTAGAGAAACAACACTTAGTAAAGTCACCTGAGACTTCAGTGTGATCAGACTCAACCAGTATTTGATTATTTTCTTTCTTAGCTTCTGAGATATCACTTTATTGAGAATTTCCTAAATCACTGGTGCTGCTTCTGTTTCCTGTGCTAGTTTCACTTAATTTACACTTCCAGCATTGGAGTATATTGGGGCTCAGTCTTTATCTTAGACAGCTTCTCTTATTTATCCACACTAATTTCTCATAGTGTCAGTGCACTATAAACCATAAATTTCTACTTCAAGCCTGGGTGTCTTTCTAGAGCTCTAAATATGAACACATAACTACATACTCAACATCTTTTTTCTGATAACTAATAAACGTCTTCATTTTATTGTAAATTTTAAAAAATCAAATTTAGAATTTTATTGTATATTCCACCAACTCTATTCTGCACTTCAGAAAATGTCAACATTATTCCTTTAATTTTTCTGGTTAAGGACTTTAGAGTTCCTTTAATTTTTCTCTCTGTTTTTCATATCCCAAATCCAAATTATCCACAAATCTTCTCTTCCAATTATACTGAGAATCTTACTGATCCTCACTCTACTACCACCTTTGTCCAAACTATTGTACTTTTTGTCTCTGGTATGTTTCAGTAGTTTTTTCTGGTGATTAATGTCGGGCATCAACTTGATTTGGTTAAGAAATACCTAGAAAACGGGGAAAGCATTATTTTTGGGTGCATCTGTAAGGGTATTTCCAGAGGAGATTGTGTGTGAGTCTGTGTGGAATAAGCTGGGAAGGTCTTCCTTCAGTGTGGGTGGGCACAATCTAATTGGCTGGAGTCCCAGACAGAACAAAAACTGAAAAGAAGTGAATTGGTCTAGCTGTCCTGTTCAGTTAGATCACACGCTTCTTCTCCTGCCCTTGGTCCTCAGAATTTCTGGATTTCTAAACTTTGTACTCCAAGACTTACAGCATTGGCCCCTCAGGTTCTCAGGTTTTTTAACTTGAAATGATCCATGCTATTGGTATCCCAGGGTCTTTGGTTTGCAGACCACCTGTTGTGGAATTTGGCCTCCATATTCATGTTAGCAAATTCAGTTAATAAATATCTCTCTCTCTGTCTCTCTCTCTTTCTCTCTCTCTCTCTCATTGGTTTTATCTGTCTTCAGAACCCTGATAACAGGTCTTCTAAATGGTCTCTCTTATTTCTACCCTTGCCCTTCTATTGTTTATTTTTTTAATTGTATTTTAAGTTCTGGGGTACATGTGCAGATCTTGCAGGATTGTTGTATAGGTACATACATGCCATGTTGGCTTGCTGTCTCCATCCCTCTGTCATCTACATCAGGCATTTCTCCCAGTGTTATCCCTCCCCAACCTCCCCACCCACCACTGTCCCTCCCTTAGCCCTCCACCCAACAGACACCAGTGTGTGATGTTCCCCTCCCTGTGCCCATGTATCCTGAGACTTTGCTGAAGTCATTGTTAACACCCACCTATGAGTGAGAACATGTGGTGTTTGTTTTTCTGTTCTTGTGTCAGTTTGCTGAGAATGATGGTTTCTAGATTCATCCATGTCCCTACCAAGGACACAAACTCATCATTTTTTATGGCTGCCTAGTATTCTATGGTATATATGTGCCACATTTTCTTTGTCCAGTCTATCATTGATGGGCATTTGGGTTGGTTCCAGGTCTTTGCTATTGCAAAAAGTGCTTCTGTAAACATACATGTGCATGTCTTTATAATACAATCATTTATAATCCTTTGGGTATATACCCAGTAATGGGATTGCTGGGTCAAATGGAATTTCTATTTCTAGGTCCTTGAGGAATCACCACACTGTCTTCCATGGATAAACTAATTTACACTCCCACCAATAGTGTAAAAGTGTTCCTATTTCTTTACATCCTCTCCAGCATCTGTTGTCTCCAGATTTTTTATTGATCACTATTCTAACTGGCATGAGATGGTATCTCAATGTGATTTTGATTTGCATTTCTCTAATGACCAGTGATGATGAGCATTTTTTCATGTTTCTTGGCTTCATAAATGTCTTCTTTGAAAAGTGTCTGTTCATATCCTTTACCGACTTTTGAATGGGTTTGTTTTTTCTTGTAAATCTGTTTTAGTTATTTGTAGATTCTGGATATTAGCCCTTTGTCAAATGGGTAGATAGCAAACATTTTTTCCCATTCTGTTGGTTGCTGGTTCACTCTAATTATTGTTTGTTTTGCTGTGCTGAAACTCTTAAGTTTAATTAGATCCCATTTGTCTATTTTGGCTTTTGTTGTCATTGCTTTTGATGTTTTAGTCATGAAGTCCTTGTCTATGCATATGGCCTGAATGGCATTGCCTAGGTTTTATTCTAGGGTTTTTATGGTGTCAGGTTTTATGTTTAAGTCTTTAATCCATCTGGACTTAATTTTAGTGTAAGGTGTAAGGAAGGGGTCCAGTTTCAGTTTTCTGCATGTGGCTAGCCAGTTTTCCCAACACTATTTATTAAACAGGGAATGCTTTCCCCATTGTTTGCTTCTGTCAGGTTTGTCAAAGATCAGATAGCTGTAGATGTGTAGTGTTGCTTCCAAGGCTTCTGTTCTGTTCCACTGGTCTAAATCTCTGTTTTGGTACCAGTACCATGCTCTTTTGATTACTGTAGCCTTGTAGTATAGTTTGAAGTCAGGTAGTGTGATGCCTCCAGCTTTGTTATTTTTGCTTAAGATTGTCTTGGCTATGTGGGCTCTTTTGGTTCCATATGAAGTTTAAGGTGGTTGTTTCCAGTTCTGTGAAGAAGGTCAATGGTAGCTTGATGGGGATAGCATTGAATCTGTAAATTACTTTGGGCAGTATGATCATTTTCACTATATGAATTCTTCCTAACTATGAGCATGGAATGTTTTTCCATTTGTTTGTATCCTCTTATTTCCTTGAGCAGTGGTTTGTAGTTCCCCTTGAAGAGGTCCTTTACATCTTTGTTAGTTGTATTCCTAGGTATTTTATTCTCTTTGTAGCAATTGTGAATGGGAGTTCACTCTTGATTTGGCTCTGTTTTTCTGTTACTGGTGTATAGGAATGCTTATGATCTCTGCATATTGATTTTGTATCCTGAGACTTTGCTGAAGTTGCTTATCAGCTTATGGAGATTTTGGACTGAGATGATGGGGTCTTCTAAATGTACAATTCATGTCATCTGCAAATAGAGACAATTTGACTTCCTCTTTTCCTAATTGAATACATTTTATTTCCTTTTCTTGCCTGATTACTCTGGCTAGAAATTCCAATACCATATTGAATAGGAGTGGTAAGAGAGGCCATCCTTGTCTTGTGCCAGTTTTCAAAGGGAGTGCTTCCAGTTTTTGCCCATTTAGTATGACATTGTCTGTAGATTTATTGTAAATAGCTTTTATTATTTTGAGGTATATTCCATCCATACCTAAATTATTAAGGGGTTTTACTATGAAGGGCTGTTGAATTTTGTCAAAGGCCTTCACTGTGTCTATTGAAATAATCGTGGTTTTTGTGTTTGGTTCCATTTATGTGATGGATTAAGTTGATAGAATTGCATATGTTGAACCAGCCTTGCATCCCAGGGAGGAAGCCTACTTGACTGTGATGGATAAGCTTTTTGATGTGCTGTCTGATTTAGTTTGCCAGTGATTATTGAAGATTTTTACATTGATGTTTATCATGGATATTGGCCTGAAGTTTTCTTTATTAGTTGTGTCTCTGCCATGTTTCAGTACCAGGATGATGTTGGTCTGACAAAATGAATTAGGAAGAATTCCCTCTTTCTGTATCATTTGAATAGTTTCAGAAGGAACGGTACCAGTTCCTCTTTGTACATCTGGTAGAATTTGGCTGTGAACCCGTCTGGACCTGGACATTTTTGGTTGCTAGGATATTAATTGCTGCCTCAACTTCAGCCCTTGTTATTGGTCTATTCAGGGTTTCAACTTGTTCCTGGTTTAGTCTTGGGAGGATGCAAATGTCCAGGTATTTATCCATTTCTTACAGGTTTACTGGTTTGTATGCATAGAGTTGTTTGCAGTAATCTCTGATGGTAGTTTGTATTTCTGTGGAATCAGTGGTGATATCCCCTTTATCGTTTTTTTAATTGCATCTATTTGATTCTTGTCTCTTTTTTATTAGTCTGGCTAGTGGTCTATTTTGTTGATCTTTTCAATAAACCAGCTCCTGGATTTATTAATTTTTTTGAAAGTTTTTTTTCTATCTCTGTCTCTTTCAGTCTGCTCTGATCTTAGTTATTTCTTGTCTTCTGCTGGCTTTTGAGCTTTTTAGGTCTTGCTCCTCTAGCTCTTCAATTTTGATGATAGGGTGTTGATTTTAGATCTTTCCTTGTTTATCATGTGGGCATTTTTTTAAATTTTTAATTTTTTAATTTTAATTTTTATTTATTGCATTTTAGGTTTTGGGGTACATGTGCAGAACATGCAAGATAGTTGCATAGGTACACACATGGCAGTGTGATTTTCTGTCTTCCTCCCCTTCACCCACATCTGGCATTTCTCCCCATGCTATCCCTCCCCAGCTCCCCCTGACTGCTGTCCCTCTGCTATTCCCCAAAAAAGACCCCAGTGTGTAGTGCTCCCCTCCCTGTGTCCATGTGTTCTCATTGTTCATCACCCGCCTATGAGTGAGAGTATGCGGTATTTCATTTTCTGTTCTTGTGTCAGTTTGCTGAGAATGATGTTCTCCAGATTCATCAATGTCCCTACAAAGGACACGAGCTCATCATTTTT
>CM052653.1:53561374-53598606 GCA_028533165.1 Leontopithecus rosalia | reverse complement strand
TGAACTAATTTACACTCCCACCAGCAGTGTAAAAGTGTTCCTATTTCTCCACATCCTCTCCAGCATCTGTTGTCTCCAGATTTTTTAATGATCACCATTCTAACTGGCGTGAGATGGTATCTCAATGTAGTTTTGATTTGCATCTCTCTAATGACCAGTGATGATGAGCATTTTTTCATATGTTTGTTGGCCTCATGTATGTCTTCTTTTGTAAAGTGTCTGTTCATATCCTTTGCCCATTTTTGAATGGGCTTGTTTGTTTTTTTCTTGTAAATCTGTTTGAATTCTTTGTAAATTCTGGATATCAGCCCTTTGTCAGATGGGTAAACTGCAAAAATTTTTTCCCATTCTGTTGGTTGCTGATTTATTGATATAAATTTCCCTCTAGACAGTGCTTCAAATGTGTCCCAGAGATTCTTGTATGTTGTATCTTTATTCTCATTGGTTTTGAAGAACATCTTTATTTCTGCCTTCATTTCATTGTTTATCCAGTCATCATTCAGGAGCAAGTTGTTCAGTTTTCATGTGATTGTGTGGTTTTGAGTGAGTTTTTAATCCTGAGTTCTAATTTGATTGCTTTGTGGTCTGAGGGTCTGTTTGTTATGATTTCCATTCTTTTGCATTTCCTGAGGAGTGATTTACTTCCAGTCATGTGGTCAATTTTAGAGTAGGTGTGATGTGGTGCTGAGAAGAATGTGTATTCTGTGGATTTGGGGTGAAGAATTCTGTAGATGTCTATTAGGTTTGCTTGGTCCATATCTGAGTTCACGTGCTGGATATTCTTGTTAATTTTCTGTCTGTTGATCTTTTCTAATATTGACAATGGGGTGTTAAAGTCTCCAACTATTTTTGTGTGGGATTCTAAGTCCCTTTGTAGGTCATTAAGAACTTGCTTTATGTATCTCGGTGCTCCTGTAGTGGGTGCATATATATTTAGGATAGTTAGCTCTTCTTGTTGTATCAATCCTTTTACCATTATGTAATGTCCTTCTTTGTCTCTTTTGATCTTTGTTGCTTTAAAGTCTATTTTATCAGAGACTAGGATTGCAACCCCTGCTTTTTTTTGCTCTCTATTTTCTTGCTAAATCTTCTTCCATCCCTTTGAGTCTATGCATGTCTTTGCATGTGAGATGGGTCTCCTGAATACAGCACACTGATGGGTCTTCATTTTTTATCCAGTTTGCCAGTCAGTGTCTTTTGATTGGGACATTTAGGCCATTTACATTTAAGGTTAATATTATTATGTATGTGTTCAATCCTGCCATTTTGTTACTGTCTGGTTGTTTTGCCCGTTAATTGATGAGTTTCTTCATTGTCTAGATGGTCTTTAACATTTGGTACATTTTTGCAGTGGCTGATACTGGTTATTCCTTTCTGTGTTTAGTGTTTCCATCAGTTCTTGGAAGGCAGGTCTGCTGGCGACAAAATCTCTGAGCATTTGATTGGCCATAAAGGATTTTATTTTTCCTTCACTGATGAAGCTTACTTTGGCTGGATATGAAATTCTGGGTTGAAAGTTCTTTTCTTTAAGAATATTAAATATTGCCCCAACTCTTTTCTGGCTTGTAGGGTTTCTGCTGAGAGATCCACTGTGAGTCTGATGGTAAGAATGTTGAATGTTGCCCCCAATTCTCTTCTGACTTGAAGGGTTTCTGCCAAGAGATCCACTGTGAGTCTGATGGGCTTTGCTTTGTGTGTGACCCGACCTTTCTCTGACTTCCCTTAGCAGTTTTTCTTTCATTTCAAACCTGGTGAATTAACGATTATGTGCCTTGTTGTTCTTCTTCTTAAGGAGTATCTTTGTGGTGTTCTCTCTATTTCCTGGACTTGAAGATTGGTCTGCCTTGCTGTGTTGGGGAAGTTCTCCTTAAAGAAGTAGACAGGCTGTCTTATAAAAGTTAACTCAGACAATGTCACTTCTTTTTACTTAATCCTATGGTAAAAGAAAAGCCCATGGAGTGGCACACCAATGCCTATATGATCTCCTTGTTCCCTCTTCAGGGTCACTGTGTATCATCATCACTTTTGCTCACTTTGTGCCAATGATCTGGTTCTCCTTGATGTTCCTTGGACAGGCAAAGCATACTCCCACTGCACAGCATTTGCAAGCTCTCTGGTTCCTATTCTTCAAATTCCTGTGTGGGTCAGTTCTTTACCTCCATATTGCCTTCTCTTTTAGTCTGTTTGTGTTGCTGTACAAGAATACCTGAGGCTGGACAATTTAAAAAGGAAAGCAGTTTATTTGGCTCATCATTCAGCAGACTATACAGGAAGCATGGTACTACCATTTGTTTCTTCTGAGGGTTTTAAGTGGCTTCCCCTCACATTGGAAGGCAAAGCAGAGCCAGCATGTGCTGAGATCACATGAAAAGAGAAAGGAAGCAAGAAAGAGAAAGGAAAGGTGCCAGGCTTTTTTTTTTTTTTGGATATGGAGTTTTGCTCTTGTTATCCAGGCTAGAGTGCAATGGCATGATCTCGGCTCACCACAACCTCTGCCTCCTGGGTTCAGTCAATTCTCCTGCCTCAGCCTCCCGAGTAGCTGGAATTACAGGCACGCGCCACCATGCCCAGCTAATTTTTTGTATTTTGAGTAGAGACGGGGTTTCACCATGTTGACCAGGATGGTCTCGATCTCTTGACCTCGTGATCCACCTACCTCGGCCTCCCAAAGTGCTGGGATTACAGGCGTGAGCCACCGCACCCAGCTCTGGCTTTTTTTAAAAGTAGCTCTTGGAGGTATCTCTTGCAGGACCTAATAGAGTGAAAATTCACTCATTCCAGCAAGAATGGCACCAAGCCTTTCTTTCCTGATAGACATGCTGCCATGACCCAAACACTTCCCATTAGGCCAAACCTACAACATTGGGGTATCACATTTCAACATGAAGTCTGGAGTGTCAAATATCTCAATTGTTACCAAGAAATTCTTCCTTGAGCACCTTTTCCACAACAACTAATTTCAATCCCATCCTACGATGTCCTGTTCTCCTTATTATACTTATTGGTACTTCTAGCTTTGTATTATCTGAAATATTATATCTATATCTATCTATCTATCTATCTATCTATCTATCTATCTATCTATCTATATATATTTTTTTTAACCATTTCATCTCTAAATTATATTATTAATTCCATGAAGGAAGTTTGTGTGTTGTATTCACCGCCATATTCTAGTGCCTAGAAGGCTGGTTGGAACTTGCTAAACATTTTATAAATCTTTATTAAAACAATAAATATAAGTACATTTTAAATCCAGGAAATTGTTAAGATGGTGTTTCTCAACCTTGATATATCTTAAATATTATGTGATGTTATTTCTTAGAAATTCTAATTAAGTAATTTTTAAATGCATGTAGAATTCTGTATTTACAATGAAATAATTATAAGTTCTTATAGCATGACAAACTTAACAGACAAAAGGATTTAGCCAGGGAAATTGCAGTTGGTTCTATTTTGTGACATTATAAATAGTGAATAGCATTTATTATATTCTCTTTTGTTTGAGAATTTACACGACTTGCATTTGTTAAAAAAAAATTGTAACAAACTGCATTCTCCAACCTGAAATTTAGTTTCTAATATAATGAACGTAGTGTTTTGCATATTTAATATAATTGTCATTTTGCTTTTGTTATTGCACTAAGAAATTAAGACAACTGAATAATACCTACACATTTATGCAAATTAATATCTTGATAATATACTTACTACATTTCAGTTTTATTTTAACTAATAACTGCATTCAAATAAAACATTAAATTTTTATTTAAATTCAAATATCACAGAACAATTTACCTTTCATATTTTTAAAAATATCTTTATTGTTTTATGTTGTTAGTTGGTTTTATTTAGAGAGTATTGTCTAGACATCAGAAAATATACAGCACCGAAATGTCTATGCCGTTTAATTTACCTTACTAGAAAGTAAGGCATCATATTTAAAGAAAGGAAGAGTAACTTACACAGTGTCACAAAATGGCCTTCTGTGAATTATTCCTCCATTGTCACGCACCTGATACTGTCTGGATTTCTTGGTTATAGTAAACATCTATCTATCTATCTATCTATCTATCTATCTATCTATCTATCTATCATCTTTTTTTTCTTGTTCTTAATTGTTCACTTTATATATTATGAGAAAATGACTATAATTCTCTGAGAGCTGAAATACCGTAGTACTATGCTGGGGCAAAAGAGTAGCAGCAGCAAGGACACTGCACTTCTAGATATTCCATAATGTTTCTCATTTCCCATAAATTACAATTTAAGTAGTTCTTATTTTGTTGCCACAGCCCAACTGCTGATTACATGTCAACTTGGAAAACATATTTTAGGCAATTCCAAAGTAGTTCACTCAACAGCTGCTAATCTTTTGTGATATGCAGGTGATTCAAAAATCCTGATTTTGCAAAGGACTTTAAAGTATCTTCCAGAGGAATAATGATGCATTAATTTTACCTGGCTTTCCTGTTTTAATTATTCCTAAAAACCTTTTCAGTATTTTTATTTACATTCATGTTTCTTTAAATTTATTTTAAAATACTTAGCTCTCATACCTGCACCCACCAAGAGTAATTTGTGGCAGCACTATTCGGTTGAATGTTCCTTGTATAGAATGTGATTACATTATTAATTTGGACCAATTTATGTTAAGCTGGGGGTCTGTAAAATAATTCCTAGCCAGATAGATATCACTAATGATAACTGATTTGGCAAGATCTTTATATATATATATTAAATTCCGTTTTAAAAGCATTGCTGAATTTTTATTTTAATTTACTATTTATGGATTATATGCTTCATATGACTTCATATAATGCATTAATATTGATTCAGTTGTTAAAAGACATTTGTAAAATGAACTTACATTTCCTCATATTCATTATATGATATTTTTTCCATTTATGTCACATATTGTTATGTACTTCTCCAAGGTATTTTTAAGTGCACTTTTAATCACTTACTTATACTAAGTGAATTAATTTTTATTAATGCAATCATTTTTATCTTTTCAATTTTGTTCATTGTAAGACACATCTCTTTTTTAAGCTCATACTTACAGATATCTACACATAAAAGCTACCCATAATTATGGACAGAAAAATCCATATTTGAAACATAGTATTCCACATGAAATTTCAAGCATTAGAAAGTAATCTAAATAAAAGAAATGTTTTCAACTCATGGAGTACTCCTCTACAGAAAAATAATCATTAATCTCTTATAACTTTTTTGCTATACATATGATTGAATGCTCCTGAAAATCATTTGTCCAAGATATTTGAATCAACTATGTCATGAAGTCCCTTGGTACTTATTAAGACTGATACTTTATTATTCCTGTTGTTTGTGAGATATGATCATATAATTTTTTTTACATGTTGCTTACTTCAAAGAAGGGAAAATAATTGCTTTGGGTTCCCCCTTATAGATATAGAGTTACTTTAAAAAGCTAAATTTATTGAAAATGAAAATATTGCAATATAACCAATTTACTTAAATGGACAAAACAATTTTGAAAATTTTTGTAAGAAAAATATGGTATATACACAAGGGTATATATACACAGAGTATAGACACAAGGGTATATATATTATTTATAAATATACCCTTGTATATATATATAATATTGTATTATATATATAGATAATATTGTATTATATATATAATAAAAATATTGTATTTATAACATATGTAATATATTGTATTACATATATAAGTATATTATATATTATATAAATATACAATATATAATATATGATACATATGTCATGAACATATTGTCTTATATACCATATTGTAAGCAAAAGATTTACACAAGTGTATATATACACAAGGGTATATATGCAAAGGTATATATTTTTTATATATATGTAATAAATTATATATATTATATACATTATACATATTTATATAATGTATTATATATATAAATAAAATGTATATATTATATATAATATACAATATGTAGTATATTATACAATATGTAATACATTGTAATATATATAATATTAATATACAAATTATATACAAAACATTATATATATTATATTTACAGAGAGAGAGAGAGAAACTGTGGCATAGGTGGTATACAGCAGGCACTATTACAACCACTCATGTACTCTCAGATCCATTTCCCATTTTCACGTACTTGCCATGATGCATCAGCTCTCCCAGAAGCAACACCTGCTTCTCTTTGTCAGAGGGCTGTCCCTTTGCTGTCAGTCTCTTTTGCCTACATGCACAAAGAGCTGCCCACAGATAAATGGAAGTATCCTGAGGTTTACAGGTTCATGTTGGCTGCTAAGCAATGACTGACTGGTGTAGAACTGACTAGCACTCAGAGTTGTTATGCAAGTGTAAGGCGAAGTTATATACCCTTCAAAATATTTTGCTTGAAATTGCACCTAATCCTAATATGCTCCTAGGGTAGCTTTGAAAATCCTGAAATAAAAGGCCTGTTTTTTATTGACACATATTGTTGCAAGAATTTAATTGTGAGAACGTTGAGGAAGCATATCAACAGGCTAACAGAAGTATACATGTGAGAAAGACCTATTATATACAAACTGTGAAGCTCCTATTGGCCAACCAGTGAAAATGTAAGTAGTATGCTGTTGGCTCTATTCTACCACAAGTTCTGTTTCCCCCTGCATCTGCTGGCCACCAACTGCACATTCCCCTGAACTAGCCCAACGTCACTCTGGACTAGGCACTGATTCATGCCTACCTTTAGGAAAACTTGCTGCTTTATAGGGCTCTCCACCCAGGAGTTTGCCCAGTCCATTGATGACATATTCAATTGATTGATCTGATTACAAAGCAGATACACAGTTTATTATCAGCTTGCAGTGCTTCTTCAAAAAAACACGTGAATGAGGCCTTTGGCTTTACCAAATTCTCAGTGGTGCTGCTGATGAAAACTCCACTACTGATCCTGTCTAGTACTTTCAAGGATGCTCTAGAGCTGCTCCAGTGATAGTCTCTAAGGCTAGGGCCACCAAGGCCAACCTAGGGCCACCAACAACCAAGGTTCTGTTTTCTGTCTTGCCCATATTCCTTTATCCCTAATGGCCCTATCCACCAACCCACAATGATATAATTTTTATATCTGTGGATTTAATAAAACTTTAACCAGTTAAACAAACAAACAATCAGGGTTGGCCCCTGAAGAGATTTCTTTCACCAAGATGAGCAATATATCTGTACAGTTTACGCTATCATACTGAGGAACTCAGTAATTACTGTCCTGTTGGGTTACGATTCACAGTCCAGAGATTTTATGGAATTTGCTTTCTTAGTCTCAATAAATATAATCAAATCCAGAATGCCATGGGCTAGGAGTACAGTACTCAATAGAGTAAGGTGGATAAAATTATGGTAATGAACAGCAAAGATGAAACAATGGAAAGGGGACTCTGACCTGCAGATATCATAATAGACCATGGTTTTCTAAGGATGGTCGATGAGGGTGTTGCCTCATGTATAATGATATAACTGTATATACATACTGTGTGTTCTGTGCCACACACACACACACACACACACACACACACACACACACTTAGATCAATAGTGCATTGGCAGAAGGCTTATGTCAGCCACCCAAAGGCTATTTCCTTATTAATTTCCAGACATAGACCTATTCTCTGACTCATAGCCACTTACAGGAATGGAGGCTGGGTCACTTGAGAAAGGTCCCTGCAATGCCACTGAAAGTATGTAAAGCAGTGATTCCTCCAGACATTTCCCAAGGGAATCGATGGCCATTCATGTGAATAACTTTTCACTGGGAAAAAAGGCGGAAACACAGATATTTAAAGAGATATTAGGTACAATATCTGAGAAGATTTGATATTAGGGCATCTGAAATGCTGTCCTGACGTCCCTGTTCAGGTGGAAGTACAAATAAAGTACAAAGACTGCACAGTCCTGTCTATAGTTCATTTCTCCCTCTCTCTGAGTCTATAATTGAGATGGACATACTTAGCAGTGGGAAGAACTTTTAGGTTGGCTACTTGACCTGTATGAACCATCATAAGCACCATCTTAATTATGAAGACCGTGGAGAAGACCTGAAACTACATACAGATAAATTCAAAAGCTATTCTCAAAACTGTTATAGAGAATTGAAGGATATAGGATTCATAATTTTCAGAATAAACTCATTGATTTACTTGTCTGGCCCCTGAGAAAAGCAGATGGACTGTTCAACTAATAGTGGCAGTAAGATGGCAGTGGTGATGGAGTGTCATAATCCCTTGCTAAGTTTCTGTATTTGAGCAAGTTTAAGAACTGGACTTTGTTGCCTGAGGAAGAGGCTTTTCCATTGCAAACTAAAGGGCAATATCAAGTTCTTCTTATCTGGAACAGCCCACAGTATTTAGTCAAGAAATTTGCCTACAGCAGATGCTCAGTTCTGATACTTAAATAAATGAATGTTTTATTCTAAAATAACTTGGCCTTTACCTATTATTTTAAAGTTTCTCATAATATGTAGATTTTGCTAAATAATACTTCTAACATTTTATATGTAATATATGTGTCATACTAAAAATTTTCTATTAAAATTTATTACTAAAGAATTTTTTAAATTGAAAAAACATACACATCTTTATATTTTTATATAATGTATTTATTTATTTAACTTTTATTTTACATTTAGAGGTATTCGTGCAGATTTCTTAGCTAGGTAAATTCGCATTACTGGAGTTTGATGTACAGAATATTTCATCCAGGTTTTAAGTCTAGTATCTATTTATTATTTTTCCTGTTCCTCTCCTTTCTCCCAGCCTCCATCTGTTGGTAGGCTATGGTGTCCGTTGCTCCCATTTATGTGTCCACTTGTTCTCACCATTTGGCTTCCACTTATAGGTGAAAACATGCAGTATTTGTTTTCCTGTTTCTGTGTTAGTGTGCTAAGGATAAAGGATGTGATCTCATCATTTTTTATGACTGCCTAGTATTCCATAGGATACATGTACCACATTTTTAAAATCGAATCTACTATTGATGAGCATTTAGGTTGATTTCATGTATTTGCTATTGTGAATAGTGCTCCAATGAAAATATATGTGTCTTTATGATAGAACAGTTTATATTGATTTGGGCATATACCCAATAATGGAATTTGTGGGTCTTTACCTCTATGAGAAATTACCACTTTCCACAGTGGTTGAAGCAATTTCCTCTCTCAATAGTGTATAATTGTTTCTTTTTCCTGACAATCTTTCCCATCTGTTATTTTTTTTTTACTTTTTAATAATAGCCATTCTGACTGGCATTAGTGGTATCTCATTGTGTTCTTTATTTGCATTTCTCCAATAATCAGTGATGTTGAACTTTTTCTTCAAATGCTTCTTGGCAGCATGTACATCATCTTTTGAAAAGTGTCTTTTTATGTCCTTGGAGAATTTTTTTTTATAAATTTAAGTTCCTTATAGATACTAGATATTAGACCTTTGTCAGATAAATAGTTTGCAAAAATATTCTCCCATTCTGTACATTGTCTGTTAACAATGTTAATAATTGTTTCTTTTGCTTTGCAGAAGCTCTTTAGTTGAATTAGACTCATTTGTCAATTTTTGCTTTTCTTGCAATTGTTTTTGGTGTTTTTGTTGTGAATATTTTACCAGTCTATGACTAGAATGGTATTGCTTAGATGTCTTTCAGGGTTTTCATACTTTTGGGGTTCACATTTAAGTCCTTAATTCATTTTGAATTGATATTTGCATATGGTGTAAGAAAGGGATCCAGCATAAATCTTTTGCATATTTCTAGTCAGTTATTCCAACATCATTTACTGAATAGAGAGTTAATATGGTTTGGCTCTGTGTCCCAACCTGAATCTCATCTTGAATTATAATTCTTATAATCCCCACGTGTTGAAGGAGGGAACTAGTGGAAGGTAATTGGGTCATGGGGGCTGTTTCCCCCATGCTATTTTTGTGATAGAGTTCTCATGAGACCAGATGGTTTTATAAGGGGCTTTTCCATCCAGGTGCAGTGGCTCATGCTTGTAATCCCAGCACTTTGGGAGGCTGAAGCTAACAGATCACCTGAGGTCAGGAGTTTGAGACCAGCCTGGCCAACATGGTGAAAACTCATCTCTACTAAAAATACAAAAAAATGTTTGCTGGGTGTGGTGGGCTGCACCTATAATTCTAGCTACATGGGAGATTGAATCAGGGGAATTGCCTCACTTGTGAGGCAGAGGTTGCAGTGAGCCAAGATCATGCCACTGTACTCTAGCCTGTGTGACAAAGCAAGACTTTCTTTAAAAAAAAAAAAAGAAGAAAGAAAGTTAAAAAAAAAAGTATAAGGGACATTCCCTACTTGGCTCTCTCTCTTTCCTGCTACCTTGTGAAAAAAGTACTTGCTTCTCCTCTGCCTTCCACTATGATTATAAGTTTCCTGAGGCCTCCCCATCCATGCAGAAGTGTAAGTCAATTAAATTTCTTTCCTTTATAAATTACCCAGTCTCAGGCAGTTCTTTATAGCAGTGTAAAAATGGACTAATACAGGAGTTCTTTCCCCATTGCTTGTTTTTCTCAGCTTTGTCAAAGATCAGATAGTCATAAGTGTGTGGTCTTAGTTTTTGGCTCTCTATTCCATTCCATTGGTCTATGTCTCTATCTTTGTACTAGTACTGTGCTGTTTTGCTTACTGTAGTCCTGTAGCATAGTTTGAAAATCAGTAATGTGATGTCTCCAGGTTTGTTCTTTCTGCTTAGAATTGCCTGGGCTATTTGGGCTCTTTTGTACAATTTTATGTAAATTTTAAAAAATTGTTTTAGTTCTATGAAGAATGTCATTGATAGTTTGATAAGAACAGCATTGAATCTCTAACTTGCTTTGGGCAGTATAGCCATTTTTACCATATTTGTGCTTCCTATCTATGAGTATGGAATGTTTTTCCATTTGTGTCATTTATGATTTCTTTGAGTACTGTTTTGTAGTTCTCATTGTACATATTTATAGATATTTCATCATCTCCCTGGTTTGTTGTATTCATAGGCATTTTATTTATTTTTGCAACTATGAATAGAATGGTGTTCCTAATTTGGCTCTCGGCATGACTTTTGTGGGTATATGGGAATGCTCATAATTTTTGTTCATTGTTTTTGTAACCTGGGACCTTGGTAAAGGTGTTTATCAGCTTACCGAACTTTTGGGACAAGATGGTGGGTTTTTATAGATATAGAGTCATGTCTTCTGTAAACAGGGATATTTTGACTTTCTCTCTTTCTATTTAAATGCTCTTTTTTATTTCTTTTTGGTTGCTCTGGCCAGGACTTCTAATACTATGTTGAATTGAAGTGGAGAGAGAGAGAATATTTGTCTTGTTCCAGTTTTAAAGTAGAATTTTACAGCTTTTTTCTATTGAGTATGATGTTGGCTGTAGAATTTTGCAGATGGCTCTTATTATTTTGAGGTATGTTCCTTCAATACCTAGTTTGTTGAGTGTTTTTTTAAACATGAAATGATGATGAGTTTTATCAAAAGACTTTTCTGCATCTACTTAGATAATCATGTAGATTTTTTTATCTTTAGTTCTGTTTAAGTGATAAATCATATTTATTGATTTGCATATGTGTAACCAACCTTGCAACCCAGAGATAAAGCCTACTGGACAGTGGTTTATAAACTTTTTGCTGTGCTATTGATTCAGTTTGAAAGCATTTTCTTGAGGAATTTTGCATCAGTGTTCATCAAGGCTATTTGCCTGAAGTTTTGTTTCTTTGTTGTATTTCTGCCAGGTTTTGGTATTGGGATGATGCTAGCCTCATAGAATACTCATAAATAACATATAGAATACTCAGAGAATAGTTATAGAATACCTCATAGAATACTCATAGAATAACTGATTCTGAGATAGGGAGGAGGCCCTTCTCAATTTTTTTTGGAATAGTTTCAGTAGAAATGGTACCAATTATTATTTGTACATCTGTTAGAATTCAGCTCTGAATCTGTCTGGTCCTGGGATTTCTTTTTATTGGTAGACTATTTATAACTGTTTTAATTCCAGAGTTCATTATTGGTATGTTCGGTAATTTAGTTTCCTCCTGGTTCATTCTAGGGAGTGTGTATGTCCAGGTATTTATCCATTTTCCAGTTTGTGTCCATAGAGCCATTCACAATATTCTGCAATGGCTATTTGTATTTCTGAGGATTCAGTGGTTCTATCCCTTTGCATTTTCTAATTGCGTTAATTTCAATCTTCTCTCTTTACTTTTTTTTATCAATTTAGCTAGCAGTCTATCTAGTTTATTAAATTTTCCAAACCAAAAAAACAACTTCTGGGTTTGTTGATCTTTTGAATGGTTATTGTGTCTCAATTTCCTTCATTTCAGCTCTTATTTAGCTTATTTCTAGTCTTCTGCTAGCATTCAGGAAGGGCTGCTCTTGGTTCTCTTGTCCTTTTAGTTTGAGATATTAGGTTGTTAGGTTGAGATATTTCTAAATTTTTGATGTGGGCATCTAGTGCTATAAATTTCCCTTCTAACACTGCATTAGCTGTGTCTCAGAGATGCTGATATGTTGTGTCTTTTATCCTATTAGTTTCAAAGGGCTTCTTCATTTCTGCTATAATTTCATTAAGTCATTAAGAAGTAGGTTGTTTAATTTTCATGTAATTGTATAGTTTTGAGTGATTCTCTTAGCCTTAATTTCTAATTTTATACTAATTTTTTATACTAATTTTATTCTAATTTCTAATTTTGGATTTTCTGAGGATTGTTTTGCATACAGTTGTGTCGTGCATTTTAGAGTCTATGCACTGTGGCAATGAGGAAAATGTATGTTTGTTGTTTTCTGGTAGAGAGTTCTGTAGATGTCTATTATGTTTATTTGACACAGTACTGAGTTCAGGTTCTGAATACCTTTGTTAATTTTCTGCCTTGAGGATCTGATACTGTGACAGGGGGATGTTGAAGTCTCCCACTACCACTGTGTGAGAGTCAGTCTCACTAAAGGTTTCTACAGACTTGCTTCATGAATCTAGGTGTTCTTGTGTTACATGTATATATATTTAGGATAGTTAGGTCTTCTTGTTGAGTTGCACCCTTTACTATTACGCAATGTCCTTCTTTGTCTTTTTTGATCTTTGCTGGTTTAAAGTCTGTGTTTTTTTTTCTGAAATTAGTATTGCAAACTCTGCTTTCTTCTGTTTCCATTTCCTTGATAGATTTTGTATTATTATGCAAACTTGTCTGTGTTGTTGCTTTACAGTGTTGCTTTATAGTGGTATATGTGTTTAAGTGTGTTTTTCTAGTGGCTGGTAACAGTACTTTCCTTTCTGTATTTAGTACTTCCTTCAGGAGCTCTTGTAAGGCATGTATGGTCGTAACAAATTCCATCAGCATTTGCCTGTCTGAAAGGATTTTATTTCTCCTCAGCTTATGAAGCTTAGTTTGGCTGGATATGAAATTTTTATTTAAGATTTCTTTTCTTTAAGGATATTGAATATTGGCTCTCAATCTCCTTTGGCTTGCAGGGTTTCTGCTGAGATGTCCATTGTTAGTCTGTTGGGCTTCCCTTTGTAGGTAACCTGACCTTTCTGTCTAGCTGCCTTTAACATTTTTTCTTTCATTTCCATTTTGGAGAATCTGATGTTTATGCATCTTTGGATGATATTCTTGTGAAGTATATTATGAAGGTTCTCTGCATTTCCTGAATTTGAACGTTGGCCTCTCCAGCTAGGTTGAGGAAGTTTTAATGGATGATATCCTGAAATATATTTTTCAACTTGCTTTCATTCTTCTCATCTCTTTTAGGGACATCAGTGAGTTGTAGATTTGGTCTCTTTATATAATCCCATTTTAAAATTTTTTTTTCATTCCTTTTTCTCTGTTATTCTCTGTCTTATTTCAGGAAGCCAGTCTTCAAACTCTGAGATTCCTTCATCAGCCTAATCAATTCTGCTATTAATACTTGCGATTGCATTATAAAATTTTTGTAGTTTGTTTTTTTTAGCTCTATCAGGTCAGTTATATTCTTTTCAATACTGGCTATTTTGTCTGTCAGCTCCTGTATCATTTTATTGTGATTCTTAGCTTCCTTGTATTGGATTTCCACATATTTCTGCATCTCAGTGATCTTCATTTCTATCTGTATTCTGAATTCTGTTTCTGTCATTTCAGCCATCTTAGTCTGGTTCAGAACCCTTGCTGGAGGGCTAGTGCAGTCATTTAGAGGAAAGAAGGCACTCTGGCTTTTTGAGTTGTCAGACTTCTCGTGCTGGTTTCTTCTTATCGTCATGTGCTGATATTCCATCAATCTTTGAAGTAGCTGTGCTATGGATGGGTTTTGTTTTTCTTTTATCCTATTTTATAGGACAAATCAAACCCTTGAGGGTTTGACTGTGGTATATAAGGTGAGTCAGTCAGCTGGTTTTTTTCCTGGAAGATTTTAGGGGGCCAAGACTCAGGTCACAATTTCTGGACTGTATGCTCTAACTCTGGGGACTGGTAACAGGCCTTGACTTTGTTCTCTGGCTTCTCAAAGTTAGAAACTCCCTGAGCTGTGGTGGTGGTGGTCCTGAAATATTCTCTAACCATTAATAGCTGTACTCCAAAGAATGGTGCCAGCCAAAGCATTTCACAGGGCAATGGCAGCAGGATCCATCCTCATTTGCATGTGTCAGCAGCAACTGCAGTGCAGCAGGGTTTGCTATTGTTGGTACCTAGTTTCACTCTGGGAGCAGTGTTGGCACAGGGATGGGGCACTGGTGAGAGTGGATTTGTGGGCTCTATGTCCACCAAGGCTCTGATTACAATGTCAGCATTGTGGGGGTGTATGCACACATGAGTACTAGTAGGGCAGGGAGACTACGATCTGCCTACTCACATACACATTGTTAAAGTAATGTTGGGAGTGGCCACGGGCCCCAGAGAAGTTGAAGTTGGGAGAGGGAGCTGGTGGGCTGGCACATGGCTGTGGGGTCTGCTTCACCGAAACTCTCTGCCAGTCAGGTATTGTCCACCAGTGTAGTAGCAATGATATAGGTCCCCAGGTTTCCTGAAGCTGAACTGCAAGGAAGTGTGGCCAGGCTGTGGTCCCTGGAAAGGCCAGTAGATCTAGGGGTATTCAGGTTGAACCAGCTCCATCTGAAGAGCAAGATCACCCTGCAGAGTTCAGGCCCAACACTTCCCCTAGGGATAGAGTCTCCTATGGGAGCAAGTTGAGCCTACAGGGATGAGTTTCCTTGGCCATACTTCACAACAGGTGCTCCTGCCTCAAACCCTCTGGGCTCCACATCAGAGGAATCCCTGCCAGGATTCCAGAGGCCCATGGTGAGAGCAGGTTGTTCCTTGTCAGTTCACTCACCTATTTCCCTGGAGTCACGGGGGCCAGGAAGGAGTGCCAGTGTGCTGTAGCCCGTATGAGGTTCTCAGCTTCCTCCTCCTTCAACCCAGCTTCTGTGTCTTCCCCCTGGGTACTCTCAATGCCTTTCATCTGAAGATCTTTAAGAGTGGACTTGTCATCGCAGTCTGTTGGGGGCTGCTATTGTACCTTGCTGCATCTAGTTGGCCTTCTTGCCCATCTCTATTCTAATATCTTTAATTTACCATTTTTTACAGGAAAACACGACCTCTCCCAAACCCCGTTTCTTTTCACAAGTTTTACTTTTTCTCTGAAAATAGAATGAATGTTTTAAGAGACTGTCTAAGTTTTTACACTGCCTGTTACATTGTATCATTATGAGGTTGTGATTTTGAGAATGGCTTTCTTTTCAGATGAGTTCCTTGAGATAGTAACACAATTTTTTTTATCACTAAAAGGCAGATAATCACAGGGATTTTAGTGTTTCATTTTTCTCTCAGCCTGATGTTCATTATAAAATCAACCACTAACACTGTTTAAACTTACTGTTTTTTTTTCATTTCTGTGTTTATACATATTTGTGAGGTAGAGATTTTGACTGGATTTCCAAACCGTTAATTTAAATATATGCACAGAACTAAAGACATAAGGTTTTAAATTCAATTATCTGGTTGGCTATGAAGGCTTTATTTTCATGTGAAAAAAAAATCTCAAGAATACCTCAAAGTACGAAAGTTGTTATCATGCAATTGAACAGGCATTATTTCTCCAAATCTATAGTTATGTGTAAATTTTTCTGTATATCTTTGAATTACTTTTCTATCTCTTACTATTACTATTAAGAGAGAGTAACAACTTCTACATTGACAGAAAATTTGTTATTTATACTTTCACTTATATTTGATGCTTTTTTTCAATCAAAAAATTTAGGTTGCCTAAAAATATAATCCATATGGTGTTTGAGCTTAGTGGCATCAGAAAACTGCATTTGAAGTGGCCGAAAGTATGTGCATAAAATTAAGTTCAGACATTCATTGTATCTTTTGTAAGACATTAAAAATAAAGTAATTCTTTTTCATTCTAGGTAAATTTTTCAACTTTTTTATGGTCATTGCTTTGAGTTGATAAAATATTCCTTTGGAAACTGATGTCTATACTTGAGATTAATAAAGTTCCCTGTGCTTTTAGTGTCCAAAATGCAGATCTGAAATGTTAAACCAAAATAAAATATCTTTCAAAGGCTGAAAAATGAAATCCCTTAAAATTATATGTGTGTCTTATACCTCCATAAATCATTCTTTTAAAATAAATAATTCAGTCCTAATTTTATTCACTTATGAAAGAGAATAACACCAGAGCATTATTAATTACTTTTTATAATGAACTGAGTTCAGAATATCTATAAAGAAGTTGTTTTTTCTAATGAAATTTAAAGGTATGCATAATTAATGTTAAACTGAATAGATACTTTAGATATTAGTAGTTAAGCTGTACTCTTGAAAAAGGAAATTTATGCAACCAGCATAGCAGGTAGGAGAAATGGTTATTGTCTAACTTTAAATTAGCAATTTCTTGAATAAAAGACATTAAAAGAAAATAAAAGACATTAAAAGAAAATAAAAGACATTAAATATTCGAGCCTGAAATAGGAAAACTGGGAAAAATTATAAATATAATAAATGTGTTGTTCCCCAGTTAAATATTGGCACTCCAATAATCTTTTTCTCTTCCTATTAAAAGTAACAAATTCATTCATCAAAACTGTGTAGTGCTTAATAGTTTACCTTATTTTTTGTTTTCTCTGATTTCACATCTATCAAATAATCAAAATTACTGCATTAAATGCTAGCCTAGTGCCTAGTTTCATTATTCAAGAGGAAGTCACAGTGAATCATAATGACATTTGAATTTAACAGGAGTAACTGGAATGAGAAAAAAAATATTTGGATTGCATAGGAATAGTAAGTGATCAATTACAAGAACAAATTGTAACCCATATGCTCTATCTAAAAAGGTGTAGCAAACTAATCAGTACATAAAGAGTTTCTATAAGGGACTACAGTCTTAGTAGAGATTAAATGTAATACCATGGTCCTGGGCTAGGAAGTAGAGTCACAATAACATTTGGGGAAGAAGATGAGAATCTATGTATTAATAGATTGGAAACAAACTCCCAGTGAAACGGTTTAAAAAGAACAAATGTGAGTGGAATTGTTCCAGGTCACTGAATTGGTGTTCAATATAGTATGCAAGCTGTGGAGAAATTAAAATGCTGGAAATAGGAAAATTAGACCAATTGACAGTTAAAATGAACAAACTCGACATGTGAAGTGTGGGCAAGCTTGGTTAGAACACAGGTGGCAAATAATTGCCTTTCTGGCAACAAAATAATAGATTTACAAATCAATACAAATACAAATCTTAATATACTTTCTTGGGAGGTCTAAGTATTAGATCTGTTCTGTCCAATAAGATAGCCACTAGTCACATATAGTTATTTGTATTAAATTTAAATTAATTAAAATTTAAATGTAATTCTAAATCTGCAGTAGACATTCTCAAGTTCTCAGTAGTCTCTTGAGGCTTCTGGCTACCATATTGTTCATTATGAATATAAACATTTCCATTGCTGAAGAAAATTTAATTGGTACTGTTTTAGGTGGACACAGCAACTCAATTTGGACAGTCTAGGGCTATGAGGTGCAATTTTCATGATTAAAAAAACTCATGCCAATAGAGAATATAACCTATTTAGGGCCTTAAAATAAATATGGATTAGGCAATGAATGTTATAAATGACAACAGAGCTGTTCATATTTCCAGGAAATGCTGTAAAATATAAGCAGTTTTTCCCTCAAAATCCAGTAAACCAAATAAAATAAATTAACAAGACACTTCCATTTATGCTGGAACCATACATTTAGAAAAATAAAATTAGAACAAAACAAGAAAGAATGCTGAGAATGTTTTCAATATATCCAAACCAGAAATTAAATAATCTGCAATGCTGTTTAGAATGTTATAACTGAAAGTTTTACTTTTGTTTAGGATGTAGAAATTCACAATACAAAACTGTTCCTTTGGTAGTAATTGGAAAATAACCAAGAAACCTAAAAAATAACAACAAACTACATATGTATTTCCTAAGCACAAAATCAATCTATAAAAAGATATGTGAAGCAAATAAATTCAAGTTAAGAATGAGTACTTCATAGATGAGTACTGATTAAATCACCAGAAACATTTGTTGGATCATGAATCTGAAGGATTGGATCTGCCTTAGAAGAGGAGACTGCTATGAGTAAGCAAAAACAGTAGAGGTTGAAAATCTATGGGGGTTGTTCTGGTGGATTGGTTTCATATGTTCAAAGAAGGCTATTTTACCTACCTGCCAATACTTCTCATGGGACTTTTGCTGAATATAGTGGTGGTGGTAGTATGAGAGGCTGAGATCTGTTCTGCTAATGGGATTCACGGGTGGAGAGAGAAAGAGAGAGAGAAAGAGAGAAACTCCATAATATTATAATTCTTAGATAAAAAAATTATGCTAGAGGAAAAGTTCTATAATATACACAGTGCTTAACTTGGTCCCAAGACTTTTAAAGCAGAGGTAAACTTAATTTAATTGCAACACAGTTTAATCTAGCAGAATTCCCAGTTACATAAAAATGATCAGCATCTTTTACTATCTGATGAACAAAGAAAGAAATTTTTCCCTCTGAAGAAAATAATATTTTTCTTAATCTCTTTGATTCTTTTAATTAAAAATAGTCACAATGAAGTATTAATTAGACTTGTGAATAATAAATAAAATTAGGCCATAATCAAGAGAAGAAATAGTCATAAGAAGTAGATACAAATGTTAGAAATAGCAACTGGCCTTTAAAATTACAGTTATAAATAAAAAAATCAGAAGAATAAATGAAAAAAATAGATGAAAAGTACAAAGATTTAAAAAAAATAGAATTTCTAATAAAGACACAAAATAGCATTCTGTAACTGAAAAACGTACTATCATAAATTGATTTAATAACATACAGGACAGAAAAAAAGGGATAGTAAACATAAGACAGGCAATAGAAATTACCAAAGTAAAAAATAGGGGAAACATCAAATAACAGAAAAGAGTGGCTAAGAAACTATGGACCATATCAAAATCCTAATAAAAATATAAACTGGAGTTATAAAAGTTGTAAAAGATTGAATGAGGTAATATAATGAGTTGATAAAGAAAACAGGTAGAATTTTCTGTTATTCAAGAAATACAGAAAACTTGAAAAAATAAAGATATAAAGACAATCAAATAACAATATATTGTAGACATAATGCTAAAAACTAGAGAGAAAAGAAAAATTTTAGAGAGAAAACAAAGTCACATTACATTCAGAACAAAAATAACAATGATTTATGCCAGACATCATAAAATTGGAAAAATAAAATAATACCTTGAAAGATAGAAAGAATAAAAAGCAAACAGTTTCCTAGAATTTTATGCACAACAAAACTCTTTAAAAATAAATCTTTTTTAAGTTCTAAAAATGAAAGGCTGACAGTTCTTCACCAGTAGGATCATATTACAAGAAATACTAAGAAATTTCAGAGAAATCTTTCAAAATAAATTAAAAGGATCCCAGATCAAAATATGGATCTACAGGATAAAATAAAAGAGAAAACAAATGATAGATATATAAGTATATGCAAAAGACTGTACTTTTAAATTAACCATTTGAAAAGACTATTATACTAAAAGTCCAGAAAAGCAGTTTCAACAAAAAAACAAAACTTGACATAATTAGGCTAAGGAGCTTCTATAGAGCACACATAGCTATCAACAGAGTAAAGAGACAGCCTACAGAATGGGAGAAAATATTCACAATCTATGCATTCAATAAAATATCCAGAATCTATAAGGCTTTTAAATAATTAAACAAGTGAAAAACAAATGACCCTGTTAAAAGTAGGCAGAGGACATGAACAGATACTGCTCAAAAGAAAATATAAAACCGATCAACAAATATATGAATAAAAATGTTCAACTTTACTAATCACCAGAGATTCAAATCAAGACAAAAATAAGAAACTATCCCATATAAATTATAATGGCTATTATTAAAAGTCAAAAAATAACAGATGCTGGCCAGGTTGTGAAGAAAAGGAAACCCTTATACACTACTGGTGAGAATACAAATTATTTCAGCCAATGTGAAAAGCAGTTTGAAGATTTCTCTAAGAATTTAAAACAGAACTACCATTTGATCCAGAAATCCAATTACTGGGTAAATATCCCCCAGAAATAAATTGTTCTATCAAAAGGACATATGCACTGTACATTCATCGCAGCATGATACACTACAGCAAAGACATAGACTCAACCTAGGCTTCTATCAGCAATGGATTGCATAAAGAAAAGGTGGTACACATACACCATGGCATATTTTACAACCATAAAAAAGAATGAAATTACATTCTTTGCAGAATATGAATGCAACTGAAGGCCATTATCTAAAGTGAATTCGTGCAGGAATAGAAAACCAAAAACTACATTTTCTTACTTATAAGTGGGAGCTAAATGTTGGGTACATGTGGACAGAAAGATGGGAGCTATAGACACTTGGTACTATTGCTGGGGAGAGAGAGAAGTGGGCAAGGGCTGAAAAAGTACCTATAGGGTACTATACTCACTACCTGGGTGAGGGAATTATCTGTATCCAAACCTCAGCATCATGCATTGTATCCATGTAGCAAATCTGCATATGTACCCCCTAAACCTAATTCAAAGTTAAAATTTAAGAAAACATGAAAACATTACTGTATCATGGGGTATATTATACATATAATGTACTTGAAAAGTCTGCCTCCAGGCCAAAACTCTTATGTGTGATTTGTTTATAATTCAACCCTAGGCAATTACAATGTTTTGCCTAGCAAGCCTGTTGTGAGAAGCTGCCTGGTCAACATGGTGAAACCCCATCTCTACTAAAAATACAAAAAATTAGCTGGGCATGGTGCCGCGTGCCTGTAATCCCAGCTACTCAGGAGGCTGAGGCAGGAGAATTGCCTGAATCCAGGAGGCAGAGGTTGTGGTGAGCTGAGATCACGCCATTGCACTCCAGCCTGGGTAACAAGAGCAAAACTCTGTCTCAAAAAAAAAAAAAAAGATATGTCACATAGTGCACTGTAACTTTCTAAGGGATGCACAGTCAAGGACTTATCCCCCAGCTCACTCCCAACCATGTACATGTGTATATCTGCATTTCTAGTCCTTGTACCTCTATTTGAAGGCTCCCTGGTTGGGGGCCTCCGCTAAGGGTCTTTCTAGGCACCTCCTCTGAAATCTATTTACCAGTTAGACCCTAACTGATAGAATTTTTCCCACCCTGACTCAGTATTTTTCCACTCCAGGACCTTCTCCAGCTCTTTTCTTGTGAGGGCTCAGGTCCATAAAGTGGCATCAGATTTTTTCTAGGAGCTCCTCGACTCTAATATGATTTGTCCAATCTGTGCTCCCTGTCATCTGACCTTCACCTGGTGCTGTTCTATGGGGAAATATGAAACACTGAAGTGTGGTACTCTTCCTTTTGCCTCTTGCCTGCCCTGTTGTCATAAGTAAATAACAGCCTTTTCAGTTTGGCTTGTCTTAATTGATTACCTTAACACCTGCCAGCTTAACTCTGTGTGTGTGTGTGTGTGTGTGTGTACACATACGTATATGCATTGTTGTGGGGATTTATTTTCAATAAAGTGGTAAAATTAATTCAAAATAAATTACACATGAATAGGAAGAAAATCAATAATAAATGACAGAATTAATCCCAACCAATTCAGCAATCACATTAACTGTAAATAGACTATTCAGTCTAAGCAATACCAGAGATTGTTATTTGGAATAAAACAAAACAAAAAAGATCCAACTCTAAGCTGTCCAGGAGAGTTGTACTTTAAATAGACACACATAGATTGAAGTAAAAGCATTAAACTAGAAGACACAACCACCAAATACTAACCACAGCTTTATGGTATGAACATATTTATATCAAATTGTTCTATATGTTGTTATGAGAGATACAACAATATTCCATGAAGATAAATCTTGTTCTCTAGAGGGATCTGAGTTCTTTTTTTTTCTTTCTGTCTTTTTTATTGTACTTTAGGTTCTGGGATACGTATACAGATCATGTAGGGTTGTTGCATAGGTGCATACATAACCAGGTGGTTTGCTGCCTCCACTCCCCCTTCATCTATAGACATTGGGGAGTGGGGAGGGATAATGTAGGGGGACCTGAGTTCTAAAGGTCATGCCCTTAATAATGTACCTCAAAGATGGGTGAAGCAAAGTAGACATGACCAAAGGAGACAGAGATAAGTGTCCAATTATTTAAGATTTTAACTTCCCTACACTGAACCAATTTTATTGGATTTTGTTATATAGAAAAAAGGCAAAAATAATAAATGCATTGCCCAAAGAATTATCACACTCTAAGTACATCTGTACCCAACTCAAGAATGTTACCTAAACTTTAGTATCTTTATACGTTACTCAGTCATCTCACCAAAAGATGAACAATAGTTTGACTTCTATTAATATATATTTATTTATTTTTCCTGTATTTGAACTTTACTTAAATGGTTTCCTTAGCTCAGAACTGTCTGTCAGATTTACTTATATTGGTTCATGTAGCAGAAAATTCTTCATTGTTTAGCATTCAACTGTATGAATATCCATAATTTTTAAATCATTCTATTCTTGATGAATATTTTGAATATTCTAATTTCAAATTTTTTTTTTGAGGTGAGGTCTCACTCTGTCACCCAGGTTGGACTGCAGTGGCATGATCTTGGCTCACTGCAACCTCTGCCTCCCAGGTTTAAGGCCAGCCTCCCAAGTAGCTGGGACAATAGGCACCTGCCACCACACCTGGCTAAGTTATTTTTTATATTTTAGGTAGAGACAGAGTTTTGCCATATTTCCCAAGCTGGTCTTGAACTCCTGGGCTCAAGTCATCTGCCTGCCTTGGCCTCCCAAATGCTGAGATTACAGGCATGAGCCACCAGGCCCAGCTTGGAGTTCTAATTAATAAAGCTACTATGAACATTATTATGCAGATATCTTACAAATATAAGTACATATAGCTGTTGAATATATACATAGGAATAAAATTGCTGGACAAAATAGAATGTGTATTTTGAAGGTTAATAGGTATTATAAACAAGTGTTTATATTTCCAAAGTGTTTATATAAAATTGTATTTCCACCAGTAGAGAATGGGATTCTATTTTGTTGATATCTGTTTCATTTTTCTTATTGATGTTATAATTCTCATTTTATTTTATTTTATTTTTTTATTACAGGCGTGAGCCACTGCGCCTGGCTTTTTTTTAATTTTAAACTTAATTTTCTCTGAAGCTATATTAATGCATATCATCATAGCTTATATTTGCATGTATTTGATGAGTCATGCCAGTGAGAGCATTGTAAATATAAGCTACCACGTGCACACTTTACATGTATAATATGCACAATTTACATGTATACACACTTTACAGGTGCATACGATATGCACACATGCAGTATGCACATGTGTTTGTAGGCATTTCTGTATCTCCCTTTCAGATTCCTTTTAAAATCATTTCTCTAATTTCTTTTACAGAATTGTATATATGCTAGACCCAAACCCATGTTGAGTATTTGTATTAAAAGTAACTTCATCTATTATGTGGATTACATTTAAAATTTAGTAGTTTTTTGATGAACAGGGATTATTAATTTTAAGTCAATTCACTTCATTAAAAATGTCCTTTATTGTGAGAATTTTTGAGTAATATTAAAATAATATGTCAATTTTTAATATAATGCTTTTGTTATAAAAAATATTAGTAGTGCTTCTGGGTGGTAAGATTTGAGATTAAAATTATTTCCTTTTTTGTATTTAAAATTTTTCTTATAAGGTTTTTGATATTCTTACCTGTTGATAATCGAATTAATCATACTGCTTAGCTCATTTTAGTTTATGAGCACGGGTTTGCAAAGGACTGTATCTTGTTAATTAAATAATTAATTCTCTTTTTCCTCCTATCCCACTTCCATTCTTCTCCCATGGACCACCATGGCCCATTCTTCTATTTCATCTGTTCTTATGAAAAGGATATTATATCAAACATATTTATTTAACTTCTTAAAATATTACTTTGCTTTCACAATTTTTTATTAAGTACTATGTTTTTTTAAAGAACACTTTATGTTGATAAGTGTACATCAAACCTATTGATTCTAGTTGATATATAATTTCCTATTGCTTGAATTTACCACATTTTACCTACATACCTGAGTGACAGATACACATTGCCTCTGTTGTTCCAGACTGCTCTTCAGAAATGTCTGTACCTGTATTAGTCCATTCTCACACTGCTACAAAGAATTACCTGATATTAGGTAATTTATGAAGAAAAGAGATTTAATTGACTCTAGTTGACTCACAGTTCCTCAAACTGTATAAGAAGTATGGCTGGGAGACCTCAGGCAACTTCCAATCATGGCAGAAGGCAAAGGGAAAGCAAGCATGTCTTGCCAAGCTGGAGCAGGAGAGAGAACAAAAGGCGAAGTGCTACACACTTTTAAATAATCAGATTTTATGAGAAATCACTCACTCTCCAGAGAACAGCAAGGAGGAAATCAGCCCCAATAATCTAATCACCACCTACCAGGTCCCTTCCAACACTGAGGATTACAATTCAACATGAGATTTGGGAAGGGACATAGAGCCAAACCATATCATTTTGCCCCTGACCTCTCCCAAATCTCACATTCTTCTCCCATTTCAAAACTAATTATGACTTTCCAACATTCTCCCAATATCTTAACTCTTTTAGCATTAACTCAAAAAGCCAGGTCCAAAGCTTCATCTAAAACAAGGAAAATTCCTTCCACCTGTGTGTCTGTAAAATCAAAAACAAATTAGTCACTTCCAAGATACATTGGGGGTACAAGCATTGGGTAAATATTCCTATTCCAAAAGGGAGAAATTGGCTGAAACCAATGGGCTTCAGACTCCATGAAAGTCCAAAACACAGTAAAGCAGTCGTTATTCCTACAGCTCCAAAATAATCTTTGATTTCATGTATCACATTCAGACCACACTGAAGGGGTAGATTCCCAAGGCCTTATGCAGCCCTGCCTCTGTGGCTCTGTAGGTTACAGCCCCTATGGCTGCTTTCACGGGCTAGTATTGAGTTCCTGTGTCTTTTCCATGCACAGGGTGCAAGCCATCAGTGGATCTGCCACTCTGGAGTCTGAGGACAGTGGCCCTTTTCTTACAGCTCCACTAGGCAGGGTCCCAATGAGGACTCTGTGTTGGTGCTCCAACCCCACATTTCCCTTCCGCACTGCTCTAGCAGAGCTTCCCCATGAGGGCTTCACTCCCGTAGCACACTGCTGCTTGGATATCTAGGCATTTTCATACATCCTGTGAAATCTAACTGGAGGCTTTCAAACCTCAACTCTTGTCTTCTGCACATATGCAGGCCAACACCACATGGAAGCCACCAAGACTTGGGGCTTGCACCCCCTAAAGCAATGCCAGAGCTGTACCTTGACCCCTTTTCAGCACAGCTGGAGCTAGAGTGGCTAGGATGCAGGGCAAGATGTTTTGATGATGCACAGAGCACTGGAGCCCTGGTTCTGGCTCACAAAACCATTTTATTTTTCTACTAGGCTTCTAGGCCATGAAGGTCTCTGACATGCACTGGATATATTTTCCCCATTGTCTTGGTTATTCACTTCAGCCCCTCTACTGAATAATTAGGCTGCAAATTTTCCAAACATTAATGTTCTGCTTCCCTTTTAAACCTAAGTTCCAGTTTCAGGTCATTTCTTTGTTTATGTAAATGAGTGTAGGCTTTTAGAAGCAGCCAGGCCATTTCTTGAACATTTTGCTGCTTGGAAATTTCTTCCATCAGATACCCTAAATCATCTCAAGGTCAAAGTTTCACAGATCTCTAGAGCAGGGGCACAATGCTGCCAATCTCTTTGCTAAAGCATAGCAAAAGTAACTTTTACTCTAGTTCCTAATATATTCCTTATCTCCACCTGACACCACCGGAGCCAGGACTTCATTGTTCATATCACTATCAGCATTCTTTGGCCATGTCCATTCAACAAGTCTCTAGGAAGTTCTAAAATCCCCCTTATCTTCATGTTTTCTTCTGATCCCTTCAAAGTGTCCCAACCTCTGCTTATTGCCAAGTTCCAAAGTTGCTTCCATAGTTTCAAATATCTTTATAGCAATCCGCCCCATGACACACCACTGCTAACAATTCTCTCTATTAGTCCATTCTCACATGCTATAAAGAACTACCTGAGGCTGGGTAATTTATAAAGAAATGGGGTTTACTTGACTAACAGTTCCAGAAGGTGTACAGGAAGCATGACTGGGAGGCCCTGGGAAACTTTCAATCATGGTAGAAAGTGAAGGGATAGCAAGTATGACTTACCATGGCAGAGCAAGAGATCAAGCAAAGGGGGAAGTGCTACACTCTTTTAAACAAGCAGATCTTATGAGGACTCCCTCAGTATTAAGAGAATAGCAAGGGGGAAATCTGCTCCCATAATCCAATCACCTCCTACCAGGTCCCTCCCAACACTGGGGATTATAATTCAACATGAGATTTGAACACGGACACAGTCAAATCATGTAACTGCCCATCTATAGTACATCAGAGCATGAGGTTGGCTAAAACTTTGTATTTTCAATTTTTCTCTATATTTTATCCATCAAACTGAAAAACATGCTTTGAGTTATGTTTCTATGATAACTAATAATTTTGGGCATTTTTTCACATGCTTCTTAAGTCCTTAGGCTTTCTCATTTGTAAGTTGCCTTTTGTTCCCTTTGACAATTTTTAGCTGAATTTGTTGTACTATTCTTCTTGATATGAAGGAATTACTTGTGATAGATTAATTATAATCATTTGATTTTGGTATTGCAACTATGTTCTATCATGATACCTTATAGCTATTAATTTTTTCTTAATTGTGTTTCATTATCAACACACATACTGACACACACACACTCACTCTCACATGAGCAAAAACCTCTCATTCCTGAGACTAGTTAGATAGCCATATCATTTGCTAATAAGAATAATTTTTGCTTTACCTTCTCAAACTGGCTTGTAACGAAGACTGTTACCTGTTTTTATTTGGTGAGAGTAGAGTGTTGGCCATGAACATTAGTATGATATCATAGTGTAATGATGATGAGGCACACAATGTCCCCACTAAATATAATGTTTTCTGTGTGGTTTTAGTATATAATATTAACAATTTTAAAGTGATTCCTTTTATTTCTGTTTGCTAGGAGTTTGCATAAAATCATTGTTTTCATAAATATGTATCAAACTTTAATATTGACTTCTTTTCTGCATTGAGACAATTTCTAAAATTCTCTTTTGTAAACTAATGTGACTTCCTGCGTGCTATGGTTTGAATGTTTTCTCTCTCAATTTCATATGTTGAAACCTAATTCTCAATGTGGTATTATTAGAAGAAGGGGACCTTACGGGGTTATTAGGTCATGAAGGCTGTGTCTTTATATGCAGGATTAGTACTCTTAAAAAAGAGACTTCAGGGAGCTAGCTAACCCCTTTCATCATGTGAGTACACAAGTAGAAATTTCCAGCTCTGAGTAAAAGGGGCCACCACTAGACAAACAATCTACCAGCGCCTTGATCTTGGACTTTCCAGACTCCAAAACTGTGAGCAATAAATTTCCACTTTTTTTAAGTTACCTAGTCAAGGGTATTTTGTTACAGCAGCCAAAATGACTAAGACACTGGATAGGGAGTTATGTATATACTGTATATGATGATGTATATAATTTTATTAAACTGTTAAATTCAGCTAGGTAATATTTATTTGGAATTTTGCTTCTAAATAGTAGGGTTAATAGTGAGACTCTTTATAATTCATTTCTGTCTTTGTGATACGTAAGACAAAAAAGAGAGAAAGAGCAATCCTCTTCCTTGTTTTTTTGAAACAAGATTTCATTGACCTCTTAACAGAGCTAGGCAACTTTGTGCCTTTTTATTTTGGAGAACAAACTAACACATATGAATTATTGAAAACTTCGATAAGTGATACTATTAACTGAAACTTAAAACTTTAAGGCAAAAATAGTTGCAGGACATATTTAATTATTATAAAGGAAAAAACTGAAGATAATATTAATACAACCTAAAATATTTTAAACCCCAATTGACTATAACAGCAGAGATAAATGGATGTTCGGAATTCTACGTGGAGACTAACTCATGCCTCTTAGAACATTATCTAAAAAGAAGGAAAAGAAAAATCAGAGAAACTAGGGCCTTAATAATATCACTAGTGAACTTGAATTACTCTTTTTGAGGATACACTGGACATGTTAATAGGTAAATCACAAAAAGGCTAAATTACAATAAACATTTAAAACATACTATCTAATAAAAGTTAAAAATTGTATGCATGCACAGCTAAAGAAATGGCATATACTTAGAAATAAATTAATTAAAATGTATTTAAAACAATTATGAAAATTATATTTACATATAAATATAGTGAAAACACTATGTGATAAAATATGTGTCACAACTAAAGCATTGAGGGTAATTTATAGCTCTAAATTTGCTTGTCTGAAAACACAAAATATAAAATGAGTGAATGAAACGACACAAATTTGAAAATAGACAAATCAGCAAAAATAATGAATCAATAAATATGGAAAAGGCAAAAGTAAATAGAGAACAGAGATGATAAAAGGGAATATTTCATAATAAGCATAATGTAAATTTAATAAGGCTGATAAAGAATAAAAGAGAAGACATAAATGAAAAAATGCATATTAAAAACAAAAGAATTTTAATGAGCAAGTATATGCCAAGACATATGTCAATGCATACAATATACATTTATTTTAAAAAAATTAATGCCACAATTTTAGCAGAAAGAGATATAAAATTTGAACCAATGTATATTTAATATATTTGAGATTTAAACATTCTTTCTAAATATTATATTTTTTAATTTAAAATAAAATTTTATTTTATTTATTTTTTATTGTACTTTAGGTTCTGCAGTACATGTGCAGATCATGCAGGATTGTTGTATAGGTACACACATGGCAATGTGGTTTGTTGCCTCCATCCCCCCATCACCTACATCAGGCATTTCTCCCCAAATTACTAACATAAAATATCATATATTTGTATGAATTATAAAGTTAAAAAATACTTAATATCTTATAAATATTTAATAAACATATTAAATAAATACATTACTACTATATTTATATATAGAAATAGTTTTGTAAATAAATAATGACAGATGTTAGTTAGTAAAGAGTCTTTGCCTAGAAAGTTTTACAGATGAGTTCTATCAAATATTCAATAAATAGTTTGTTATTTTTTCAAGTTTTATGTTAAAATATTTTTATATTATAATAGCACAGAAGTAGAAAATATAAAGTAACATATTCATAATATTTAAACTTCCCTCTCAAAATAGGCCCCATTTCAATATTTTTAATGTAACAGTGCATCTTGAAAACTCTATATAAATTTGATATATTTTAGTCTTATTACTTTATTTTTGTTATTAATCCAAAATTTCAATTTTTTCTTAGTCTTTTATTTGCAGTCTATATTTCTTATTTTTTTTGTATAACAGGTAGCAGTTGATTTTATACTTTATTTTCAGTATTCTCAGTTTTCTTTCATTTGTTTTATTTGTGTTTTAGGTGTACAAATAATAAAATTTGAACATTGAAAATCTAAATTAAAAAAATACAAATTTTTATCCATGTGCATTGGCTGCACCAAAAAAAAAAAAAAATCAATTGTAATGACTGTATCTCTTTTGTTTTCATTTTAATAATGTTTCTGCTTTATCACCAGTAAGAATTACAAGATTCTGACTTCTTTGCCAATTTTTTTCTATTAAGGCAATATCATTGAATAAATTGTTTTAGCATTTTAAAATAGGCATATTTATTTGTTTCATACTTATTTTTAGTATAGGTTCTAATGATTATATGGATTTTTTCTTTTAAGCCTATAATATGATTTATATTATCCAAATCAACAATCGGTGTGGGTACCATCCAGAAATTCAAAGCTGTACTGTGAGCCAGATACCAAAGAAGAGACTTGTAGAGGATCCCACAGTCGCAGAGATGGCAAGACTAACATGGAGGGGGAGTACTATTCCCACAAGGGGAACATGCCAAACATCACCACCGACTTGGGGTCAAATTAAAAAAGCTTTCACAAATAGTGTAGGAAAACTGAAGAAAGCAGGGCAGCGTATTATGGTAATCATAATGATGGTTGCCACAATTAAAGTGAGTATTTCTGCAGTGGGGATAGAACTAAAAGGAAATTTCACACATTGGGCATATATTCTTTCCTTCCTTTAATGATCTCTGGCCTTAATATTTTTCATAATAATTTAGGAAATAAAGCAACAATGTTTTGGTCATCAAAGCCTGAATCCAAATAAAGAATGGTCCCCTAAGTTAAGAACATTAATCTAGGAAGTTTGTGTTGTGATAGAGGCTGAGGTGCTGTGCAACAATTTCTATGGAATTATTATTGATTATTGGTCCCCTAAGGGGATACTTAGCAATGATTGCACTAGTCAGTCCTCTTGTAGGTAACATAGAATTCAGATGGCAGATTAAGAACTACAGTTATTTAGAATTTATACATACTGAGATGAACAACTCTATTGTGCAGAGAAATGGGGGATTAATAGAGCCACGACCAAAAATAGTATGGCCAAAGTTAAGAGCTGAATAAAACAAACGAACAAAAACAACAAAAAATTTGAAAAATATCTATGGCCCTAAAACCAATAAAAGTCTGGGAAGGAACATATACTAGAAAATCAGGCCCCAATTCTTATTCATTCATTTACAAGAAATGAAAACATTTTAGATTCAGAACTGTATTAATCCCCCTCCCCCACTCCCATATCTTTTGGTGGTGGGAGAGTTTTAGGTTAACTTTAGTAACTCTAAAAAGTATGAGATTAACATAATTGAGAGAGAATAAAACAGAACTTAGAGAGGACTTTAGACAGCCAGCAAGGAAGAGGGACCCAGAGGGCCCTCGATGCCCCTTTTCAGCAGCAAGTAGTTACAGAAGAATGGCCTCCGCCCTATTTCGCAAAAGATTTCTGGGTTTCAGCTCCTTAAGGAAAAAATGTAGGAGTAGGTAGTTAGGCTCCAAGGTACTTAAGGAAGCTGCTGATAGATTGGAAGCCCTAAAATGTAGAGGATCTACGATTGCTGTTATGATTATTAATCGGTTTTGCTTTATGTAGTTTGCAAGTATGGATTCAGGTCTCTGAGAAATGGCTCACCAAGATAGAGCTGAGATTGCTCACCTAGTTTTGTTGAAACAAAGAAGGGGGAGATGTTGAGAAACATTAAGTTTACCCTGCCCCTATGGCTCCCTTGTGGAAGTTACTTTCAGTTTGTAATTAGTGGTAGGGGGGGTAACAGCTAACCTACCTTTTATATTCCTGAATTATGTGTCTATGTAGGACACCTGTGTATTAATAAGAATCACCTGTCCAACAGTAAATACATGGATGAATCTCTGCTCAGGGCCTCAATCCTGGAAAGCTGTCAGCCCCACAGGCTCTTAGGCTGTTGGTCCCCAGGTAGATCCACTCTGCTATCTGGGTGGCTGCCTCTCAATACCTTCAGCCCACCTGGGTGGGAGTCTCCCGACGGAGCTGGTACTCCGTAAATCCCCATGTTGTGCTATCAAATACTAGGTCTTATTCCTCCTTTATAACTATTTTTGTACTCATTAACCATCTTATCTCCCTCCGGCATGTCCCAATACCCTCGCCAGTCTCTGGTACCCCACCCTTTTATTCTCTATCTCCATGAGTTCAATTGTTTTGATTTTTAAATTCCACAAATAAGCAAGAACATTCGATGTTTGTCATTTCATGCCCAGCTTATTGCACTTAAATAATGACTTCAGTTCCATGTTTTTGCAAATAACAGAATCTCATACTTTTATTTTTTTGGCTGAATAGTAATCCATTGTGTATAAATACCACATTTTCTTTATCCATTCATCTATTGATGGGCACTGAGGTTGTTTCAAAATCTTAGCTATTGTGAACAGTGCTGCAACAAACATGGAAGTGTAGCTATCTCTTCAATATACTGATTTCCTTTCTTTGGGTTATATACTAAACAATGGGATTGCTGGATCATATGATAGGTCTTTTTGTTTTTTTGAGGAACCTCCAAACTGTTCACCATAGTGGTTGCACTAATACATTCCTACCAGCAGTGTATAAGGGTTTCCTTTTCCCCACATCCTTGCCAGCATTTGCTATTGCGTCACTTTTAGATAGGGGTCCCTTTTCTAACATTAGTGTATTAGTAGTAGCCAACTGTACTGAGAAGCAGAATAAATTGTCTGTAGAGTAGGTTCTGTCCAGTAGAATCGCAATCTTGTAGTCTGAAGCAGTAGTTAGCCAAGCAGAAGATCTAGAACATTCTCTTAAGATGACATCTGGAGAACTCTCGGGACTACTAATATATTTCTTTGGTCTTTCTTATTATTTTTTTTTCTTTTTGAGACAGAGTCTCTCTGACACCTATGCTGGAGTGCAGTGACACAATCTTGACTCACTGCAACCTCTGCCTCCCAGGTTCAAGCAATTCTCCTGCCTCAGGTTCCTAAGTATCTGGGAATATAGGCACATGCCACAAAGTCTGGCTAATGTTTTGTATTTTTAGTAGAGATGGGGTTTTACTGTGTTGGCCAGACTGGTCTCGAACCCCTGACCTCAGGCGATCCACCAGTCTCAACTTCCCAAAGTTCTGGGATTACAGGTGTGAGCCACCATGCCCAGTCACTAGTATATTTCTTTAAGGAGCTATTCTGATAATTATCTAGTCATTTAGTTCTTTGACATTTATTTGAATGCCTATGATATGCTGTTTCATGACCTGCAGATTTTGAAATGCATAAAATCTCAAACAGAAGATAGTGTCCAAAAATAAAAGGACAGTCAACTAAATATGTAAATGTTTGTTGGACATCACCATCAATAAGTGCAATAAGACAGGGTGAGTAAGCATTGCACAGTGAGCAAGGGAAACTGCTTTTAGATGAGGTGGTAGGTAATGCCTCTCTGATAAGATAGTGTTTGTGTGGAGGCCAGAGTCAAAGAGGAGTTCTAGTCATGGGGATGTCTGGGAGCACAGCATCCAGGAGGAGTGGAAACAGTAACAACTTAAGAATGTTACACTCAGTGCATTTGTGCTTAGAGTACAGTGCTGGTGAGTATTGACTCAGTGTGCCTCTCAGGAGCTGGAGTTAGTAAGATTAAAAGAAAGGTAGTGGACAAAACAGGTGAGGCCGTGGAGGTGGTGCTGAGGGTTAGAGTTTATATCCTAAATGAGATGGCGAGCCATTGAAGGGTTTTGTACACATTTCTATAGCTGTTCAGAACACAGACTGTGGAGGAAATAACACTGATACTTTCCTGGATGTTGGAAGTAAAGCAAGTTATAGGATAGATAAGGTCTCTGCACTTACTGAGCTTTCTAGGAGAGACCTATCAAGAGCTTATATACTTACACTCTAACACTTTTTCTTTGGCATACCTTAGGGTGCATGCCATGAGTGGGATTGGACCAAATGATAGGGGACAGAGATAAGAGAAGGTTTCACTTTATTTTCTCGTTGCCTCTAAAATGTGCTTAGGCCCATTACTTAAACTTTGCTTATAAGTAAATAGGGTGAAGTCAGACATGTGGATCATATGAAAGACACCTGTAAGCTAATAAAGTCTAAGTAGGACTAATTTATTTTTCACTGTTGGTTTTTGATAATTTCTAGTATTTTGATAATCATGTTTTAAGAAAGCCTATGATTTGAAAAACCAATTTTGTAGATTCATTCAATAGTTTAATTTTAAACCCTAGTCTTTTATCTCTTTCTTATCACTGAATCAAATTTTTCAGGATCTTTAATATAGTTATGGTTATTTCAACCTTTAAGTTTTGTATTGATTACATTGGTTCAAAGTATAAAAGACAATTTATATATATATATTTTACATATATATATATAATTTTACATATATATATATTTTACATATATATATATATTTTACATATATATATAAAAGTAAAATCTACAGATCATGTTTAGAGAGATTTCTGATGTTGAGATAAAGACAGATTTGTTAAAAGTTTTCTTAGTAAACATAAACAAAATGCTATTCTTCATGTTATTATATACAAGGTATAAATATCCTGTCCTCCTGTTTATAAATGCAGATGATTTGTTTACTATGGGAAAAATAAACTATTATTTGGGATGTATAACTTGTACCAGAAAATGTTTCTTCAGTTGCTGTCGCAGTGCCTACCTAATGCAGCAATATTTTTCTCCTCAAATAGTATTTTTTAGCTTTCCCTTACTTTTCTTTATAAAATTTTGTGGTAACCTAAAAATACATAAATTTGTTCTGTGTATGTTTATACTTTTAACCATGTCTTTTTTTTAACCTCCTAACTTAATTTCTTGGCTGAGGAAATAGACAAGAGGAAATGCCAAGATACTATTAATTCAGACACCATCTTAAAGACTATAACTTGGAAAGTGGATTGTCATATGGAATTATTTTACTTCTCTCATTCTACATTTTACTACTAAAAAGTGTTTTAGAGAGCATATAACATCTCTTATCTCCTGAGCCTGTAGAATTATTTTCACCAAAGTAAACTGAGGACCTCAGTTATTTCAGAAGCCTATACATTAACACTTTTTCTCTGGCATATATTAGGGTGCATGCCATGGGTAGGACTGGACAGAGTGAAAGGAGACAGAGATAAAAGGCGGCTTCCCTTTGTTTTCTCATTTCTCATTGCCTCTGAAATCTGCTTCTAGACCCTCAAATGGATTTTGTGTGTGTGTGTGTGTGTGTGTGTGTGTGTGTGTGTGTGTGTGTGTGTGTGTGTGTGTGTGTGACGGAGTTTCGCTCTTGCTACCTGGGCTGGAGTGCAATGGCCTGATCTCGGCTCACCGCAACCTCTGCCTCCTGGGTTCAGGCAATTCTCCTGCCTCAGCTTCCCAAGCAGCTGGGATTACAGGCACACGCCACCATGCCCAGCTAATTTTTGTATTTTTAGTAGAGACGGGGTTTCACCATGTTGACCAGGATGGTCTTGATCTTGGAATATTTGTAAATATAAAATAAGAGATAGGCAGTGAACATGCAGAAATAGCCATATAGAACTTTCAGACCAAACAAAAAGCAGGAGCGACCTCCTTCTTGACAGGCTTTTTATTAAGTAATTTGTTCTAACTATTAAAGCATCAACCAGATGGCTGATAAATCCATGAGAAAACAGAAGTTAGATGCTAATAAATATTTATTTTCTGCATTGAATTTTAGTTATTTTGGTTAAGATTTTATTTCTATTACTATAGCCACTTAGATAAATATTCCTGCATGAGTTTTTATTCTAGTAACAATAATGATGCTTCAGAATCAAAAATAGAGAATTGACAGGTAGTACAAAGTCATGCTGGTATACTAGGTAAATAGCATCCATTAGAGAACATCCATTATGGAACACTGTCTTTATGAAGCTTATTCTTTTCTGTACTTCTGTAGTAGACCAATCTTGTTGACTCCTGAATTTTCCCACTCTGGATAATCATTTTAAACTTTAAATGTTCAATGGACCACTGTAATTACACACAATCATGTCTCATTCTTTTATTGAATTATTTTTCTATGTATCCATTTAGCATTAGCAGTCTGCATAATTATAAACTATCAATTGAATTGATTTTCTGTAAATTTAATCAGAAAATAAATGACACAAGCTCTTTTAGTATCTTCACAAATTTGGTAATTACTTTAAGACACCATGAGATATATCTATGAACTCAAATTCAATAAAACCATGATTTAGAGTTTCTTTCTTAGAAGATATATTTAGATGATGCTGTGATGAATTTGATACCATTGACCTGCCACCACATAATATTTAGTTTTAGCAGAATAAATTGTTTCACATTTTGTTTTTTACATGTATATGTATATATGAGAAGTATATTTTTATTTTCAATTTTTAAAAACAAATTTATTATAAAGCTATATAAAAATCATCTTACATTCTTAATTTTGTTCCATAATTACTTTATTCCCTTCTGGTTACATTATCATTAAGTCTATCAAAGCAAAAATTTAATTGTCAGAAGTTTCTCCCATCCACCCTCTTCCCTCTATCCAAACATTTTTCAATAATCCTAATTTTTTTCTTCTTCCCTTTTTAGTAGCCTTACTCTATTAATAAATGTTTTTCTCCTAAATGAAATGTGGATTTTCTTGAAAGTCCCTGACTTAATTATTAAATGTTGTTGTTTTCTTTTGGCCTGTTTTGTTGCAGAGATTGTTTTTTGTCCTCTGAAACACTGACAATTCAATGTATCTCTTTAAGCTGATACTGCATATTTTTGTTTAAAAAATTCTTGCCTTTGGTCATATTTCTTATAAACTTTTAGAAAAATAAACATGTTTATAAATAAAAATTACTATTAAAATTTAAATGCATTTTTTGGTGAGATATTTAAATTGAAATGCACTATTACCTTAATATAAAAATTAAAAGCTCGGCCGGGCACGGTGGCTCAAGCCTGTAATCCCAGCACTTTGGGAGGCCGAGGCGGGTGGATCACGAGGTCAACAGATCGAGACCATCCTGGTCAAGATGGTGAAACCCCGTCTCTACTAAAAATTCAAAAAATTAGCTGGGCACGGTGGCGCGTGCCTGTAATCCCAGCTACTCCGGAGGCTGAGTCAGGAGAATTGCCTGAACCCAG
>CM052653.1:53542995-53561274 GCA_028533165.1 Leontopithecus rosalia | reverse complement strand
TTCTGCAAACAGTCTCTTTATTTTTACTTGTTTTTCCTCATTAGTTTCATCTCTATTCTCATAATATTCAAGATCATATTCTTTTGTCTTCCTTCTCTTAGTCTTTTTTTCCTTGGATAACTATATTTTGTTACCATAATTCGATCTTTGGACTTTGTCTCATTTCACTGATACTGGGAGAATTATAAGTACATACTAGGAATTTTCTATGGTTAGCCACTTCCAAGCACACTTATTATGATGTTTACATTCATTTTAATCTGCTTCCTTTCTAATTATAGCTTCAGAAATTATTTTTTCTTTTCATTATCTTACTTCCACACCTCTGGCTAAGGTTAGCATATATTTTATCTCTCAAATTGGAACACTTTTGTGAGTGAAAAGAGGATAGCAGAAATTAATTAGATGTGACTCAGATTTGTAATATAGTCACATTACATCTGAAAGAATAGAAATTGAAGAGTCAGAGCTTATTCTTGCTTTGTCTCTTTTGTGTTTACTCACAAACAAGTGGAAATATGGTTTCTTCTGTTTTAAGTGGGAAAAAACAACCCTAAACAAGGGAAAAGTAGAAACTTCTTCTCCTTTCTTCTTCCTATCTAATAGACTTAGAACAAGGATTTTGTTGGGTAGAGATTAGAAAAATTCAAATAAACTCAGATGAAATGAAAGCATTCACATTGAGATGCTGCAGGTTGCAAAAGGTGATAAGATTTTTAGGGGTCCTTGCCTTCTGAAGCACAGATTGAGTGCCACTGGAAAGACAGCTTATGAAGAAAATGAAAGTAGTCCTCATTCACCTAAACAGTAACACTAAGGATTTAATCAGATCAAATGTTCTCTATTCTAATACATCTCTTTTTTTTTTTTTTATTAGGGAAGGAACATTGAGTGCCCAGTCCTAAACTCTCCATTTTGCCATAAATGATGCCTAAAGGAAAAAGGGAATTGATACTTTTTTTTTTTTTTTTTTGCTTCCCAAAATTAATTCTTAGCTAGTTAGTTTTAAATGCAGTTTATAGGCTCTAATTCTCTTTGGAAAGCCAAACTTATGAAAACTGTTTAAAAAGGAAAATTAGGGGAAAGGAACTAATTGTTATAGAATACCTTCTAAATTTTTTTTTTTTTTTTTTTGGAGAGAAGGAGAGGAAGAAAGAGGAAGAAAAAGAGGGAGAGAGAACAGGAATATTGCTTAATTCTAAGAATGGTTATTAATAATGGCCATAGAAAAATTAAGGAGGAACTGCAGAATATATTATCACGATTCAGAGAAAGCCAATAGTAAAACTTTACTTGTTAGGGAAGAGTAGGGAATCACAACAGATAGAGCATTTTGGAACTCTTAAGCCAGGTACAGTCAGACATCTAAAGCAGCAGGTTCTCTGCATGAGAGAATCGTAGTGATTCTTATCTTGCAAGGGTGGGAAGCAGCTTAATTGGACATCAGGTGATGACTCATTTATACAAATGAAGACTGCATGAAGAGAGCAACAATTTGTCAATTAGGGTAAGATATTAGAAAATAAGTTGGTTTGTTTACTAAAACTTAACAAAAATGCAGAAAGGCGGCCATAGGATTACCATATCATTTAATGATGAAAAATGTCAATTAGTTTTGTGAATTTAATAGCAAGGTATAGAACTACTGAATGAAATTCACTCTGACAAAACAAAAAAATTTTCATAGGCTGGAATGGATCTAAGTCTGCAACTGGTGGCTTAATGATTGAAAGTATCTGCAAGGACTGAGAACTAGACATCATAGTACAATAAAGCTTGGCCACTTGGAGATACAAATTTTCTATTCTATCTCTGGAGTTCATGGGGGCTTAATTTTCAACTTATTTTTTAAATACATACATCTGCCCAAGTCAAATTTATGAATCTTTTATTTCTCAGTGAGCTTTTTCCTGTTGAATTCTATGCAAGCTATTATGGCTTTGCTCAATACTTTGCTCAACTCCTTATTAGTATAACCCAGAATATCTGAAAATTCCACATTAATCAAAAGAGGACTGCTGTATGATCTTGGACAGTTGTATATATTTAAATTTATACATGTATATTTAATTTTATGTTTATATTTAATATGTATTTAACTGATACATTTAATATGTATTTTGTAGTTATTTCCAATACTACAAAAACTTAAGAATGATTGTTTTGGATTTTTCCCAAATGCTTTATAACTATGGAGGTTTTAAAGGTGTTTTTCCATTTTGCTCAACAAAGTATGTGGATTTAATATAAGAGAAAATACAAAGCAGAATATAATAGTATTTATTATCCTTAAGACCACTGAGACCTAGAAAAGTAGATCTTGGTACATACATAAATGTTAAATAACACAGGTATAATGTTTTGCTTAGTACAACAAAAAAACCACAGAGAAAATTGATTTTCTACAAATTGACCCAATTATTGATGTCAAAAAACTATCATATTTATTTATCTCATTAATATTAATAAAATATAAAAGTTTTAGTTTCTTCATCTGAACATCCATATGTAATACCATCTGGGAACTTCTTTGTTACTTGTGTAAATCGTTATATTTTCTGTAAAGATAAGTAAATATTTAGTAATATTATTATATCACTTGTAATGAAGTTAAGTATGATAGAGAAATAATGAATAAACAATCACCATGGGTTGTTAAACAGATGCATTCTAAAATTTTGAAATAACTCTAAGTCAATGTGACTGCTTAAAACCTACATACAAATAAAAGTCTAATGATGAATGTTGAGATTTATAAGATTTCAATTTGGGCAGTACAAAAGGAACCACACAACTTTTAAATCTTGAAGATTTAAAAAGAAACTCTTAACTGGCTGGGCGTGGTGGCTCATGCATGTAATCCCAGCACTTTGGGAGGCTGAGGCAGGTGGATCATGAGGTCAGGAGTTCCTGACCAAGCCTGGCCAGCATGGTGAATCCCATCTTAACTAAAGATACAAAAAATTAGCTGGACGTGTGGAATGTGTCTCTAATCCCAGCTACTTGGCAGGCTGTGGCAGGAGAATTGCTTGAACCCAGGAGGCAGAGGTTGCAGTGAGCCAAGATGGCGTCATCGCACTCCAGCCTGGGTGACAATCCAGACTCAGAAAAACAAACAAACAAAAACAAACAACAATAACAACAAAAACAGGAACTCAGTGAAAGTTGGTTCAAAAACCTTTGCTCCCAGTCGAAGAGACAGATCTGGAAATTCAAAGAGGCTTGATAATGCGGTAAAAATTAGTCTTTAGTACTTGGATTAGAGCCAACATCTGGGTAACTGACGCAGCTTCTCCTAGTTTCTTTATATTCACATTTTAGCAGCTACATCACATTAAATTTTTTTATTGCATTTTAGGTTTTGGGGTACATGTGAAGAACATACAAGATAGTTGCCTAGGTACACACATGGCAGTGTGATTTGCTGCCTTCCTCCCCATCACCTATATCTGGCATTTCTCCTCATGCTATGTCTCCCCAACTCCCCACCCCCTGCTGTCCCTCCCCTATTTCCCCCCGACAGACACCCGTATGTGATGCTTCCCTCCCTGTGTCCATGTGTTCTCACTGTTCAACACCCACGTATGAGTGAGAACATGCGGTGTTTGATTTTCTGTTCTTGTGTCAGTTTGCTGAGAATGATGGTTTCCTGATTTGTCCCTACAAAAAACATGAACTTAAATTTTGATTGATATCAATTGAAATTTGATTCTGCTAATGCCAACCCATTGCAATATAGCTTATTTAAATATCACATACACACAGGTATACACTCAAACACGTATACCTGAAGTGTCAATAGGCAAATGATATGTTAATATTTGCTTATCAAGATACACTTATATTTATACAATTAGCTTATAGTTATTTTGGTGGAAAAGCAAATATTATCTTTTCACCTCCTAAGAACATTGGGTTCTGTTCCTCTTATTCCAATTACTATAAATAGTTTCTGAAGTCTATATTTTATCTTCTTATGTATGCTAAGGATAACATCAGATTAATCAATTCACTGTATAAAGGCAATATACAGTTCATTGATGGTATATTAAATGATCACATTTAATAAACCTCATTTTTATTTTAAATTTTAAGTAGAGGAAAACCATAGTCTTCACTGAAACATTAAAATATTAAATTTAAATGTTAAACAATTTTTCAAACATATTTCAGTTTACATTGCTATACCCTCTATAAGGGTAAGAAATGGAAATATATATATTTATGGTGGAGACACATATTACCAAGGAATAATAAATGACAAACTCTACCAGATTCTGATAAAAATGTAGCGGCATCAACCATATTCTGAAAAAAAATGTTGATTTTCTAATAGGAATATGTATCATAATCAGAATCTCAATTCTGCTGAAAATTGTCTTTATCTTAAGGTTGTTATGGAAGTACATGTCAATTATATTTAAAATTGTAAAGCCTATGCAAGTAGAGATAATATTTATATTAGAAATATGAAAGTTTCATTGTTTTAACAAGTACACCTAAACAGTTAAAACAATGTTTCTTGATTATGCAGTAAGTTGACTGCTATGCTGTAGACATGTAATCTGTGTTATCTGTCCTGATCCTTTCCGAAAAGCAAGTAAATTTGTTGCTGGTGAACCTTAATTTGTCAGCCAAGATTGAATTTCAATCTGAACCCAAAATCACTGCTTCAGGTTGAGAATAATGTATATTGCCCAGTGGTATTTCAGATCCATGTCCTAAGATGGCAAAGTCATTTAATGGTAAAGGAAAAGATGAAAGGTAGGTCTGGTGAGATTGATGAGGTTCTTATTAATCCACACATTGAAGAATGAAAGCTCTGTGTCAGATTATCAGGTACAATTAATTTGATAAAAAGTTTTGAACCCCTAAGGAACTGGATAAATGGCTGGTTTTTGCCATACCTCTACATTGGAAGGATTTGTTTTTTCTCCTATAACTCTACCAGGATGAACATAGACATGTGTCTTTTACTTGTTAAGAAATGCTACTTTATGGAATGAATTCATTTCAGTTTCTAGAAAATCTTCAACTTGACGATGAGTTAAAAATAACTATGAAACATAACTTATTCAGGTATTATTTTTGTTAGATGAGAAAGTATAGTATCTTGTAAAAAAGTATAAAGAAATTGAACTCCCATAGATAGAGGGTTTTATGGCTTTTATGCTTCAAAAATATTTACATATAGGCTTTCCTTTTCTACTTAGCTTTGTTGGGGTATAAGTTGCATGAAATAAAGATAATTTAAGCATTTAGTTTGAGTTTTAAATGCTCCCACAGTATATATACAATAGTAAGATAACCACTGAAACCAAGAATATTTGCATTGATTTGAAATGTCTCCTAATACCCCTTTACAGTCAAATAATTTCCTCCAAAATGACCACTGGCAACCACTGTCTTGCCTTTTGTCACAATATGTCTATATATAAATATAGATATCATTTTGTTTCTTTCAGATAACTTGTAGCATGTAGAATAGCGAGTTCTAGGGAATGTGTATGTTTAACTGTGTAATAAATTAAGAAATTGTTTACCAAAGCAAATCTATACTAAATTTTGGATGTCCAACTACAATGTATGAATTCCAGTTGATACATTTCCTTGCTAACATGTGGTATTGTTAATCTTTTAAATTTTATTTATACTATTGGATATATACTGGTATCTCATTGTTTTTTAATTTGAATTATCTACAAACTAATGGGGTTGAACTTTTTTTACATTGCTATTTGCCATTTGTGTATTTTCTCTGGCAAGTTAGTTCCAATCTGTTGCGCATTTTGATTGACTGGTTGTTTTCATATTATTGCGTTTTAAAAGGTCATAGCAGCTTTTTCAGACATTATTTATAAATATTTTCTCACAAGCTATAGCTTTTTTGTTTTAGTCAGCTGAACTTTATATGCTTAAAATATTTAAGTTAAATTAACCATTCTTTTCTTCTACAGTTTTCTTTTGTTTACTATTTAATAAATATTTGACTAACTTGAGAAATCAAGTATTTCTTCAGTGTTTTTTCAAATACGTATTATAGATTTCACTCACATATTTATATCTAAAATTCATTCTCAGTTATTTTTATATGATTTCATATAAAATGGAGTTTATTTTTATAAACATAGGTAAGTATATGTTCTAGCACAAATTTTAAAAATTATATTCTCCAATGTAATTACTTTGGTGTCTTATAAAGAATTGAGTCATTTATATGATGGTTTAATCGATACTTGTAAATATCCAAAGCCAATACTTCACTACTGTTATTGAAGAAGTATATCTTACTTTGAAAATTACGCAGTGAGAGTTATAGAACTCTGTTCTTCCTTTTCAAAATTGTTTTGGTAATTTGTGTTTCTATAGAAATTTTGAATCAGCTTGTTAATCTTCAAAATATCTGCTTCAGTTTGATTGGATTTCATTAACTCTATAGATCAAATTGGGGAAAATGAACATTTTTTCCCCACTTTAAATAAGCAGACTTTATCCTATGGGAATCATATCTTGATGAAGCTGTTTCAAAATAAAAGCTTCTTAAGATAAATTATAAATTGTTTATAAAAGGGAAAATATTTGAATGGCTACTTCTTGAGAACAGATAAATGAATGACAAGTTAACACATAAAAAATTTGCTCACTACATGCATATTATGCAAGCAGGAAAGCCAGTGTGTGAAAATTCCTCAAATTAAAAATTCTAGATAGGTGTTTTTTGTACATCAATTATTCTTCAATGAAGCTGGGAAAAACAAAGATGTAATTTGTAAAAGAAGGAGAAAACTATGTTTATTCATATACAATATTACCATTGGTAAAATAATGAGCCTCCAAAGAGTGTCACATTCTACTTCCCAGAATATGTCACCTTACTTGGCAAAAAGGAGTTTGAAATGTGATTAAGTTTAGAATCTTGAACTGCATTATTTTCTCAGATTATCTGAGTGAGCCTAATGTAATTTAAAATTACCTGCCTTTAAAGATAAAGAAGGAGGCAGAATTATCAGTTTTAGAATGCTGTGAAGACAGTGGAAGGAGTGGGAAGGTGACCCTGCAGGTGGAAAGACACAACTAGCCATTACTGGCTTTGAAGACAGAGGAAGTCATGAGCTAAGGAATGTAGGCAGTCTCTAAATGTTGTAAAATGAAAAAAAACAAGCCAAAATTTTGCATATTTTGAAATGAAAACTCAGCTCTGATGACAATTTGATTTTACTGTGGCACAACTCATTTCAAATTCTGGCCTTGAGAACTGCCACATGTTTGTGGTTTTTTTTTTTCCCTTTTTCCTTTGTACTTTAGATTCTGGGGTACATGAGCAGATCATGCAAGATTGTTGCATAGGTGCATACATGGAAAGGAGGTTTGCTGCCTCCACCATCCTGTCACCTGTATCAGATATTTCTCTCCATTATCCCTCCCCAAACTCCACACCCCCTGCTGTCCCTCCCCTAACTGCCCCCAACAGACACCAATGTGTGATACTCCCCTCTCTGTGTCCATGTGTTCTCATTGTTCAACATCTTCCTAGTGAGAACATGCGGTGATAGAGTTTCTGTTCTTGTGTCAGTTTGCTGAAAATGGTTTCCAGATTCATCCATGTCCCTACAAAGGACATGAACTCATCATTTTTTATGGCTGCATAGTATTCCATGGTGTTTATGTGCCACATTTTCCTTGTCCAGTCTATCATTGATGGGCATTTGGGTTGGTTCCAGGTTTCTGCTATTATAGACAGCACCACCATGAACATACATGTGCATGTGTCTTTATAATGGAACGATGTATAATCCTTTGGATATATACTCAGTAAAGGGATTGCTGGGTAAATGGAATTTCTATTTCTAGATCCTTGAGGAATCGCCACACTGTCTTCCACAATAGTTGAACTAATTTGCACTCCCACCAATAGTGTAAAAGTATTCCTATTTCTCCATAACCTCTCAAGCATCTGTTGTCTCCAGGTTTTTTAATGATCAGCATTCTAACTGGCGTGAGATGGTATCTCAGTGTGGTTTTGATTTGCATTTCTCTAATGACCAGTAATGATGAGCATTTTTTCATATGTTTGGTGGCCTCATAAGTGTCTTCTTTTGAAAAGTGTCTGTTCATATCCTTCACCCACTTTTAAATGTGTTGTTTGGTTTCTTTCTTGTAAATCTGTTTTAGTTCTTTGTAGATGCTGGATGTTAGCCCTTTGTCAGATGGGTAGATTGCAAAAATTTTTTCCCATTCTGTTGGTTGCTGATTCACTCCAATGATTGTTTCATTTACTGTACAGAAGCTCTGGAGTTTAATTAGATCCTATTTGTCTGTTTTGGCATTTGTTGCCAATGCTTTTGTGTTTTAGTAACGAAGTCCTTCCCTATGCCTATATCCTGAACTGTTTTGCCTAGGTTTTCTTTGAGTGTTTTTAAGTCTTTAATCCATCTGGAGTTAATTTTAGTGTAAGGAAGGGGTCCAGTTTCTGCTTTCTGCATGTGGCTAGCTAGTTTTCCCAACGCCAGTGATTAAATAGGAAACCCTTTCCCCATTGCTTGTTTTTGTCAGGTTTGTCAAGGATCAGATGCTTGTGGCATACCTCACAGGTATGGCATTGCCTCTGAGGCCTCTGTACTGTTTCATTGGTCTGTATCTCTGTTTTGGTACCAGCACCATGCTGTTGTGTTGCTCTTGTCTTGTAGTATAGTTTGAAGTCAGGTAGTGTGATACCTCCAGCTTTGTTCTTTTTGCTTAGGATTGTCTTGGCTATGCGGGCTCTATTTTGGTTTATATGAAGTTTAAGATGGTTGTTTCCTGTTCTGTGAAGAAGATCATTGGTAGTTTGATGGGAATAGCATTGAATCTATAAATTACTTTGGGCAATATGACCATTTTCACAATATTGATTCTTCCTAACCATAAGCATGAAATGTTTTTCCATTTGTTTGTGTCCTCTCTTATTTCCTTGAGCAGTGGTTTGTAGTTCTCCTTGAAGAGGTCCTTTACATCCTTTGTTAGTTGTATTCCAGGTATTTTATTCTCTTTGTAGCAATTATTAACGGGAGTTCACTCTTGATTTGGCTCTCTGTTTGTCTGTTATTGGTATATAGGAATGCTTATGATTTCTGCACATTGATTTGTATCCTGAGACTTTCCTGAAGTTGCTTATCAACTTAAGGAGACTTTGGGCTGAGACAGTGGGGTCTTCTAAATATCCAATCATGTTGTGTACAAATAGAGTCAATTCAACATACTCCTTTCTTAATTGAATACCCTTTATTTCTTTTTCTTGCCTGATTGCTCTGGCTAGAACTTCCAATACTATGTTGAATAGGAGTGGTGAGAGAAGGCATCCTTGTCTTGTGCCAGATTTCAAAGGGAATGTTTCCAGTTTTTGTCCATTCAGTATGATATTGGCTGTGGGTTTGTCGTAAATAGCTTTATTAGTTTGAGATATATTCCATTAATACCTAGTTTATTGAGAGTTTTTAGCATAAAGCGATGTTGAATTTTGTCAAAGGCCTTCTCTGCATCTATTGAGATAATCATATGGCTTTTGTCTTTGGTTCTGTTTATGTGATGGATTACGTTTATAGATTTGCATATGTTGAACCAGCCTTGTGTACTTGGGATGAAGCCTACTTCATTGTGATGGATAAGCTTTATGATGTGCTGTTGCAATTGGTTTGCCAGTATTTTATTGAAGTTTTTTGCATCATGGATACTGGCCTGAAGTTTTCTTTTTTTGTTGATTTTTTTGCCAGGTTTTGGTATCAGGATGATGTTGGTCTCATAAAATGATTTGGGAAGGATTCCTTCTATTTGTATATTTTGGATCTCAGAAGGAGTGGTACCAGCTCCTCCTTGTATGTCTGGTAGAATTCGGCTGTGAATCCTTCTGGATCTGGGCTTTTTTTGGTTGGTAGGCTATTAATTGCTGCCTCAACTTCAGACCTTGTTATTGGTGTATTCAGGATTTCAACTTCTTCCTAGTTTAGGCTTTTGAGGGGGCAAGTGTCCAGGAATGTGTCCATTTCTTCCAGGTTTGCTGATTTATATGCATAGAGTTGTTTGTGGTAAGCTCTGATGGTAGTTTGTATTTCTGTGGAATCAGTGGTGATATCCCCTTTATCATTTTTTAATTGCATCTATTTCATTTTTCTCTCTTCTTTTTTATTAATCTGGCTAGTGGTCTATTTTGTTGACCTTTTCAATAAACAAGCTCCTTGATTTATTGATTTTTTTATGTCTCTATCTCCTTCAGTTCTGCTCTTAGTTATTTCTTGTCTTCTGTTAGCTTTTGAGTTTTTTTTATCTTACTCCTCTAGCTCTTTCAATTTTCATGATAGAGTGTCATTTTATATCTTTCCTTGCTTCTCATGTGGGCATTTATTGCCATAAATTTCTCTTTAGACACTGCTCTAAATGTGCTCGAGAGTTTCTGGTACATTGTGTCTTTGCTCACATTGGTCTTGAAGAACATCTTTATTTCTGCCTTCATTTCATTGTTTATCCAGTTGACATTCAGTAGCCAGTTGTTCAGTTTCCATGAAGTTGTGCAGTCCTGAGTTAGTTTTTGAGAGTTCTAATTTTCACTGTCATCTGAGAGACTGCTATGATTTCCATTCTTTCGCATTTGCTAAGAAGTGATGTACTTTCAATTATGTGGTCAATTTTAGAGTAGGTGCAATGTGGTGCTGAGAAGAATGTATATTCTCTGAGTTTGGGGTGGAGAGTTCAGTAGATGTCTATTATGTCTGCTTGGTCCACATCTGAGTTCAAGTCCTGGATATCTTTATTAATTTTCTGTCTTGTTGATCTAATATGGACAGTGGAGTGTTGTAGTCTCTCACTATTATTGTGTGAGTCTAAGTCTCTTTGTAGGTCATTAAGAACTTGCTTTATATGTCTGGGTGCTCCTGTATTAGGTACCTATATATTTAGGATTGTTAGCTCTTCTTGTTGCATTGATCTTTTTACCATTATGTAATGTCATTCTTTATCTCTTTTGATCTCTGTTGGTTTAAAGCCCATTTTATCGGAGACTAGGATTATAACCCTTGCTTTTTTTGCTCTCCATTTTCTTGGTAAATCTTCCTTCATCTCTTTATTTTGAACCTATGTGTGTCCCTGCATGTGTGATGGGTTTCCTGAATACTGTACACCAATGGGCCTTGACTTTTTATCCAATTTTCCACTCTGTGTCTTTTGATTGGGGCTTTTAGCCCCATTTATGTGTAAGGTTAATATTGTTATATGTGAATTTGATCCTGCCATTTTGATGCTAGCTGGTTGTTTTGCCCATTCGTCGATGCAATTTCTTCATTGTGTTGATGCTCTTTACCATTTGGTATGTTTATAGAGTGGCTGGTACTGGTTGTTCCTTTCTATGTTTAGTGCTTCTTTCAGGAGCTCTTGTAAGGCAGGCATGGTGGTGACAAAACTGCTAAGCAATTGCTTGTCCGTAAAGGATTTTATTTCTCCTTCCCTTATGAAGCTTAGTTTGGCTGGATATAAAATTTGGGGTTGAAAGTTCTTTTCTTTAAGTATGTTGAGTATTGACCCCCATTCTCTTCTGCCTGTAGGGTTTCTGCCAAGAGATCCACTGTGAGTCTGACAGGCTTCCCTTTTTGGGTGACCTGACATTTCTCTGACTTCCCTTAGCATTTTTTCCTTCATTTCAACTCTAATGAATCTAACTGTTATATGCCTTGTGGTTGCTCTTCTTAAGGAGTATCTTTGTGGTGTTCTCTGTATTTCCTGGACTTGAATGTTGGCCTGCCTTGCTAGGTTAGGGAAGTTCTCCTGGATCATATTTTGAGGAGTGTTTTCCAACTTTTATTCATTCTCTCCATCACATTCAGGTACACCTATCAAACGTAGATTAGGTCTTTTCACATAATCTCATATTTCTTGGAGGCTTTGTTCATTTCTTTTCACTCTTTTTTTTCTCTAATCTTCTTATTTTATTTCATTGACTTAACCATCAATCTCTAATATCCTTTCTTCTGCTTGGTTGATTCGGCTGTTAAAACGTGTGTATGCTTTGCAAAGTTCTTGTTCTGTGTCTTTCAGCTTCATCAAGTTGTTTATGTTCTTTTCTAAACTGGTTATTCTAAATAACATTTCATCTAACCTTTTTTCAAGGTCTCAGTTTCTTTGCCTAGGGTTAGAACATGTTCTTTTAGCCCAGAGAAGTTTGTTATTATCCACCTTCTGAAGCCTGCTTCTGTCAATTCATTAGACTCATTCTCTATCCAGCTTTGTTTCCTTGCTGGTGAGGAGTTGTGATCTCTTAGAAGACAAGAGGCATTCTGGTTCTTGGTGTTTTAATCCTTTTTGTGCTGGCTTCTTTCCATCTTCATGGATTCATCTACCTGTGGTCTTTGTAGTTGGTGACTTTTGGATGGGGTCTCGGAGTGGACATCCTTTTTGTTGATGTTGAAGCTATTTATTTCTGTTTTTTAGTTTTCCTTCTAACAGGCCCCTCTGCTGGACTGCTGGAGGTCCACTCCTGACCCTGCTTGCCTGGGAAGCACCTACAGTAGCTGCAGAACAGTGAGGGTTGCTGCCAGTTTCTTCTGTTATCTTCATCCCAGAAGGGTAAGCACTAGATGTCAGCCAGTGCTCTCCTTTATGAGGTATCTCTTTGAATATATGGGGGTCAGGGAACTGCTTGAGGAGATACCTGTCTCTTATCAGAGCTCAAGTGCTGTTCTGGGAGCTCCATTGTTCCATTCAGAGCTGCTGGGCAAGTGGGTTTAAGTTTGCTGCAGCAGAACTCGTAACAGCCTCTTTCCCCAGGTGCTCTGTCCTGGGAAGATGGAGCTTTATTTATAAGATCATGATGTGCTGCTTCCTGTTTCAGAGATGCTCTGCCCAGCAAGGAGGTAGTCTAGTCACAGTCTGACCATAGAGGCATAGCTGAGCTGCTGTGGGCTCTGCACAGCTGCTGTGTAAACTTCCTTCTGGTTTTGTTTACAGAGGTACACTTAGAACTGCTTTGGCAATGGCAGGCTGCCTCAGTAATGGCAGACACCCTTCACCCCACAGAGCTGGGCCATCCCAAGTCCAGCTGTGCTTGGCTACAAAACTCTTAATCCATAGCATTTCAGATTGCTGGTCTTTGTGGGGGTAGGACTGGCTGAGCCAGATCCCCTGGCTTCCTGCTTTCAGTAACCTTTTTCAGTTGATTGGGCAACTCTGTCTCCCAGGTGTTCTGGGAGTCAGTTGAAACAGCTGCCCAGATTTGTGTGAGGTTTTGTGCAGAAACCCACAGTACTGGCTGGAACTGCCCTGCTGGAAATTCCTGGCACTTTTCTACCTGGGAATCTCCTGGGCTGTGGGCAGTAAAAACTGCAGGAGAAGCACAGTATCTGAAGCAGAGTGCTGGAGTGGATGGAAAAGACCCTGATGGCCTCTGTTGGGTTGGGAGGGGGGTCCTCTGGTGACTGCACTTCCTGAGTGAGGCAGCACCCTACCCTGCCTCAGCTTGCCCTTCTTGGGTTACACCCACTGTGCACAGAGTTCCATTGAGATGCACCTGGTACCCAATTTGAAAATGCAGTGATCACTCCCCTCTGCATTGCTCTCGCTGGGAACTGCACTCCAGGGTTGTTCCTATTTGGCCATCTTGGATCTCATCTTGTGTTGATTTAAGCTCCTAAATTTGTAGTAACTTGCTACAGCAGCAAAATGAATGAATGCAAATATAATTGTTCATATATAGTTAAAAACTATAAAAAGACTGCTAGGAGTCATAAGTGACTTTAGCAGATTAAGTAAAGGTCAATATACAACAATTAATTGTATTTCTATATGTTGTGATGAAACGATAAAAACAACATTTGAAAAACAATATTTAAAAACATCAGGCCGGGAGGCTGAGGTGGGAGAATTGCCTGAACCTAGGAGGCGGAGGTTGCGGTGAGCCGAGATTGTGCCATTGCACTCCAGCCTGGGTAACAAGAGTGAAACTCTGTCTCAAAAGAAAAAAAATAATAATAAAAAAAATCAGGCTACATCAAATACAGATAAATCTAACAAAATACACTTCTGAGATCATGTATACATTTTTGAGAAGCACATCAAAACCAGGATATTAGCATTGGTACTATTTGGCTATATAGTGCTATGCTATTTTGCCACATGTGTAAATCTACTACCAATGCAAACGCTGCATTCAAGACAGATTCCATCACCACAAAGATCTCTGTCTTAATATCTCTTTATAGTCACTTCCTATCCCTAAACCTTGCAACCACTCATCAGTTTATTTTCTCTCTACAATTTCTTCATTCTTTGAATGTTATATACATAGAATCAGATATTATTTGATCTTTTGAGACTGGCTTTTTTGCTAACAATAATTACCTGAGATCTGTGTAAGTTGTTGAGAGTATCAGTGTTCTGTTGGGGATTTTTAAGATGAATAGGACCATAAGCCAAGGAATGTAAGCAGCCTTCTATAGTTAAGAATGACCTCTGATAGTGAGCAAAGATACATGGATTTCAGGTTTACAACTTAACAGAATTTAATTCTATCAACAACCTGATTAAAACTGAAAGTAGATTATCCTTCACTCTTTAGTCTCCAGGTAAAAGCCCAGGTTGACCAATACTTTGATTTCAGCCTACGGAGAGCTTAAAGTATCCAGTCAAACTTAATTAACTTCTGACCTACAGGAAACAATGAGTATTACAGCCATAAAACCAGCCCAGTGAAACTATCCGAATCTAATTAATTTTTTTTTAAAAAAATCAAGTTACAGCTATTTCTTCTTGAGTCACATTTGGTAGGCGTGTCATCCAAGAAATTTTTCCTTTTCATCTAAATGTTATCCATAGTAGTCTACTCATCCATGCTTAATACTGGTGATGTGTATCTGCAGTCTGTCTCATCTCAAGGACTGTCACTGGTCCATCTAGGGGATTGATTAGGAATTCAGCTGGGGTTCTGGGCTGGAATATTTCTACATATGAACTCACTATGAATGGGGTTGCCTCAAAGCATAGTAGCCTTGGAATTCTTACATGGTGCCTCAGGGATTCCATAGCTGTATAACAGTAAGCCAGGTAAAAACTATGACGACTTATACAACCTTATCTCATAAGTCACAAGCCTGTCTGGACTCAATCAGAGGGAATCTAGACTCTTCTTGTTGATGAGAGGCATGTCAAAATCACATTTAAGAAGAGCTTGTAACATATAAATTATTGTGGTTTGCTTAGAAAAACTATATAGCCTGTCACCGTCATAAATATTTTCTTTAAAACCATCCTAAATCAGAACACATTATTTGATTTTCAACTTTGCTAGGTAGCATCTATTTGAGCATAAATCACCTCATTCAATAAATAGTTCTTGAGTGCTTAAAATATTGAATGCTTAAAAGTTCTATGTTCTTGGATACATCAGTTAAAAAATAGACAAAGAGGCCTACTGTTACGGAAATTGTTTTCTAGCAACATTACATTTATATAGCATTTGGAAGATTAACATCAGTAAAATTATTTGAAGTCATAAAATAGGAGTGTTGAATACACAGAACATGTATGGTTACCACTAACTATTCTGAGCTCAAAATCGACATAATTAATAAAATGAAGCTTTTCTTCCTAATGATCATGAATGTTGCCTCAGACTCCTCAATATAGCATGTTTGTTTGCTGCTGATTAACTTTCTTATTCAAGTTGCAAATTATTAGTCAATAAAATGTTAAAATAGTCAACAAAAATTAGGAATTTAGATAATTTAAAGTGGCCTCTAATTTTAGAAAAAAGTCATAGGATGTATATAAGATTATTTTAAATTAATTTTTTAAGGAATAAATGAAATTCCATGTGACAGTCCATACTTTGGTCAGAACACATTATATACATACATAATACATTAACATATATTTACCACGAAAAATGTGTCAATCTGCAAATTGTTTAATTTATAAACCAAATTTGAAAGATTATTTAATTTGAATTAGAATTAAACACAGAATTTGCTTAAAGTGGAATTAAAATAGTCAAAAAAAGAAAGTACACATAGTTTTTTGAGAAATGTACCAGAGGGCCCTACATTCTTTTGTTTTTAATTGAAAATTCTATGACTCTGATTAATAAGTTTCACAGGAGAGAAACAGAATTTAAAAATTTCTACCTATCTAAAATTCTCAGATGCTGAGCAGTTTGCAAATGAAATAGAAATGTGCTCTTGGTTGTTTTCCTGCATAAATTGCAGGCAAATGAGCATTGCAATTCAATAGTTATTCTAGAAATAAACTATATTGTAGTAAGTTTTCACTGGACTTATATGATTTCAGCTAATCTAAAAACAGACCACACTCATGTATGTTCATACACGTGTTCATTTAAACATTTCTATTTATGCAAATGAATAACTATGACAATTCATTTCTGCCATGCACAGGCAATCAAACTTTCATTAATAATAGAGAAAACTAAGTTCTTAATAGCAATTCTCCACAGGAATGGAGAAAGCTACAGTTTAAATGTGACTAAATAGCACAAATGATTTTTCAAGCTTTTTCCAAAAATCACCACACAACTTTTCTAATAATGTTAAACCCATTCATTTCACAAGACAACTCAGTTTTTATGGTTGTCACTCATTCTCATATAATTATTGTGGTATAATTTAGGAGAGGTTTAATATTATAAAAGGTTTATGCATCTATAAAATACTTTTAGACACTATGATTTGGGTCATATCAGAAATATACAAAAACTTGAACAAGTATATCTATAAATTATATTTTATATGTGGCATAGTGATTTTTTATTAATATCTCATTATTTCTAGATATAGTAAATTTAATTGTTTTTGTGTTATAAAAGAAAACAATGTGTCACGAATGTAAATGAGCACCAGGAATAAATGCAGTTTTGTCTTAGAGTTATAATTAAGAAATGTGAGAAAACCATGTATCAAAGTATAATTATACAATTATATTAATAGCAACAGCAACTATTTAATTATTATTTAAAAACACAGTCATAGTTTGTTCCTGAGCATTACATTTTACAATCTTTATAGTAACACTGTGAGATTAGAAAATTAGTATTATGCCCATTGTCAAGATGAGGAAACTGTGGCTTAAAAAGCTTAGTAATTTTATCACCATATACCTCATAATTGACTAAGACAGAAACCAAAGCCTTAACTTTTCTATTCCAACATCAGATTATTTCTGGAGTACAATGTTTTTTCAGGTGACTGGATTGCTTATGAGACTAATTCCATGGAATGGGACTTTTATGCAGGAAATTTGGTTGAGAAATTTAAAAAATTAATGGCAAAAAAACTTTAATAAAGAAAAATTAAAGGCCAAGTGAATAGCAATTAATGAAAACTGAACCCTATTAAACCATATAATTTAATAAAACATTGATGTTTACCCCTTCATTTTTATTAAGAATAATTTTCTTTTCAAGGAGTCATGATCCTGTATTAATTAAAACAGTTTATGGTTTTGATAGGTGTTCTTTGTTGTTCAATAGCTAAGTTATATGAAAGAATAAGAAGTGATAATTTTGTTTCAAATAATATATGATCATTTATAGTTTTCATATTTTAAATGATATCTTATCTCTTTTCTCATCTTGGATGAGATCCAAGATGGCTGATCGCTAACAGCTGGGGATTGTAGCTCCCAGTGAAAGCGCAGAGAATGAAAGGACGCCACACTTTCAGATGAATTTTTGTCACTCACACACCAGAAGATTTCCAGTGGTGGGGCCCCATGGGTCGCTAGTGCGACTCTTGTGGCTAGGGCAGCGGTTTTGCTGGCGCCTCGGCACAGCAGCTCTTCATACAGAGTAAACGGGAGGAGATTCCTGGGCAGAAGAGCTCCATCAGTCTTATCACTGCTGTTTTGGCCGGCACAGTGGGTTGCTCAGATTCCAGTGCTGGGAATCAATAAACTGGGAGTCCATTCAGAAACCCAAATAGAAAGACAGCAATTGTAGAGATGACAGATGGATAAATTTATAACAACAAAGGGAAGAAACCAGTCTAAAAAGGTGGAGAATACCCAAAATCAGAACCCCTCTCCCTCTACAGGGGATTATAGTTCCTCATCAGCAACGGAACAAGCCCTGATGGAAAGGACTGTGTGCCATTAACAGAAGTAGACTTCAGAAGGAGGATAAGAAACTTCTGGGAGTTAAAAGAACTTGTTCTAACCCAATGTAAAGAAACTAAGAACTCTGAAAAAAAGGTTTGATGAAATGCTAACAAGAATAGACAATATAGAGAGGAATATAAATGAACTAACGGA
>CM052653.1:53532894-53542895 GCA_028533165.1 Leontopithecus rosalia | reverse complement strand
TAAAAAGAAATGAGCAAAGTCTCCAAGAAATATGGGACTATGTGAAAAGACCTAATTTACGTTTGATAGGTGTACTTGAATGTGATGGAGAGAATGAATCCAAGCTGGAAAATACTCTTCAGAATATCATTCAGGAAAACTTTCTGAATCTAGCAAAGCAGGACAATATTCAACCCCAGGTAATACAGAGAGCACCACGAAGATATTCCTCAAGATGACCAACCCCAATGCACATAATTGTTAGATTCACCAGGGTTAAAACGAAGGAGAAAATACTAAGGGCAGCCAGAGAGAAAGGCCAGGTTACCCACAAAGGGAAGCCTATTAGACTTATAGCAGATCTCTCAGCAGAAATCCTACAAGCCAGAAGAGAGTGGGAGCCAACATTCAACATCCTTAAAGAACAGAACTTTCAGCCCAGAATTTCATATCCTGCCAAACTAAGCTTCACAACTGAAGGAAAAATAAAATCTTTTATGAACAAGCAGGTACCCAGAGATTTTATTACCACCAGGCTGGCTTTACAAGAGCTTCTGAAAGAAGCATTATACACAGAAAGGAAAAACCAGTATTAGCCTTTCTAAAAATATACCAAAAAGTAAAGAGCATCAACATAAAGAATTTACATCAACGGATGGATAAAATAGCTAGTTAACATCAAATGGCAGTAATCCTAAACTTAAGTTGACTAAATCCCCCAATCAAAAGATACAGCCAAAACTAAGGGTATGCTACATCCAGACCCATTTCACATCCAAAGATACACAAAGACTTAAAGGGATGGAGAAAGATTTACCAACCAAATGAAAGCAAAAATAAATAAATAAATAAATAAAAAGCAGGAGTTGCAATTCTAGCATCTGATAAAATAGATTTCAAAGCAACAAAGATATAATGGTAAAAGGATCAATGCAACAATAAGAGCTAACGATCCTAACACCTAGATGCATAAGACTCATAAAGAGATTTAGACTCAACGAGACAGAAAATTAATAAGGATATCCAGGACTTGAACTCAGATCTGGAACAAGTAAACTCAATAAATATTTATAGAGCTCTCCAATTTAAATACACAAAATATACATTCTCCACCTTAAATACACAAAATATTGATCGGCCATTATTAATACCCATTTTTAGAATGAAGCTACATTCCCATTCTTTCTCCCTCTTTTTCTTCCTCTTTGTTCCTCTTCTTCACTCCTTTTTATTTTCTTACTTAAAAAAAAAAAGAATCCCTGCTGCCTTTGGTAGTGATTAAACTTTCAGGCTCTAAAGATACTGTTTTAATATACTATCTAATGTTTTGATTATGAAATGTGAACATAACTGAAAGTTAAAAATAGCAGTCAGTTCAGTATTTTTAAGTTCCTAAAATAAATAAATAAATGATATCTTTGCCTACTCTTCTGTTTTCAAACCCATTTTGTCAGTTTTAGTGACAGTGCTTGAAGTAGCTGCAGAATAATATGTTTTATCTATCAGTTCTAAAATATAAGGGTGCCTGCTTATTTGGCATTATATTTAAAAATCCTTAAGGTCATAAAATTCATGTTTGTATAAAAATGTTCAAGTTTAAAAATTACATTTGGAGGCTTATTACAAACACCTTTGCATACTCATCTTTACTGATGAATAATAAAACACTGTTAGAATATTACATTCAGTGACCATTTCTCATTCTGGTTAGACAAAATGTGTGGCACTGTCTCATACTGCTATTTGGAAAAAAGATATTTCAACTACAGATGTCTCTCACAATTTATTTTCCTAAATCATTAAGTTTTTAGGTTTTGGTTTTCTGCATTTAACAGATTAATAATATAATTAACAACTTTCTACTTCATTTTATAAAGTTAATGTTGTCTGCATATGTCCAAACATTTTACACAGGAAACTTAAACCAAAAATAAAATTTTCTACATCGGGGTGTGTGTGTGTGTGTCTGATCTCATGCTGCTATGAAGAAATACCTGATACTAAGTGATTTATAAAGAAAAAAGTTTTGACTCACAGTTCCCCATTGCTAGGAAGGCCTCAGGAGACTTACAAACATGGTGGAAGACAAAGGAGAAGCGGGCACCTTCTTCACAGGGTAGCAGAATGGACTGAGTGCAAGCGTGCAAGCAGGGGAAGTGCCAGGTGCTTATAAAATCATCAGATTTCATGAGACTCACTCACTAGCACAAGAACAGAATGGAGCAAACTTCCACCATGATCCAATTACTTTCACCTGGTCTTACCCTTGGCATGTGGGGCTTATGGAGATTGTAATTCAAGATGAGATTTTGGGTGGGAATACAGCCAAACCGTGTGTGTGTGTGTGTGTGTGTGTGTGTGTGTGTGTGTGTGTGTAGCTTAGTGTGTGGTGCTTATTTTTAGCCAGACTATAGAAGACACACTATGTCACAATGTTAGGGTACATTGGTGATTGGAATTGTCTGTGTCATCTGTAAGAGATTGAGCTGTTTCCAGTCACAGTTCAGATGTTCATGACAGACAAATGGTGGTAGGCTTCTTTTAATGTTCCCTAAATTGTCTGAAAGAACAAAAATGCATTGAATTTGAATTTATTTTGTAAACTGTATCTTCCTCATCTATTAGAAATAGATCTCTTTTTAAGAAGCCTTAGGTATAAATACCAGAACCTTCACAATTATTTTCCACCTACTTTTATTGCCTCACACAACCCATCATTGAAAATTTCTAATATGTTCTAGATGTACCATAATCAGGAGAAAATAAACAATATTATTCCATCAACAAATCTTAAATTAAAATTTTATATATTAGCTCCTGCTGAAAGAGCAGGCAATATGATTGATATGTACCCATTTGTGTAAAGATCACATAGCTACTCTTGTATAGCCTCAATCACTCAATTCTATTCCAAGTCTAAATAGACTGCATAAGTTGTTCTAGTCACCTTTTGCAGACTCTCCAAGTAACTTTAATTTGTCTTATTTGTCCATTTCTAATTTTTGACATCATAAGGCATCTCAAACATTTGATCAATTTTTTTTTCATAGTTTGTTGTTCTTAGTGGCAAAGGGGAAGGAGAAATAAACCCATGCTTGTTAAATGCCCAATATGTAGTTAATAAATCAAATAAATTACCTTAAGAATTTGTATAATAACTCTAAAAGGTAAGTATTATCATTCACATTTATATTAGGAAACTACATTATAATGAGGTTTAATAATTGTCAACAAAAAAAACTTCCAAGAGTCATAGCTGTGGCTTATTTCCAGGGCTCTTTTGTCCCAGTCTAGACCTTACTACATGATTTGAAAATGTTTTGGGCAATTTTATGAATTTAAACTTTATTCACACTGGTAAAAAATGAATTGTAGCAAACTGAACAAATGACAGTGAGCTTTTGAGATTTAGGGGTTGTTCATGCTTAGCTGAAACCAACATTTGTTGGAAACATGACTTTCCACTTTGAGTAGCTTATGTTTCTATGGTATCACAAAAATTGGATTAGTCTAACTTAAGACTTTAATTTAAAACAAAATAATTTCTCTCTTAGCTGTTAAAAAAAAAAAAAAGACAGCCTAACTCTCTTGAAGTTGCACCAATTGAGATAAGGCACTTAAAAAAAATTCAGGCAAACCACTCCAGGAAGTACACTCCTCATAGGCTTCAAAAAAAGCTGAGTTAGCCTGTTTATTCTAGAAAGGGTTTGATCATTGGACAAATTGAATATTTTTACTCAATTTTATATTATCTAAGAATGACATTTCTGTGACTTCCTTCCACTTTCCCTTCAGTTGTTGGACACACACCTATTTATTTCACCTTTCACCAATGGTGTCACTAGTTCAGAGCAAAGCTTTGATCAATACTAAAATTCTGTATTTTTTTTAATTTTAAAATCATTTTAAAATTTATCTCCTCAGGACACACCTACTTTAAAATTTCATGGTCTTTTGTCTTTTTGTATTTTTACTTGAGGCTACAAAAAAAACAAAGTATTTCCTTACATTTATAAATGACAGCCTAAGGTCAATAATTGGCCATTATTTTTATATTAATTAGATAATGGAGACTTCCAGTATTCTCTCTTAAAGATGGGATGATACATAGGCCAGCACTTTTGAATGCTAAGGTATAGTCATTATTGCTATTCAAATTAGTTTTTTTGGTGGCCAAATACTTTCTGTAGTTGTCTCATTGTTTAAATCCATTGGTAATTCTTGGTGTCACTTCAAGTAACTCTTAGAACTGATACCCAGAATTATTTTGTAATGTTTGCTAAAATAGTCAATAGCTCTCAGAAAATTCCTCTAGAATCCAAAGGCTAAAATACATTTAAAATGCCTTTAATATCTCCAAGTGCCACTTTTCTTATATTTATCTGTTGAAGTTTTGCTAACTTGATAACATTAGATGGCCATTGTTGAACAGCTCATGAAGACGTGAACTTTCCAAAACTTTCCAAATAATAGACATTAAATTTTCCATCTATTTCCAAAAACAACCATTTCCACGGAATTTAAACAGCAAAGTTAAGAATGTTTAAGTTCTATGGAACTTAAACAACTGAAGAGGATTGGCTGGCAACAACTGAAGGAGATTCTTCCTTGATAAATTGCTATGTCATTGGGCAAGAATGAAGTTATGGCTCCCGTTTTCTCTTCTCCCAGCCCTCTGTGTGAACACTATCTATCTATGGTTTATGGCTGGTCCCAAAACCAGCAGCTTTGTCACCAGACATGGAGGATTTAATCTGAGAAAAAGTAGAGTGACCCATGGATTTCCTGGCTCAGTGAGGAAGCAGTAGCTCAGAAGCCACTGCTCTGTTTTCCAGGGCAGGACAAGCAGCAGAACAACTAAAAATTTAGAAATTGTGGAAGTGAGAGTAGCATAAAGGTTCTGAAATAAGCTCTCTGTATATCCCTAGCTAACTTTAAACTACAAATGCTTGAGAGAGATCTGAGAGATTGTGTTTAAAGAAAAAAAGAAAGAAATGAGAGCCAATGAAGACGAGAGTTGGCTGCAACTTTGAGTAAATTCCTCCAGGTACATGTAATTGAGTTCACAGAGAAGGAAAGCATTAGAGGCATGAATCTCTCTCTTATCAAAATGTGCCCATATTATGGGCTAAAATCTAAACATAGTCACATATGTGACCTTTTGAGAACTATAATTAAAAATAAAAATATTAAAATAATAGACATATCAGTAACAGTACATTTTGAGAGAGATTTTATCATTTACATTTTTTAAAGAAGAAACGACTCATAAAAATAGAACAGTTGAAAGTTATTACCATTAAACATTATTAAATTTGTTTAAGCAACACATAATTGATGGATATTTTGGGGTTTTTAACAAATCTAGAGGAAATACAGATAACAATAATAGCACAAAAAAATGACAAAATACAGCTATGTCAAACATAATTCCTATAATTTACCAGAATTAAGAGACTGCTAGCCTAAAATAAACTGTGATTAAGTCAAAGAAGCCTGTTGCAGTCCCTGGATCAACCAAAAAAAAACCAAAAATTAAATTAAAAAATTGATGATACACATAGCTAAAAATTCAGAAAATAAAATGATATACTAAAAATATTAACACAAAAGAAAGCAGTAACAGGAGTAAAAGCATTAGGAATAACAATGATGTGAGATATAAATTTGTTTAATACAGTTGCTATCTTGACATCTTTTTTTTGAGTTTGACATAGGTTGGATACCTGTCACCTTTGGCTTAAAAATTCCCCTACCTATGTGATTGTTTGCAACATAATTCACTTGTTCCTCCAACCAAACCACCCACAGCTGCTGACAATGGTAAAATCTAATGTTTAATGCCAGAATTATGTAGATGACGTCTGTCACACTCCATCGCTGAACTAGCTAATCCACAACTCCTGTGTGAATGTCTAAGGGATCATTATCCATTATCAAGGACCTTAATGAAGGTGTAAGTTCCACAGATCCTTTCAAGCTTCCTATTCACTGCTTGAGTTCCCTGCCACATCCGGACTTCCCATTACCCCCATATTGGCACCTCTCATCTCTCTGGAGTCTGTAAGGAATGTCTGTCTTCAGTTTCATTCATTTTGTTTTCACCTCCTCATTGTGTCTCAGTTAACCAATGCACCTAAATCTAAACCTAACCTTTCCGGTCAGTGTTATGTCTTAGAGAGTAGTTTTATTCTTGAAAAGAATAAATTGAACACAGGTCAGACAAAAGCCACAAAGGCATCTGACAGTATAAACAATTTTTTTGTGAGAAAGACATCTGGTCATGGGTGAGACACTTAAGAATTAGGCCATCTGCCACAGGAAAAAAAAAAAAGAAAAAAAAAAAAGAAAAAACCTCATGAAAGACACATTATTAATGTGCACAACAAAATTCCTGCAATTTCTGGTTAGGACAGAACTAAAGCATAGAGGCATCAAAACAAAAATAAAAAGTATAATGATATAAATCACAGCAAGACATCTAGACACCAATAAAAATATCAAAAACCCTATTGTAATAATTATATTATTTATCATGAAGGTAAATATACTAAATGCTTCAAATGCTAAATCAGAGATTATCAGTCTGGTTAAGAGTCAAGATACAACTATAGGTCATCCAAAAAAAAGAAGCATTTTAATTTCAGAGTCACAGAAAGATGAAATAGAGGAATAAAAAAGACATCATTCAGTAAAAACAATAAGAACTGGAGTGGATATATTAATATAAGACAATGTAGACTTTAAGACAAGAAATATTTTTACATGTAGAGAGAGAGATTTCATAATGACAATATCATGACAACAGTTTCAAAATAATGCAGTAAATTTGACAGACTCAAAAGACAGAAACCAGTAAGAACATGGAAAATTAACATTATTATTCAAAGTGATTGATTTTTATAAAATCCACATAACAAAACTATAATCCAGTCTTTTCAAGTTTATCTACAACATTCTTCAGTATAGAACATATGAAAGGCATTTAAGATTTTTCAGTATCTTAAAAAAATAAAATACATTATGTGAGCACAAAAAATTAGGTTATATATCAATAAAAAAATGGGAAATCACAGAAAACTTTTATAAAACAATATACTTAAATACCCTAGGTGTCAAAGAGGAAATCATAAAGAGAATTTTAAGACAAGCTTGGGAAACATTCAAATGCAATTATATTCTAAAAGAAGAAAGACAAAAGCCTCAGGTAAGCTACAAAGAAAAGCCTATCTGCAGACCTCTCAGCAGAAACCTTAAAAGCAAGAAGGGATTGGGGTTCTATCTTTAACCTCCTCACACAGAGCAACCATCAGCAAAGAATTTTGTATCCCATAAAACCAAGTTAATAAATGAAGGAGAAATAAAATTATTTTCAGACAAAAGCTGAGGGAATTTATCACTACTAAACCAGCACTAAAATTATGCTAAAAGGAATTCACAACCTTTAAACAAATATCCAATATGCACAAAATAGAATGTCTTGAATTGTTGAAACTCTTGGGATCTATAAAACAATAACACAACCGAATAAAGAACTAGATAAAAATCAATTTGATGAAGAGAATAGTACCTCACATCTCAATATTAATGTTTAATGTAAATGGCCTAAATAGTCCACTTGAAAGATAGAATAGGGCAGAATTAATTTTAAAAATTACAATCCAAATACCTGCTATCTTTAATAGATTAACACAGAATAATTCATATAAACTCAAAGTAAAAAAGTGGAAAAAAGTATTCCATGCAAATGTAAGTCAAAAGCGAGCAGGAGTAAGCTGTTTTTCTTTTTTCTGTTTTTTTTTGTTTGTTTTTTGTTTTTGAGATGGAGCCTTGCTCTGTTGCCCAGGCTGGCGTGTAGTGGTGTGATCTCAGCTCACTATAACCTCCAGCTCCTGGATTCAAGCAGTTCTCCTGCCTCAGCTTACTGAGTAGCTGGGATTCCAGGTACATGGCACTGCAACTAGCTAATTTTTGTATTTTTTAGTAGAGATGAGGTTTTGCCACGTTGGCCAGGCTGTTCTTAACTCCTGACCTCAGGTGATCTACCTGCCTTGGCTTCCCAAGTGCTGGGATTACAGGCATGAGCCACCATGCCAGCTGAGTAAGCTAATTTTTAATTTTATATCAGACAAATCAGACTTCAAAGCAACAACAGGAAAAAAAAGTCACTGTATAAGGATAAAAGGATAAACTCAACATCCTAAATTTATATACACCAAACACTGGAGATCCTGGATTCATAAACAATTACTACTAAGTCTAAGGAATGAAATCGATGGACAAACATTAAGTGAAGTTGTACCCCACTGACAGCACTAGACAAATCTTCAAAACGGAAAGTCAACAGAGAAACAATAGACTTACATGACATGCTAGAACAAATAGACTTAATGGGTATTTATGCAATATTCTATTCAAGATCTGCAGAATATACATACCTCTCATCAGCATATGGAACATTCTCCTAGATAGACCATATGATAGACAAATCTCAATACATTTTCAAAAATTGAAAGTACATCAAGTATCTTCTCAGACCACAGTAGAACAACTAGAAATCAACCCCAAAAGGAACCCTCAAAAGGATACTAATACACAGAAATTAAATAATCTGCTCATGAATGATTCTGGGTTAACAATGAAATCAAACGGAGGGCCAGGGCTGGCCAAGATGGCTGATTAGAAGCAAATGTGGTCTGCAGCTCTCACAGAGAAGAACAAAAACAGGGAATGAATTTGACACCTTCAGTTGTATCCAGGTTCTCACACTGGTACTGACTAGGAAGTTGTCATGACTCACAGAGAGCAAGGAAAAGCAGGGTGGACTAACAGCCCACCTAGTGACACAGAGCTGGAGGGGTGGGGGGGCACAACCAGCCAAAAAAGGTAGTGAGTGATGGTGCAACCCCACCTGGAAACCATGCTTTTCCCACAGATCTTTCAAGCCACATATCAGAAAATCCTCTTGTGAGAACTTCACAATGCTATCACAGTTATCAATAGCCAAACAGACCGAGAGGAGAAAATAATCTCAGAGCTTAAAGATGATCTTTCAAAAATAAGTCAGGCAGACAAGGATAGAGAACAAATGATAAAATGAAATGAACCAAACCTCTGAGAAATGTGGGATTATGTAAAAAGATTGAACTTATGACTGATTGGGGTACCTGAAAGAGATGAAGAGAATGAAACTAAGTTGGAAAACATACTTCAGGATCCAGGAGAACTTCCTCAACCTAACAAGACAGGCCAACACTCAAATACAGGAAATCTAGAGAACCTTACTAAGATACTCCATGGAAAGATAACCTTAAGACATATAATCATCATAATTTCCAAGGTTGAAATGAAAGAAAACATGCTAAAGGCAGCCAGAAAGAAAGGTCATGTCACCTAGAAAGAGAAGCCCAGGAGATTAACAGCAGACCTCTCAGCAGAAACCCTAAAAGTCATAAGTGACTGGGGACCAATATTCAACATTCTTAAAGAAAAGAATTTCCAACCCAGATTTTCATATCTGGCCAATGTAAGCTTCATAAGTGAAGAAGAAATAACATCCTTTTCAGACAAGCAAATGCTGAGGGAATTTATCACCACTAGGTCTGCCTTGCAAGAGCTCCTGAAGGAAGCACTAAATAAGAAAGATAAGAAAACATTACTAGCCATGCGAAAATGTACTGAGGGACACAGACTAGTGTCACCATGAAGAAACTATAAAAGCAAGTCTAAAATAACCATCTAGGATCATGACGACTGAATCAAATTTACACATAATATTAACCTTAAATGCAAATGGGTTAAATGCCCTAATTAAAAAATACAGAATGGCAAGCTGGATAGAGGCAAGACCCATTGGTATACTGTATTCAAGAGACCCATCTCTTCAAGGAAAACTAGAAACCACTGCTCAATGAAATAAGAGAGGACACAAACAGATGGAGAAACATTCCATGTTCATGGTTAGGAAGAATCAATATCGTGAAAATGGCTATACTGCCCAAAGTAATTTACAGAATCAATGC
>CM052653.1:53508185-53532394 GCA_028533165.1 Leontopithecus rosalia | reverse complement strand
CGTGTGTACCTATGCAACTATCTTGCATGTTCTGCACATGTACCCCAAAACCTAAAATGCAATAAAAATTTTAAAAAAATAAAATATAATAAAAGTTTTAATAAGACAAAAAAAAAGAGACCCATCTCACATACAAAGACACGCATAGCCTCAAAATAAAGAGTAGGAGGAAAATTTACCAAGAAAATGGTAAACAGAAAAAAGAAATTCTAGTTTCTGACAAAAGAGGCTTTAAACCAACAAAGATCATAAAAGACAGATAAGGGCATTACATAATGGTAAAGGGTTCAATTCAACAAGAAGAGCTAAATATGCTACCTTATCTACATAGACAGACAGACAGATAGATAGATAGATAGATATGCACCCAATAACAGGAGAACCCAGATTCATATAGAGAGTTCTTAGAGACCTACAAAGGGACTTAGACTCCCACACAATAATAGTGACAAATTATAACACCTTCCTGACAATATTAGATCATCAAGACAGAACATTAACAAAGATACGACCTGAAATCTGAATCAAGTGGACATGACAGGTATCTATAGAACTCTCTACCCCAAAACAACAAAATATAAATTATTCTCGTTTCCTATGGCATTTACTCTAAAATGAATCACATAATTGGAAGTAAAACACTGCTTGTCAAATGGAAAAATGGAAGTCATAACTAACAGTCTCTCAGACCACAGTGCATTCAAATTAGAATTCAAGATTAAATAACTCAAAACCACACAACTATCTGGAAATTGAACAATCTGCTTCTGAATGACTCCTGGGTACATCATGAAATTAAGGTAGAAATCAAGAAGTTCTTTGAAACTAACAAAAACAAAGAGACAATATACCAGAATCTGAGACGCAGCTAAAGCAGTGTTAATAGGGAAATTTATAGCACTAAATGCCCACATCAAAAAGCTAGAAAGATCTCCAATCGACAAGTTGACATCACAATTAAAAGAATTAGAGAACCAAGAGGAAACAAACCCCAAGGCTAGAAGAAGAAAATAAATAACCAAGATCAGAGTGGAACTGCGGAGATACATACAATAAAATCCCTTCAAAAATCAATGAATCGGGAGTTGCGTTTTTTAAATTAATAAAATAGACTGCTAACTAGATTAATAAAAGTGAGAAGAATCAAATAGACACAGTAAAAAATGATAAAGGTGATATTACCATTGATCACACAAAAATATGAACAACCATCAGAGAATACTGTAAACACTTCTGTCCACATAACCTAAAAAAATCTAGAAGAAATGGATAAACTGTTGAATGCACACACCCTCCCAAGACTGAACCAGGAAGTAACTGAATCCCTGAATAGACCAATAACAAATTCTGAAATTGAGGTAATAATATATAACTTACCAAGTATACACAAAAGAAAAGCCCAAGACTAGATGAATTCACAGCTGAATTCTACCACAGGTACAAAGACGAGCTGATACCATTTCTTCTGAAACCATTCCAAACAATTAAAAAGAAGGGACTCCTCTCTAACTCATTTTTTGAGGCCAGAATCAACCTAATACCAAAACCTGGCAGAGATACAACAACAACAACAAAACAAACTTCAGGCCAATATCCTTGATGAACATCAATACAAAAATCAACAAAATACTGGCAAAAAGAATGATCAAAAACTTATCCACCATGATCAAGTTGGCTTTATCCCTGGGATGCAAGGTTTGTTCAATACACACATATCAATAGATGTAATTCATCACATAAACAGAAATAAAGATAATAACCACATGATTATTTCAATAGATGCAGAAAAGGCCTTCGATAAAATTCAACATCCCTTCACATTAAAAACTCTCAATAAACTAGGTATTGAAGGAACATACCTCAAAATAATAAGAGCTATCTATGACAAATCTACAGCCAGTATGATACTGGATGGGCAAAAGCTGGAAGCTTTCTCCTTGAAAGCCTGTAAGATAAGGATGTCCTCTCTCTCACTACTATTATTTTACATAGCATTGGAAGTTCTAGCCTGGCCAGGGTAATCAGGCAAAAGAATGAAATAAAGTGTATTCAAATGAGAAGATAGGAAGTCAAATTATTTATGTTTATAGATGATGACATGAACTTATATCTAGAAAACCCCATCGATTCAGCCTAAAAGCTCCTTAAGCTGACTAGCAACTTCAGCAAAGACTTAGAATACAGAATCAATGTGGAAAAATTGCTATCATTCTTATACACCAAAAAGAAAGCAAGGAATTAACTTCCATTAACAATTGCTGTAATTCAAAGAGGAAAAAAAAATACCTAGGAATAGAGCTAACAAGGGAAGAGAAGGACCTCATCATGGAGAATTACAAACCACTGCTCAAGGAAATCAGAGAGGAAGAAAACAAATGGCAAAACATTCCATGCTTATCAATATGATGAACTATCATGAAAATGGCCATAATGCCCAAAGTGGTTTATAAAATGAATGCTACTCTCATTAAATTACCACTGACATTCTTCATAGAACTAGAGAAAATTAAAAATCCATATGGAACCAAAAAGAGCCCATATAGTCAAGGCAATCCAAAGTAGAAATAACAAATCTGGAGGTATCACACTGGCTGCCTTCAAACTATACTACAAGGCTACAGAAAGCAGATACTGGTACAAAAATGACACATAAACCAATGAAACAGAATAGAGAACTAGTAATAAGCCTGCATACCTACAAGCATCTTATCTCTGACAAATTTGACAAAAACAAGCAATGCAGAAAGGATTTCCTATTTAATAAATGGTGCTGGGAGATCTGTCTAGCCATATGCAGAAAATTTATACTGGACACCTTTCTTACATATTATACAAAATTTAACTCAATCTGGATTAAAGACTTAAATGTAAAATATAAAACTATAAAAACCCTAGAATAAAATCTAGGCAATACCATTTGAACATAGGCATGAGCAAATATTTCATGAGGAAAACCCCAAAAACAATTGCAAGAAAAGCAAAAACTGACAAACAAGATCTAATTGAACAAAAGACCTTCTGCATAGAATAATCAACTATCATCAGAGTGAACAGACAACCTACAGAATGGAAGATAATATTTGCAACCTATCTATCTGACAAAAGTCTAATATCTAGAGTCTTTAAGAAGCTTAAATGAATTTACATAAAAAAGACCCATTAAAATTAGGCAAAGGCTACGAATAGACACTCCTTAAAAGAAGACATTCATGCAGCCAGCAAACATATGAAAAAAGGTCAACATCACTCATCATTAGAAAAATGCAAATCAAAACCACAATGAGACATCATTTCATGCCGGTCAGAATGGCAATTATTGGTAAGTCAAGAAGCAATAAATGCTGGCAAGGTTTCAGAGAAAAAGGAATCTTTTACAGCGTTGGTGGTAATGTAAATTAGCTCAACCATTGTGGGAGACAGTGTGGGGATTTCTCAAAGATCTAGAGGCAGAAATACATTTGACCCAGCAATGCCTTTACTAGATACATATATCCAAAGAAATATAAATCATTCCATTATAAGGATACATGCACGTGTATGTTCACTGAAGCACTAGTCGCAATAGCAAAGACATGGAATCAACGCAAATGCCCATCAACATTAGACTGGATAAAGAAAATGTGGTACACATGTACCATGGAATACTACGCAGCCATAAAAAGCAATTAGATTATGTCCTTTGCAGCAACATGGATGGAGCTCAAGCCATTATCATCAGCAATCTAACACAGGAAAAGAAAATCAGACACCACATGTTTTCACTTATAAGTGGGAGCTAAATGGTGAGAAAACATGGACAGATGGTGGGGAACAACATACACTGGGACCTGTTGGTGAGTAGTGGAGAGGGATAGCTTCAGGAGGAATAGCCCATGCATGCTGGGCTTCATACCTATGTTATGGGTTCATCTATGCAACAAACTCTCATGGCACACATTTATCTATGTAACAAATATGTATGAACTTTTAAGTTCCAGAGTAGATGTGCAGGATGTGTAGGTAGAAAAAAATCAAGTTGAAAATTTACCAAATATTTTAACTGAATAATCATAATGAGACAAGTCAAAATTTCTGGGATACAGCAAAAGCAGTGCTCAGAGAAAAGTTGAAATGCCTTCATCAAAAAGTGTGAAAGAGCATAAATTGATAAGCTAATTTTACACCTAAAGGAACTGGAGGAATGAGAACAAACTTAACCTAAAAATAGAAGAAAAAATATAAAAAGATTAGAGGAGAACTAAATGAAATTCAAACAAAAAATACAAAATATCAATGAAACAAAAAGCTGTTTTATTGAAAAACAAAATCAACAGATCATTAGCTAGATTAATCAAGAATAGAAGAAAAGATCCAAATAAGCTCAAGTAGAAATGAAACTGGAGACTGGGTGTAGTGGCTCCCACCTATAGTCCCAGAACTTTTGGAGGCCAAGGTGGGGATCACCTGAGGTTAGGAGTTCAAGACTGGCCTGGCCAACATTGTGAAACACAATCCCTACTAGAAATATAAAAATTGCCTGGGCGTGGTGGCAGATGCCTGTATACCCAGCTATTCAGTATGCTGAGGCAAGAAAATTGTTTGAGCCCAGGAGATGGAGGTTACAATGAGCCGAGATAGCACCAGTGCACTCCAGCCTGGATGACAGAGTGAGACTTCATTTCAAACAAATTAAAAAAAAGGAAAAAAATGGGGACATCACAGTTGACACCACGGAAATATGAAAGATTATTTGAGACCACTCATAGTGTTCAAACACCTTTATGAACATAAACTAGAAAACCTAGAGGAAATGAAAAAATTCCTGGAAACATACAACTTTCCTAGATTAAGGAAGAAACAGAATCCTGGAACAGACCAATAACAAGCAGTGAGATAGACTCAATAATTTAAAAATTGTCAACAAATGAAAGCCCAGGACCAGATTAATTCACAGCTGAATTCCACTAGTCATTCAAAGCAGAATGGTTACCAATCCTATTGAAACTATTCCAAAAAATGGAGAAAGACTCCTCTCTAAATCATTTATGAAACTCTTATCACCTGATACCAAAACAAAAAAAGAAAACTACAATATCCTGATGAACACTGAATAAAAAATTCTGAAAATAAAACTAGCTAACTGAATCCAACAGAACATTAAAGATATAATTCTCACCATCCACAGTGGCTCATGCCTATAATCCCAGCACTTTGAGAGGCTGAGGCAGGCAGATCACCTGAGGTCAGGAGTTAGAGACCAGCCTAGCAAACATAACAAAACTTCATCTCTACTAAAAATACAAAATAAAAATAGCCAGGCACGCTGGTGTGTGCCAGTAATACCAGCTACTCAGGATGCTGAGGCAAGAAAATAGCTGAAACTAGGGAGGTGGAGGTTGCAGTGAACCAAGATCACGCCACTGCACTCCTGCCAGGGCATCAGCATGGAACTCTGTCTCAAAATAAATATATATGTATACACATATATACACACATACATGCACACACATATAATTATATACACATACACACATGCATGGATACACACACACACACACATACATACATATATATAAATTAATCATGATCAAGTGATTTTTATCCCAGGGATGCATAATATGTCACATAAACAGAATTAAAAACAAAACCAAATGATAATTTCCATAGATGCAGAAAAAGCATTTGACAAAATCCAGCACCCTTTGTGATAAAAATTCTTAACAAACTAGGCAAGGGAGGGACCTGCCTAAAAATGACAAAAGCCATATATAACAGATCCACAGCCAATATTCATGCTGAATGGGTAGAAGTTGAAAGTATTCTTCCTGAAAACAGGAACAAGATGAAGGTGCCCACTTTCACCACTTCTATTTGACTTAATTCTGACAGTACCAACCAGAGCAAACTAGGCAAGAGAAAGAAAGAAAGGGTATCAAAATTTGAAAAGAAAAAGTCAAACTGTCACTGTTTGCAGATGATATAGTTGTATACCTAGAAACTCCTAAAGACTTATCCAAAAGACTCTTAATATTTGATAAATAAATTCAGTAAAGCCCCAGGTTACAAAATCAATGTACACAAATCAGTAGCACTGATCAATACTGTAAAAATAACCATATTGCCAAAAGTGATCTACAGATTCAATGCAATACCCATCAAAATACCAGTATCATTTTTCACAGAGTTGGAAAAAAATCCTAAAATTCATATGGAAACAGGAATGAGCCTGAATAGACAAAGCAATCCTAAGCAAAAATCTGAAAGCATCACATTACCACATTTTGAACTATACTACAAAGTAATAGTTACCAGAACAGCATGGTACTTGTATGAATGTAGGCACATAGACCAACAGAACCGAGTAGAAAACCCAGAAATAAAGCTAAATAGGTACAGCCAACTGATCTTCCACAAAGCATACAAAAAACATAAATTGGAGAATAGACACCCTATTTAATAAACAGTACTGGGAAAACTGGTACACTCCATGAGAAGAAAGAAACTAGATTACTATCTCTCACCATATACAAAAATTAATTCAAGATGAATTAAAGACTTAAATATAAGGCCCAACACAGAAAAAAAATTCTAGAAGACAATGTTGGAAATGTCTCTAAACAAGGGCCAGGGCAAAGAATTTATGACTAAGACCCAAAGTAAATGCAACAAAAACAAAAATAAATGGGACCTAATTAAACTAAAAATCTTCTGTACAATGAAAAAAATAATCAACCAAATAAATATACACCCCATAGATTGGGAGAAAATATTTGCAAGCTACATATCCAACAAAGGACTAGTATCCAGAATCTATAAGTAATTCAAATAACCAGGAATACAAACAACAAATAATCCCATCAAAAAGTAGGCAGAGTACATAAAGAGATGTATTAGTTTGTTTCTCACATTGCTAATAAAGAAACAGCTGGGACTGAGTAATTTGTAAAGAGGTTTAATTGACTCACAGTTCCACATGGCTGAAGAGGACACCCAATCATGGTGGAAAGCAAAGGGGAAGCAAGACATGTCTTATGTGGCAGCAGGAAAGACAGTGCTTGTGCAGGGAAACTCCTATTTATAAAACCATGAGATCTCATAAGACTCATTCACTACCAGGACAGTGGGGGGAAGATCCCCCCCTCCCCATGATTCAATTACTTCCCACTGGATCCCTCCCTTGACACATGGAAATTATGGGAGCTACAATTAAAGATGAGATTTGGGCAGGGACACAGCCAAATCATATCAATAGATATTTCTCAAAAGAAGATATACATATGTGTGATAAACATGTGAAGAAATGCTCAACATCACTTATCATTAGGGAAATGTAAATTAAAACCACAATGAGGTACCACCTTATTCCTGCAGTATCCATATTAGCCCAAACTGGGAAAATGCAACTATTCTCCAATGTCAAATAGATAAAATATAGTGTGTTCATACAATAAACTACTACTTAGAATAAAGAAATAGCAAAACTATTCATAAAGGCAGCAATATAGATAACTTTAAAAATAGTGTGTTAATTGAAAGAAGCTAGAAACAAGCAATCACTTATTGAATAATTCCATATATGTAAAATTTCTAGTAAAAGCAAAACTACTACAGCAACAATAGGTCAATATTTATTTAGAGATGGTGGTGAGAATGAAGATTAAATATAAAGGGATTGTAAGGTACTTTGGGGCTGACTGAATTATTCTGAAAGGTGTTTGTGATTATAGTTGCAGAATTTTATGAATTTACTGAAACTCATAGAAGTGTAAACTAAAAATAGATTATAGTTGAACATAGATTATACTTGAATTACAATGGAAAAATATTAAGGTGGTGTTAAGAATATGTAGATAGTTGTAGTTAAGCTTTTCACATATAGTTTTGGGAATAATCATTTGATTTTACATAAGTAGAGATAAAACTAGTAAAAGTGGTGATATTTGGATAAATTAATTTGTATTCTCCTTATCTTATGGGGGCTTTTATATTGACAGGGGAGATCAGCTCACCTAACTAAAAGCACTTAGTATGTAAAATAAATTCAGAATCTTAGTCATTAATGTTTCTGAGTTACATTTCTTTCTATATTTCTTTTTTTTCCATTACAGCTTCAGTTCAAACTAAAAATAGAGGTTGAACTGAATTATTTTCTCTAATGCCTTCTCTAGTTATTGCTTCTGTCTCCAGTAGAAATTAATATGAATCATATACCAAGAACAAACATTTTAGAGTACTTGAAATAAAGACATTTTCCTAGAATCTACATATTTTGTTAAAATAAAGACTTAGAACATTGACTATGTTTAGAATTAAATCAAAAGCTGAAACTTTTAAAATGGAGGTTGTTTTTAATATGAAAAAGAATGACTCATAAATAAAGTTCTGAATATCAAAGATAGCTTTTTTATACTTAAGTCCAAAAAACAAATTAAGGTGTTTATGACCACACAATATGACCACATTACTTCATGGTCAGTTTTCTCTATAAAATGTGAATGTGTTTAAACACAGCTTAACATAATCTTGTTTGCCAAAATTACATCACTTATGTTTTCAGCAACAGGAAACAACTGTGACATACACAGAGATGTTCTAAGTGCTTAATCAGCAGTTTACTAAAAGGAAGAATGATTCACCTTAAATTCTGAAATTACTATTTTTCTGGTACCTATATTTAATAAATGATATAATAGCCATAAACAACCAAATCTATGGTAACAAAAATATTTACTAAGTACTTATGGGCTAAGTTCTCTATATGCATTATTACATTTAATTCTTACACCAATTTTTGAGGTAGGCGACAAGAACCTCACACTGAGTTTTCCTAGAGGAGTCAAGAAATAACCTCAAAAATCAAAGCCAGTGGAAGATAAATGAAGATTATTTTATTAGTTAATTTCCTCAAGAAAAGAAAAATCAGCTGTGAGTTTCTCCAGGCTTACAGCAAATGACTCTGATAATTGCAACCTCAAATTCAGCAGCAAATATTATAGATATATCACAAAAATATAATAAGAAAAAACTAAATATATGCATGGGGTCAAACTCAAGGGCAGTCTCTGTCAACTTAGCTCACCTGGAGAATGTGGGCTCTGTCACCATACCCAGAAAACTAACTGGTTATTTGAGACATAATAATGCATCCAGAGAGCATGCAGGTCACCCAATACTCATTCCTGCCAAGAACCATCACTACCATTCCCCACACCACTACATCCCCACCCTCCTGCAGTTTTTAAAGGCAGTTCTTCTAAACAGAATGTGGAATTCACTGCAAGAGACAAAACTTTCTTTGCCTAAGGAAACATATTATAATTACAGAAAAAAATTATATTAGATCTTCAAAAAGAAATGCTAACAGAAAAATCAAAGACCAACAGTATTTAAGAAAATTCAATTGCTAAGATTGGCAAATTCCACTGAAGATAGTTAAATGCTTATTAATTATTAGAAGACATTGAAAAACAATAAATAAATTATATCTACAGAGGTTATGTTTCCCTAAAAATCCTGTGTTGAAATATAAAATATGGAGTATTGACAATTAAAAATATAATTGCCAAAATTTACAAAAAATAAACAAGATATGGCCAAGGTAATAGAAAAGATACATCTAAAATTAAATTAGTGAGCAAAGTTCTGAGATTACACTCATGAGCCACCAGGCCTGGCCAAACAGACTTTTGTGATTCTTTGTGGCTCAGATACTTACTGCTTTCAAACTTGAACTTTTTGATTTGGAAAAATTTTCATTTATTTCCTATTTTACAATGTGTTCTTCCTCCTTCCCTCCGTTCTCACTCATTAATTGCTGACAGATGTGGAGCTCATTCATCTAGCCTTCAAATTTCTAAAAAGTTTTAAAGTGAAATGTAAAACATTTGCCCATTTTTAATTTGTTTGCTGTTTTAGTTTTGAGAGTTTCTTATTTACTCTATTTATGAGATATTTGATTTTTAAACATTTATTCCAACCTGTAGCATTATATTCTTATTATAACAATGTCTTTTAAAGAGCAGAGGTTCTGAATTTTGAGAAAGTACAATTTATAATTAATAGGTCATGCCTTTTGTGTTGTATCTAAGAAATCTTTGCTAAGGAATCACACAATTTTTTTTTTCCTGTTTTCTGCTAGAAGTTTCGTATCTTTAGATATTATACTTTGTTTTACACTTCACTTTTTAAAGATTGCTTATGATGTAATGTAAAACAATATATTGACTAAAATTTAACCTTTTCCCAATAACAAACAGTATCCCATATTATCTTGCTCCATTTGGGCTGCTAGTACAAACTACTATAAACTGGGTGGCTTATGAACAGCAAACATTTATTTCCCACAGTTCTGGGGGCTGGGAAATCCAAGATAAAAGGAACAGGTGTAGTTAGTGTCTGGTGAGGGCCTGTTCCTCATATACAATGTCAGCTTGCCCTGTCATAACATGTTCTCTTTTATAAGGGCACTAATTCCAATTATGACCATCCTCATAACCTAATCACCTACCAAATGCACCCGATCTTAATATGATCACTTTGGGAGTTAGGATTTAAGCATATGAATTTCAGGGGAACATAAACAATCAGACCACAGCACATATACTATCATAGAATTTTAGCTGACAATGATAGTCACCTGTCAGAGACTACCAAGTTATTAGTGTTTACACAGAGCATTGGGTATAGCTACATTACACAGATTGCACTTCTGTATGGCAAAGTTCTCTTTAGAGAGAGACAAGTGGTCAATAACTAGAACTGCCTTATTTTTAAAGAGTTGTCTATCACTGTGGTAATGGTCAATATTTCTTTTTAGTGAAAACGTAATAAATATTGACTACAAAACTGAGAGTGATGAATTAGAAAAGATTAAAATTGATGATCATGAGAGTACCATAAATGGTAATAATAAATGGTAAATACAGTACCATAGCAATAACTCTGGCATTTAAAGATTTTTTTAATTCTCCCCAACTATGAAATATTCCAAAAAAAGATTTAATAGTAGTAATTGAAAGATAATTTAGTGAAAATGTTGTGATAATCTTTAGGAAACAATGCTACTGTCTCTACAACTTGTTTTGTCAATTTAATTTATTGTTCTGTACAATGAACACATCTTTATTTAACTTTGCTAAATTGACTTAAATTACAAATACAATCAACATCTTTGTATTGCTACAGAATATCCCTAATTATTGCATTTGTATCAACACTTAATTGTGCAATAACTGAAAACTAGTCAGGAAAATAACATTTAAATTGATGTTTAATTTGTGAGATATGTAAGTTTAAGACAGAGTTGAAACATCTGAATGAAAATGTTTGATTCTTTGTAAATTGTATAATTCATTTCCTAATCAGCCAAGCTCAACATGGAAGGAAAAAAACAATTGTTTACCATATGCTTCCCCTGTGTAAGTTTAGACTATTTTTTTTTATATTGGAAGCATATGCTTAAAGGGGGGGAAGATAAATAATATGCTAAGTTAGATTATTTGATGAGTTTTTATCTATGAAATTACCTTTTAAAACATATTCTGATATGTTTGATATGTTTTATATTTAAGATTCTCCCAAATCAAGGTGAATTTAATTTGTTTTTTATATAAATATGAACTTTTGGTAACTTGGATAAAGCTTATGAGACTGTCTTATTTTTAGATAGCATTTTTTTCTTTACCTCTGAAATTAGACTTTTTGCCCTCTCATTTCTTCATTTTTCTCTTATAGTATAATGTCATCATGGTTTTATTAATAATTCAAAAACTGGAAACAACTTGAATATCCACAAACAGAAGAATGAATAACTAAATCATGTCATACTTATAATATTTCTTAAATTTCATATAACCTATATTAAGAAAAAAAGTCACATCTAAAGTATACTTATTGAATATTTCATCAATTGGATCATATATATCTTTATGTTTCATTATATTTTGTGCCTAAGTAAATTCTATTACTTCATTCATTGTAATCTTAACAGTTTTAATATCCTCTTGTGCATCAAAACAATTTTCTAAAATTTTCTATTTCATAAATGTTATTGTGTTTTGCTGAGTGAACAAGTCTAATAATAAACATAAAGAATTATGGTTTAAAAAATAACTTTGATATAATTAAATGAGTAGATACTGTTATTTATAAGAAGCACAAAACAGGCAAAATTAACTTACCATGATAAAAATTGAGAAAATAAACATGAAAGTACAAATAAATATTTGTTTCTGTGAAGCATTGCTTGAAAAGGTGCTGACAGGAATTGTTACTCGTGATGGAATTTTTTCCTTATTTTAGTGGGTATACTTGTGAAACCTGTTTAACTCTGTACTTACTATCAATACATTGTTCTCCATGTAAAATATACCTTAACTTCAGAAGGTGAGGAGAGGGAAACAAAGGTAATAAAATAATCAGAATTTCATATCTCAACATTTTAAAGTTACTGCCTCCATAAAGAACCTTTTTATACATTGTTTTCCTTATCTCCCCCAAGAAATTTTAATACCACAGACATCTATTTTTATATTCCCCATACATCTGTATTTTGTACATAGTAATAGTAGAAAACATTTTTACTCCCCACCCACACTGAAGAACCCATTTTCACTTAGTTGGGGGTGATATTAGCCCCATTTTCCCTCAGTTGGAGATGATATTAATCTCACTGAGAACACAGGGGCTATAATAAGTGGGTTAAAGAGTAGGTTGTCACAACCATCAAAATGATATTTAAAAATTAATTGTAACCCCACACTACAGATACACAAATAAGAAGTTGAGCCAATAATTAAATTACTTAGTGAGGAATACAATTAATTTCTTTGAAAAATTTAAATAAAGTATATATTAGAAAGTATTATTTAAACTTTTAGGACAAATATTAAATATAGAAAATAATTTTTACAGATAGAAATACAAATTTTATTCCATAGTGGTCATCTGTATTAAACATTTTGAATATATTTAATCGGGGAGTATATGCTGTAACAGAAATTATACCTCAAAAAAGATTCAACAGGATTTCATATTCCTAAAATATAGCATATTGTTTCATTAATTTACTCCATCAAGTATTTATGTATTCTTAATTATTTCCCCCATCCTCATTGAGAAGTTTTCCTAAAAAATCGCTGAATGAAAGCCTTTTGCAACTTTTATATTACAGAGAACTGGATATATTCTCCCAATATGAATGACTTTTTTTTTAACTGTTTACAGTAAATAGCTTTAGCGACTCAGTGGCCATCAGTGTTATAATTATTTATTCCATATTTGTCTTTTATTATTTGAATATCACTGACAAAGCAGTACTTTACAATTTTAAGCTATTTAATGCTGGTCTATCAGGCAAATGAGTATTTGACGGGATGTGCTAATGTGAGCTAAAAATAAATCCCATCTGTTCACCTTTCAGACTGCATTGCATTAGTACCCTGCATATTGGGTATCACATTAAGTTAATGAAACACAAATAAAAGTATGCTTATTTCTATATATCTCTAAAAGTAAAAGCAAGCGGCTTTTAAAGGGGAACAATTCATGTATGATTTCCCGGAATGTAATACATTTGTGTATTTTTCAAGATAATGTACATACATTAAAGCCAACAATCTACTGTCTGCTTAGGTCCAAAAAATAGAAAATATTTAAGAATGTATACCTTAAAATGTTGGTCATTTCTTCCAAGTGCTTGAATAATGTAACACATTTTAAAGTTAGTATATACCCATATATTTTTTCATCGAGGGTATACTTATTGAATATTTTATCAATTGGATCATATATATCTTTATGAATCATTATATTTTGTGCCTAAGTAAATCCTATTACTTCATTCATTGTATTCTTACAGTTTTCATATCCTCTTGTGCATCAAAACAATTTTCTAAAATTTTCTATGCCATAAATTTTATTCTTGGGTTTTGCTGAGTAAACAAGTCTAATAATATAAATAATTATGATTTTAAAACTAACTTTGATATAACTAAGTAATAAATATTTTGTTAAAAGCATTTTACAATAGTCATATATTGTATGTATCTACATTTATATATTCAAAGGTAGTCATAATTTCTCATAGACATCTAATTATTCTATGATCAGGAGACAAATATACACTTAATTCATCCCAGGTTTTTCATCTACTTATCATCATTTATTAGTGCTGATAGCATTTATTGAACTATTGAGATCATGACTGTTATTTGAAGCATTTGATTTTGAGACATAACATCACTCAGTGTAAGCAGAGCACAGTAGTTTCTGGTTTATACTCAGTATTCTCCTTAATGGCAATTTACATATACTTTTTGTCTCTCAAAAGAGGTAATTTTCTTTTGCAGTGACTACATTCCTTCCTTTGTCTTTGACAAACATAGGTATAATTTTCCTATTCATTCATGTGCATTAATCTTAATAAAAACCCAAATAACCTAAGATGCCATTGCACAAGGCATTGTTAGAAATACCTGTACTCTAGTAATAGAAAGATTCTGAATCATCTCCTGTTAACCTTTGCTTCTGTATGAAATTCTTTGATTCCTCATACCACATTGCTTTGACTATGTAACTTTTTTATTCTTTACCTAAGCCACTTGTCCAGTGGCTAAGTTTAATCCTTTTATTTAGTTTAATAGAGTCCCAAATAATCTATTAATTAAACAAAGACATTTTAATGAGTTAAATGGAGGACTAAATATTAACTAAATTTAAAAAATAGTATGAATCAAGACTGTCCTAGAAAAAAACTTGGATGCATAGTCAATTCAGACAATAATCACATCAGTGCAGGATTTTAGACATCTGTTTTTCAGCCCCCTACAGAATGATGCCAGCTGAATCCCTGTACTTCTCATTTGACCCAGAGACAAACCAAATAATCCACCATTAACTATATGTAACCATCAGAGAGATGATTATGTTTCTCAAAATACCATTTATATATTTTTCTGCTTTGTATAATGAGAACATTAAGTCAATTTCCTTTCCGTAAATAGGTCAAATACTCTACTGTGATTTAGACTCTTCTACAAGCACTCAGCCATGTTCAAAATTCTACCACTTATGTTGTCACCTCTAGAAATCTTGAGGAAACAGTAGATAAATCCCCATACATGCTAAGCTTCAATGAGAAGATTATCAATGCATAGCAGAAAGGAGAAAGATAAGCTTTTCTTTCCAAGCAAATATTTATAATTTTACATTAAAGGTCAAAATGCTTATATTTTAAAATCCTTATTAATTTTATCAATATCATGGGATTTAGGATCTCTAAGTTTTAAGTGAGCTATAATCAAACTGAAAACAAACCAAAACGGAATTGATTGAATACAGTCTTTTTGAGTGCCATTTTAAATCCATGATAAGCATTTAGAAATGATTCCTAGTGGTGTGGTAACAGCTGCAACATTTCAAGGCAATGACTTTTAAAATTAAAGCCAAAGAAGTGAATAGTTTTGAGGCTAATGTTTTGAGAAATAGAATACACTTAAGTGTTTATATAAAAAAAGTGGAGAATTGAGACAAATATTTTTCACTGGTTGGACTGTAACATAACTACAGTACTTAGGAAAATATAGTTAAGTAAACAATACTATTTTATTGAAGTATCTGAAGATTTTTGTGGGTATTTAGAACTAAGCTGAGGTGATGTACAGGTGAGAAAAATAACATATTATTATTGTTGTTGTTATTTTAGAGACAGGATCTGGCTCAGTTGCCCAGGCTGGAGTGCAGAGTGTGATCACAGCTCACTGTAACCTCAAACCCCTGGGCTTAAGTGATCCTCCTGCTTTAGCCTTCCAAACAAGTAAGACTACAGACACATATTACCATGAGTGGCTATTAAAAAAAATTTTTTTTTTGTAGAGATGGGTATCTCTCTATGTTGCCTGGCTGGTCTCCAACTCCTGGCCTCTAGCAATTCTCCCGCCTAGGCCTCTCAAAGTGCTGAGATTACAAGCCCGCCCCAAAGAACAGGTTATTTTCAAAGAAATACAGCATTATACAATTTAGCATTCAATGTATAAGGTAGTATTTATAAAGTACAGAGCATAGCACATTTTTCAAAACCCATCTTAAGGGGTATGTGTGTGTGTGTTTGTGTATGTGTGTGTGTACATTACATATTTACAACTGGTGTGAAATACTTTAGAAAGTGGTATTTACTGTGAAATGCCAATCGCCACTGCCATCTCACGACAGTCATTATCTATCAAAGTATTTTTTCTTTTTAGTAAAAATAGATTTTTTTTCAAAAATTAAAGAATTTCAATAAAATGTGATGGAGTTTATTTGAGAAGCTTTTATTTTTTTATTATTTTTTTTGCATTTTAGATTTTGGGGTACATGTGCAGAACATGCAAGATAGTTGCATAGGTACACACGTGGCAGTGTGTTTTGCTGCGTTCCTCCCCTTCACCCACATTTGGCATTTCTCCCCATGCAATCCCTCCGCAGCTCCCCCTCCCCTGCTGTCCCTCACCTATTCCCCCCAATAGACCCCAGTGTGTAGTGCTCCCTTCCCTGTGTCCATATGTTCTCATTGTTCATCACCCAGAGATGCTTTTCTTTGAAGTGAACCAGCTTCCTTCATTACCACTCACTTTTATTGGGCTCAACCTTTTTTCTACCTAATTAGGTGAGTCTTCTCTTATTAATTGTATATATTCTTTCAAACTTCTTTACCTTTTAAAATTGAAGCCTGTCAAATGTTTGCTATCCTGCACAAGCCAAACACTTTATTGTAATTTGAGAAACATTCCTTGTATCATCTTTCACAATTTTGATGAGTTATTAGAATTGATAGCCATGTGATTTTACTAAAGGGATATTTAAAAGCACTTTCTTTTGTACAACTTTCATTGTATAGAAAAGAATATGATTATTTGCGTCATTTGAAGTATTTCAGTCAGGAAAATAGATGAAATCACATTGGAGGCAACTCATTAGCTGGACAAGATCTGCCAGTAACAAGTGGACAGTCCATTTACCACATAGGAACCCTCCATAAATGATGTGCTTAAAAGAAAAAGTGTCCAGTGATAAACGTATATATAAAGAAAAATCCTACTTTAATAAGATATAATTTAAAATACATGCATATATATTTGCATCTGATCTAATTAAATAGAGTTTATGTTATGCCAGTAAAGCTTTAGTAATTTTATGTTTCTTCTCTGAAGCCTGGAATTGCTTTTTTCTAGTGGCTAGTAATAAAAATAAAAGTGAAATATTCTAATATTATAACTGGACAACCTGCTATTGATTTATGGTATGGGTAATGAAGCAACATGATGTGGTAGACTACAGGAATAGAATTGAGATAATGCTGTGTTATACCTGGATATGAGTTATAATAAAATTACTAGTATGTAAATAAAGGAAATTTGATGTTTTGCCTGTTTTAAATTGAAGGGAAACAACATTTTATACCATCAAGATAAAACCAGCCTTTCAGTAAAACTATATTTGTGACATTATATTGTAAAACATATACCATTGAATAATATCATAGATTGTTGCATGTTGCTGAGTTCAAACATTTAGTTCAAGAATGTGTGTGTGCATGTTTAATGTTACTATAACTTAGAAACCATATATATATTCATATACATATACAAAAACATGTTTCACTTATGTACAACGTGTGTGTATATATATGTGTGTGTATATATATATATATATATATATATATATATATATATATATGGTGTGTATGAATATGCATGGATTTGCTAAAGTTGTATTTCATCACCCTGACACAGAATAACTATGAGACAGAACACTATCTTTGAATTTGTTAACAAATTCACAGGCAATACTTCTTCTTTCTTGTTTCTCCCTTATCACTGCCTGAGATTTTTCATTTTGTTTGATTTTCATTTTATTTTTGTTTTCCTATTTGGCTTATTTGGGGAACAATTACTATTTAAGTTCCTTTTACTTCTTGTTCTACCATTTTGGAAAAGAAACTAGTTTCTGCAGTGGAACATAGGCAGTCAGCAAGGTTTCTTTGTGTTACAAAAAAAGAAAAGATTGTAATTTTTAAAATTGCACAAGACAATATCCAAAATAGCTGCTCCTTTAATTGTCATGAAACATACAGTGTTCTGGTTGAGCTGTGAGATATGATTGCCAATAACCTTTGCTTTATTTTCAATAAAAATGTAGTAACTTCAAGAGTTTCCCTTGCAGGTTTCACCTAAAGTGAGGATTAAATAACTGTAACAATATATAATGCTTGCTCTCTGTATCTATATGCATATCTATCAATATATATGTATATATATGCACATATCAGTTATTTTACTGATACATTTTACAATAATTACTTTGTAAGTAATACTTTCTTTGATTAAACTAGAAAATAGGCAAAATAAAAGTAAAAAAAATAAAACCTGGAAACGAAGAGAATATTTTCAATGATCCTTATGTAAAGCAGAACAAGAACTCAAAAATATCAAAGCATAAAGGTATTAATACAAAAAGGAGACTATTCACTGTCAGAAACTAAATGCTAAAACAATCAAATTGTATCTGAATAATATTTTACTGAGTTTCTTTGATGATCTACAAAAGAAATAATGAAAATGAACTAAGTATGAAATCTAACTTGGAAAAGGAATAATAAAATAAGTGAAAAGAAAATAGAAGGACATAATTACAATTCTGATCTTGGTAGGAAAAATAAAAAACATACACAATTGAGAATAAGAAATAAAAGTCCACTAGAAGGGAGAAGGTATATTTAAATGTGGAGCTAGCTGAAGCTTAATTATCTTTTTCTTCTGACCTCTAAATGTAGAAGAATACTTGAAGCTATGTTTTGTGAAATAAAGCTTGAAACACCATTTGGATTTAATTGAAAAATACAGAATAGGTTTCAAACATCCCCTCAGTAATTAAAAAAACAATAACAAAGTTTTACTTTGCTTTCCTTTACAACCATGGAATGTCACTGTCAATTTCAGTTGCATATGAATTAAAATTTTAAATTTAAAAATTAAAATGAAGATAACAATGTACATTTCTATCTTCACACATTATTATCCTGCAAATATATACAGCAAAGTGTACACAAATAAAATACATAGGATCAACCTAAGATTGCTTGTTCCTGAGGGGAAATTAATTTGCTTCTCATATTGTCATCTTATTTTTTTAGAGAAGAAAATGTCCTTTATCGGAAAAATAATGGGAGTCATTCAAAGGAGAATTTAATAATGTTTTGAAGTGCAAAGGCATTATGGCATACCCTTAATGCCTATAACTACATACCCTTTACTACTATGAAGATACGTATTCAAAACACGTATTTTAATGTCAAAATCATCCAACTATTTTCCAAGCAAGTGATTCATTTTATGTCGGAGAACATTTGCTTAATTTGTGAGGACCCTATGTAAAGTTTATTTATGTCTTCTTTTTCCATGTCCCAAGAAAAACAAGGTTCATATGATCAAGTGCAATATTTTCAGTTGAGAAAATTGCAGTGTTTCGTTTCTTTATGATACCATAAAGTACACGCAAAAACTGTAAACCTAAGCCCTAATTAGCATATTATATCAATTAAACACTGAAGATTAGATAATAAATGAGTCATTATACATGGCAGAAAAATAAGAGAAAAGTATTTACATGAGACTCTTCCCTACAGACTTGTTTGTTATCTATCTGAAATAAACATGATGAGATAAATTCTATGTTGATGCTTAAAAGAGAAATTATTTTGTTTTTTATTTATACTTTAATGTTCTTTCTTGTATAGGTACCTTGTGAAGAAGGTTATAGTTATATTTTACACAGAATAATTAATAATCTATAGTTATACATACCAACCACATGGGCATTGTATTGGCAAACAAAGAAGTCTTTGGTCAATTGACTTAAAATACAGGTAAATAATACTTTACTGGCTTTGATCTTCTCCAACAATCTGGAAATTGTGTTATATAATTCTCAAATTATGTGGCAATTCTAAGAGGTAGGGGAGAGATTTAAAACAGTTATATTTGTAATTTATGTATTAAATATTCATGTTTAGTCCACCAAATTAGTAAAATTAACTTTTGAAGAGCATGGCACACTCAAGAAGTGTACTTTATATTACTAAAACATAACAAAAAAATATAAATGTATAAATTACCTTTTGGAAAAGAAAGTCAAATCAAGAAAATATTTTAATGACTTCATATTTTCTTGCATTTCAAAATGGTTTATAGACATAAAAATATGAAAACATGTTAGTATATTTATAAAGTTACATTTTTAGCACTGTAAGTCTTTGGTTTTGAATCAGATTTACAAAATGCCTGATTCAAAACCAAAGACTTATAGTGCTGAAAAAATTTTTTACCAAAGTTGCATGTATCTATTTTACACTTTCTTCAAACTTCATAGTCCAATTGATAATACACATCACCTACACAAATAAGTGTTCAGACCATTTAAAACATATTTCAAATCTTTTCAATGTATTTAATCTCATGCTGGAGCACATATAGAATGCTTGAGTAAAACACGGATAGTGATTATAGAGCATTTTCCAGAAGAATAGAACAGTAATCAAATTGTTTTGGTTATAAAATCTAATGTACAAACATTTCAAGGTAAGGCGTGCAAATTTTAATGTATTTTCTTCTTTTCCATGAAGATAATTATTTTTTAAAGAGAGGTCCACATTCCATGGAAGTTTTAAATGTTTAAAGTCTAGAAAACTCTCAAGATTATTTTCAAATTAACTTAATGCCTAAAATAATAATCCAAATAACCTGAAATATAGCAAATGAGTTTATCTACATCTTAAAATATTGAAATGATGATCCTCAAAAGGGCTTAACCAGATCCTAGCAAAAGAAAGGGAGAAGTGAAATATTTAGAGAAGAATGTGATTTTAGTAAATCAAACTTTGAAGACTCTTAAATTGTAGTCACTGCTAAAGAAAGAGTCATGGTGAGAATGATGGTTTCCAGGTACAACCATGTCCTTACAAAGGACACAAACTCATCATTTTTTATGGCTACATAGTATTCCATGGTGTATTTGTGCCACATTTTCTTTGTCCAGTCTATCATTAATGGGTATTTGGGTTGGTTCCAGGTCTTTGCTATTGTAAACAGTGCCGTGTGCATGTGTCTTTATAATAGAACGATTTATAGTCCTTTGGGTATATACCCAGTAATGGGATTTCTGGATCAAATGGGATTTGTATTTCTAGATCCTTGAGGAATCTGACACAAGAACAGAAAATCAAACACTGCATGTTCTCGCTCATAGGCAGGTATTGAACAATAAGAACACTTCAACACAAAGAGGGAAGCATCACACACTGGGGTCCACTGGCGGGGGCTATGGGAGGGATAGAAGGGAGGGTAGGTGAGGGATAACGTGTGGAGAAATGTCAGGTATAGGTGATGAGGGGGGTGGTGGCAAAAAAACACCTTGCCATAAACCTATGCAACAATCTTGCATGATTTACACAGGTACCCCAGAATCTAAAGTACAATAAAAAAATTAATTTAATGAATTTTTTTTAAAAAGTCATGGTAAAGCCTCTTATTAACTCGGGGATCACAAGTTTTCAGAGAAAATAAAGATAGTTCTTCAAGACCATAGGGTCACAATTAACTGATAATAATGTTAACCACATATATAATTTAAAATTGTTGAGTGGCATATTTATAAAGGTAACAGGATATGGGTATCCAATTAGTTTTAGCATTCAAAATATCATGTTAACGTATAATCATCATAAAAATTATTGAAGATATATAACACACCTTTTCAACTGTACTAAGTTTTAAAATCTAGTATTTTTACTTACACACATCTGAATTTGTATTGGGAAATGCATCACCATGATGTATGAGTGCAACTTCAGTGTCAGAATGTTCTGTATCATATGCATCTGAAATTCCCTGATCTGAGAGGATGGAGCTCACTGTCACTTTGACTGGTCCATTACTTTTCTTTTGTTAAACATGTTTGAATGATGCTCTCTGTTTAGATGTTACTTTATTAAATGAGTGAATTTTTGTCATTTGCAGCCTTTAATAGAGGATCCTTCAATAATTCAGATTGGAAATTAGGAGTTTGATGGGCAGATTTGACAGGACAGGCATAGCTGAAAAAAAAATTGGTGAATGAATACAAGTTAGAAGAAAAAATCCAGAATGATGCAGAGATACAAAATAATAAAAATACAAAAGTTGAGAGAACGACAGAAGATGGCGGGTAGGAGCAGCTCAGGATTGCAGCTCTCGATGAAGGCACAGACGGTGAGTCCAGGCCGCATTTCCAGACAGATATTAGTTACCCACAGAACTGGGAAATTCCCAGGTGTAGGAGAGACACGAGACGCCGGCGCAGCTGTTTTGGCTGACGCTGCCGTTTCGGCCAGCAACGCAGCACAGCGACACTCCGCACAAGGCACACAGGCCTGGGAGCCCAGTTAAACTGGCAATCTGAGATTTGGGAGGGCAGATTAGCATATCCATCTGATTAAATGGGACTTGGACACTGAACCAGATCAGGAGATTCCCCCAGAGGTGACATTTGATCCCAGTGCCCTAACAGCAGGAGATTGAAATAGCTGGGAGAGAGTCAACCTATCAACTTAGAAAGAAAAAAGGGCTCTGAGGCAGCAAGCCAGGTGATCAGGCTCGGTGGGTCCCACCCCCACAGGGACAAGCAGGGCGGCGATTTGATACGCCAACCCAGGGTTGAGAGTTTAACTGCAGACCCAGCTGAGCCCGGGACAGTGCAGCTTGGTGGCGGAGGGGCGTCCACCATTGCCGAAGCGTTCTGCCCCTACGGAGCTATACTCCCATTGCTGACGCAGCCTGCCATTGCCGGAGGCAACCCGCCATAACAGAGAGACTCTGCCAATACCGAGGCAACAGAGCGGAGCCCACAACAGCAGGGTGGAGCTCATGGCAATAGGGCAAAGCCCACAGCATCAGGACAGAGCTTAGGACAGCAAGGCAAAGCCAAAGACAGCAGGGCAGAGCCCACAACAGCAGGGTGGAGCCTCGGCAGGCAAATAGTGACTAGACTGCCTCCTAGCTGGGCAGGACAGCAGAACAGATACTCATAAAGCCCTAACTCCCCAAGACAGAGCACCAGAGGAAAAAAGGGGTTTTATCTGCTGCAGCAGACCTAAACATCCCAGCCTAACAGCCCTGAATGAACAAAGAAGCTCACAGCTCAGTACTTGAGCTCCAATAAAATATGGACCATCTCCTCAAGCAGCTCCCTGACCCCTGTATATCCAAAGAGTCACCTCAAAAAGGACTGATCAGACTGATGTTTGGTGGGCATCATTCTGGGACAAAGAGAGCAGAAGAAGAAACTGGTAGCAACCTTCATTGTTGTGCAGCTGCTACAGGTGTACCCCAGACAAGCAGGGCCTGGAGTGGACCTCAGCAGTCGTACAGCAGAGGGGATAGACTGTTAGAAGGAAAACTAATAAAAAAGAAATACTTCATCATCAACAATCTGGGCGTCCACTCAGAGACCCAATCGAAAAGTCAGCAACTACTCAGATGACAGGTGGATACACCCACAAAGATGGGAAGAAACCAGAGCAAAAAGGAGGAAAACACCCAAAACCAAAACACCTCGCTTCCTACAAAAGACCGAAACTCCTCACCAACAAGGGAACAAAGCTGGATGGAGAATGAGGATGATGAAATGACAGAATCAGACTTCAGAAGGTGGATAATGAGAAACTTCCCTGAGCTAAAATAACATGTTCTAAATCAATGCAAAGAAACTAAGAACCTTGAAAAATGATTTGAAAAAAGATTTGAGGAAATGATAACAAGAGTGGACAAATTAGAGAGGAATATGAATGAATTGAAGGAACTGAAAAACATAACATGAGAACTTCGCGAAGCATGCACAAGTTTCAACAGCCTAATTGACTAAGCAGAAGAAAGAATATCAGAAGTCGAAGATCAACTCAATGAAATAAAACAAGAAACCAAGATTAGAGAAAAAAGTGCAAAAAGGAATGAACAAAGTCTCCGAGAAATGTGGGACTATGTGAAGAGACCTAACCTACATTTGATAGGTGTACCAGAATGTGACGAAGAGAATGAATTCAAGCTGGAAAAGACTCTTCAGGATATTAACCAGGAAAATTTCCGCAACCTAGCAAGCCAGGCCAATACTCAAATCCAGGAAATACAGAGAACACCACAAAGATATTCCACAAGAAGAGC
>CM052653.1:53442981-53507685 GCA_028533165.1 Leontopithecus rosalia | reverse complement strand
AGAACATCATTCTCAGCAAACTGACACAAGAACAGAAAATGAAATACCGCATATTCTTGCTCATAGGCCGGTGTTGAACAATGAGAACACATGGACACAGGGAAGGGAGTACTACACACTGGGGTCAACTGCGGGGAGTAGGGGAGGGACAGCGCGGGGAGGGGGAGCAGGGGAGGGATAGCCTGGGGAGAAATGCTAAATGTGGGAGAAGGGGAAGAAGGCAGCAAAACACACTGCCATGTGTGTACCTATACAACTATCATGCATGTTCTGCACATGTACCCCAAAACCTAAAATGCAATAAAAAAATAAAAATAAATAATAATTCAGATCTACTTTAATTTTATTTATCCACATTTGGTTCTGCATATCTTTACAAGAAACCTACACACTGGATTTTCAGTCTAGTTTCCTAAAGTCTAAGGGCCATTTGCTGAAATCTACCAACATCCAAACTATTGAGTCACAATGTCAAAACTTTTCTGATTATAGAAGGTGGTAGTTTCAAAGACAGCTTTTTGCATAGAGTTGAAACAAAAAATAAAATCCTATAAAATTTCAACATAAAGATTCTGAGTTTTTCTCTGAAAATAAATGTTTAGAATTAAAAATTGTCAATATTAAAAAAAGTCAATTACCATGGATTACAAATAGATGATATAATCTGAAAACTAAAATACATTTAGTGTGTGGAATAGTTGTATGTCATATATTCCCAGCAATGGAGATTCTATTTGTTGATTTTGATTATGAACGGTTGAAGTTTCCCATTTATTCTTTACCTCAAAATATTGTCCTATAATTACAATTTCTTTGTGATAGTGTTAACTGTTAGAATGAATTCCAAATTTATTTGTATGCTACTAGGACACAAGATGTCATGAAAGTTGTAATCCTTTGAATTTTCCATTTAAAATGTTTTATTCACTGTAGTATTTCTTGAACATTATAGATAAGAAAAAGAGGTTAAAAAACATGTTCTTTCATTTGTCACTGCTTGGCTTTTGTGTTGTGAGAAGTGTGTTTAACCTTTTATTTTCTAGAGCTGAAACTATATAAAGGTATGTGAGTTGTGTAATAACTATAAGTGAACTCCTTATGCCTCCAGGAAAGTACTCTGACATTCACTATTTAAGACTTCAAATGTGTGCTCTTGTAAAGGTCAGAGAGCAAAGAACATTTTCAAGGCACTAAGTAGGGGGAAATCTTTGCAAATTGTTGAATGATTCTTTTCAAAGAAATGCAAGACTCTGTGAGCATTAAACCAATAAGAATGCATGTAATGCATTAATATTGCAATAAAATGTCTTTCAGGAAGAGTTGATCTATAAGGAATCTATGTGACATGTAAACTTAAAATCAAAATTTTAATTACAGAGAAAATATTAGATGTCTCTCAAAAGTCTGTATCACCATTTCTGGGAATACAATTTCAATTCCCAAATATATCAAAAAAATTCAAATCTTTTATATACTATTAATCAAATGCTTGGTCACAATGATTTAAAAAATGCTTGAAAACCTCTGTTAGTATATTCCAAATACATTGTTTTAGTAATTTTAGGTTTTCAAAAAGAAAACAAAAACCAAAAACCCTGTCAACAACAAATTAGCTATCAGGGAAAAAAGATTTTCAGATTGTGAATACATGCCTTTTAGGGAATAACTCTAATAAATAGTTGCTCTTTTTTTTTTAACATACTGTTAGGTCAACTATCTGTCAAAATATTCCTTAAGCTTAAAACAAGGAAGTGTTCCATATTTCATATCTAATAAGAAAAAACATAAAACTTCTTGTGTTTAGCACTAGTGTTGGCATGAACAATTTAAATTATCACAAAAGAATTTTGTTTCCAGAAGAAATATATGCACATTGAAATGTTTCATATTTACCCATCAAAGGAAATAGCTGCCATATCTTAGTATATACACCAGTCTCTCTATCAATGCGCTGGTCTCTAAATGCATGGGCAAACATAAACTATGATAAATGTAGAATAAATTTCTTTTTAAAAAACTGCAGGTTTGAGTGATCTCATTACTCCTACAGTATCATTAACACAAAACCATAAAGTGATTTTTAATTGTTCACTCTAAATTTTACCATTTGGGGAGATTTTCTTCAAGTAACTGATTCTTCCAGCATAAAGTTTCTAACATTAGTTGTTGTGTTTATTTATCTACCCTTTCACTGACAGGTAATTGAGAAACTCACTACTTCATTTTATTTATTTCTCAGTTTTTGAAAAGTATAAAAAAAATTATATTTTAAGTATATACAGAGGTGGCAAAGTACAAAGAACATAAGAAATAATAAGAAAAGTTAAAGTATTTGTTGTCATTCCAGGAGGAGAAGAGAGAAATGATCTTATAAGACCTCTCGAAGGGCAGGCTATAAACCTGACAATGTTGTATTTTTCACGCTGGAAGTTTGCCTTGTAATTATTCATTACCTCATCCTTTATGTTTTGTGTACTTTTCTATATGTGTATAATATGTCTCAATAAAAAGAATTTAAACATTCATGTTCTTTCCCACAGAAAAGAACATCAAATATAAGAAGAAAAACATTACTAAAACTTCATCTCAGACGTCTCTAAAACAGAGCTCAATGAGGAAAGAGTGAAAAAATTTTCAGAGTTCAGAAAAAACAAACCTAATAACTGCATTTTCTTCATTTATAAGGAATATAGATATATCAGAAAAAGCAAAACACTGAACACCACTTTTTTAAAAGAAAGCTATTTAGATAGAGTGATTAAAAAATTGATGATGAAGATGCAATTATAGAACTAAAACTTGTGGAAGCTACAGATACAGATGAAATTGTACAGTTTTGCATATGCATCCAGATGACCTAGCTTATACCATAGTAATACTTGGTGATATATCTCAATGCCTTAGCACAACAAACAGAATTCATTTCTACCACATTAATACATAGATATGGGTAGGCAGGGGGCTGTGCCTGTGGAACTTCCTCAGACCACGAACCTGAGCAAAGTCTTTCAGTGGAACTTCCACTGTCTCTGATGTAGTGGAAATGGAACTTGGCAAGTCATATAGGAGTTTTAAAAATTTACACTTAAATATTTTTGGCAAGAAAAGTCACAAAGCTACATTAAATTTGAACAGGCATTTCCCCTCTCTAGCTCCACCCCATTCAATTTAGATGTTAAATCCTTGAACCTGAATATAACTGTATTTGGAGATAGGGCTTTTATAAGGTAATTAAGATTAAATGTGGTCATAAGGGTGGTAGCCTAATCTGCAAAGATTGTTGGCCTCATGAAAAGAAGAAAATCTCTCTCTCTGCCCCTACTCTGCACTCCATTCCCTCCCCCACAGGCACTGAGAGCAGGAAGGAAAGACCATGTGAAGTCACAGTAAGAAGGCAGCTGTCTGCAAGTTAGGAAGAGAACCTGGGAAGCTGGCACTATGATCTTGAACTTCCTGCCTCCAGAACTTTGAGAAAATAAGTTTCTGCTGTTTAAGGACACCGTTTGCGGTATTGTTATCAAAGCCCATGTTGACTGAGGCCAGAATAGAAATCACACTTGTCCCATATGTTTGGAAAGCAGAGTGCTAGAAATACTTATCAGTGTCACTAACGCACACCATAATTGTGACAACTTAAAATGTAAAACTAAAAATATGAATAACAAAATATGATAGAACAATAGGGAGATGAAAGTAAAGATAAAAATGTTAATGTCCTCATTTTTCATAGCCGAAAAACAGTAGAGAGTCTAAAACTGGAAAAAAAATAGTTACCAATTAAAACAATTCCAAAAATAATTTTTATATTCTTCAAGTTCAGAAATTGTTTTTATATAACATCTCGTTTTCAAGAAATGTGATCTTTAATATTTTAATATTTAATTTTGTATTTGCCAGTGTTTCTCTGCATTATCAGAAACATTTTGATAATTTTAGGATGAGTTTTCATAACTATTTGTATATTTTATCATATAAATAAAAAACTTTTACTTATATTTAGAAGGATTATGATAAAACGAAGAAAGAATTTAGTGGGGGGAGGGGGAGAGACAGAGACAGAGAGAGAGAGAGAGAGAGAGAGAGAGAGAGAGAGCACGCACGTGAGAGCAAGCCAGCACAAGCTGGGTGTTGTGGTAGACACCTGTAATCTCAGCTACTAGAAAGACTGAGGCAGGATAAATTATCATTCCTCTGTGAGAGATACTTTTATTTGTCTGTATTTTGTTAGCTTTGTTAATACAGTATTTAAATTAATGCAACATATGCCTTGGATTATGTGCTGATGTGTCTTGGAAAACTATGATATATTGATACAAATTTGACCTTTCATTTTAAAAAATAATATACTCTGTCAGGAAAAAGATTTTAAGTAGCCTATATTAAAATGTTGATTAACTAACAGGCAATTCTCTATTACCTCACATTGCCATTTACATTATAAAATTGTCTTAAATTTTCTGTCCTTTTGATGTTATAAAATGATTAATTGTTTTCAATTGTATTGCTATAGTTAAAATACCTTTCATTACATGTTTTAGTGTACATGGTGTATTAATAAAAACTATTTAGGTATTTTTAATTAAATTTGTTCTTTAATGAAAGGATATTGCTGAAATTGTAATTTGTAATGTAAGGAACATTATAAGGTTTGAAAAGCATTTTCTAATCATAATAGACAATAAAAATAGCTCTCTACAATAGTACAATATTAATTACAAAACTGAAAATTAATGAGACAAACAAGGTTAAAACTTAATAGTATAAATTAGAAATTCAGAAATTTTCAGAAATTTCTTAATAAACATTTCCAAAATTTTGATCCTTTCACATTTATGCTCATGCCTCAAAACAATGTATGTCGTTTTATATAACCTCTTTAAACATTATGCTGAATGATAGATTTGTTTTCAGTACATATATATGTGTACACATATCAATACATGTATGTAATAACTATCAATTGTATACTTATGTGTTATATACTAATACAACTATATGAGCCATTACCACCATGGGTAACATAATAAAGGCTGATTTTTTTTTCATTATTTTTATATGCCTACTTACATATTTTATAAGTGCTTAATTGATATGGTTTGGCTGTGTCCCCACCCAAATCTCATCTTGAATTGTAGCTCCCATAATTCCCATGTGTTGTGGTAGGAATCTGCTAGGAGATAACTGAATCATGGGGGCAGTTTTCCCATACTAATCTCACAGTAGTGAGTAAGTCTCCACAGATATGATGGTTTTATAAGGGGTTTCCCCTTTCACCTGGTTCTCATTCTATGATGGTTTTATAAGGGTTTCTCCTTTCACTTGGTTCTCATTCTCTCCTGTCTGCTGCCATGTAAGTCTAGCCTTTTATCTTTTGCCATGATTGTGAGGCCTCCTCAGCCATGTGGAACTGTGTAAGTTCATTAAACTTTTTTCTTTATAAATTATCCAGTCAGGGGTATGTCTTTATCAGCAGCATGAAAACAGACTAATATACAATTATTAATAATTACTTTCTATATTGTCATGAGAAAACAGAAAAGAAAACCCTGATATTCTAGGAGGTCCACGTTGATTCAAAACCATATGCTATTGTAGATCTTGAGAATCTCTTCCTACATGCAAAAAAGTACAATGAAGAAATGTGTATATTAAAGAAAGACAAGCAAGATACATGACTTACTGATATGTTTAAAGCTTTTCTCGTTTATATAACACTAAGGGAAAAATCCTTTGATACCATGCATAAATTTGGAGTAGGATAATATCTTGATGGGGGCAAGAAAAAGTGATGTATCTTAATCCATGAAATGTAAACTGTGGTAGGAGAATCAAAGAAAGTCAATCAAGGAATAAAGATAAAGCGTTGATAGTAAAAGATACTACATCTGAACTTGATCCAATATATCATCATTGTTAACAACAATTCAAGCATGCCCTAAACTTGGTAGCATACATTTTACAAAGATGATTATTTTCCTAGTAAGTGTTAACTTCTATTTTCTGTTTAAGATTAATGAGAAGGTTTTAATTGTCCTAAAATGTTGTTTCACCTCTCTCCAAACTTATCCTCTAGCCCAGTAGTCTCCAAACCCTGGGCAATGGACCAATATGGGTCCATTGCCTGTTAGGAACTGGGCCACACAGTAGAAGGTTAGTGCAGAGTGGGCATCATTGGCTGAACTCTGCCTCCTGTCAGATGAGCAGCAGCAGCAGATTCTCATAGGAGCTGGAACCCTATTGTGAACTGCACATGCAAGAAAGTTGTGTGCTCCTTATGAGAATCTAACTAACGCTTGATGATCTGAGTTAGGTCAGTTTTATCCCACCCCCACTCAGATCTGTAAAAAAAATTGTCTTCCACGAAATTGGGCTCTGGTAACAAAAGGGTTGGGCACAGCTGCTGTGGCCCCAACATTAATTGGGAACACAGAAATCCACTCAGTTTCAAGACTTACAGTAAAATCGCTCTTTACAGCTCTACTCTCATTTGCATATTCACCTAAGTTCGTTGAGTTTTCACTGCCAAATCACGTTAAGAGCCCAAATGGAATTGAAGACCAGGACCCAAAACCTAACAAGTGTCTGCAGGCCTGTCATCAAATTCCTCAAGGTCTGTCCTAAATGTTTATGTTCTTAGGTGTGGGTAGATTTGTTTGAAAGTATTTATTCAATTCTTAGGCATCTATAAGTTATAATTTATGTTGCCAACTTACATTTACCTTAAGCTACGTCTGCTCTGGAAAATGTTTTATGTGTTTGTAAAATACTTAAAGTACAATGAAAGAAGTTCTCAAGTAATTTTTGTTTGTTTTTGAAAATCTTCTAAATTCTTGGAATTTTCAGGGAACTGAAAACATGAAGAGAATTTCTGAACCATAAAATGGAAATTACCATTAAAATCCGACCAAAGACAAAAAGTTATTAAATAGCCTAATGTGATTTAAAAAGATAATATAGTTTGATCTTTAATATTATCATAGATCAAGCTATGAAGTATCCTCATCAGGAGACTGCCTTATAATTAAAGAGGTCTCCTAAATCAATTTATGGATGTTCCATTGAAGAGGATAAGCTCAATAGTGTAGCCAAATACTACCTACTTATGCAATTTTGGAGTCTGCCCTGTGGCTCATTAGATTTCTAGTCTTTTGAAAACAGCGTCTCAGTCTTTGGTCTTGGGTTTTGCCGGGTCATTGATACTTTATTACTCCATCTTCTCTTGACCCTGACATGTGATCAGTTCTCACCAGATGCTCCTGTACAATAGCACTCACATTATTTCAATGGTACTAAAAGTAAACCTTATTTTAACAAACCTTAGATAACCATATGTCACAGGAGGATTGACAACAGATTTTTAGAAAGATCTATGTAATTTAAGAAACTTCTTCTAGGAAGAAGGAATACTTACTAGGAATAATTTATTGACAAAAATTAATTTTATTATAAGTATTTCAATTTATTTATAATTACATATTTAAATTGTGTAATTAGGTTTTCCTGTAATGTTTAATAAATTATAGAATAATTTTAAGATAATAATCACTTCAGCCTATGAGAGAGACAGACTTGAAATTGAGTATTTTCTGTCTGCTATCTTCTACACACATACACATGCTCTTTTACATACACTCTTACACGTTGCTTAAGAAGGAAGGAAGAATATTCCATGAGGTCAGTGAATATATTTTTCCTGCATTTAGCTGCTGCTTTCAGCAAATATCTGTTTGAAATGATATGACCTCAATTTCCATTACCCTTTAGATACACAATAGAGGCTCAGTTTTAGAAATGTTAATCTAAGGGATGCTGCAATGAGAAAAGTGTTAATATTCATGTGGGAAGAAAAGTAAAAGAGGAATACAATCAGATGTCTGTAGTTGCTTACTAAAACTGCTTGAAATATACATTAATATAAAATTACATCTATGAAATCAATTACCCTGCTTCCTGTCACTACACTGCCCCTTTCTGATTAATACACTCATTATAAATAAATGTTGATTTATCCCTACTGTTCTTATCAATGTAAGACTCCAAGCCATCCTTAAATTACTTAAGATGAATTAATGACATTTACTGTGAATGTAGTTAGTGAAGTAGTCTTATCCTCTAAGTCAAAAATCACATTTTGTCAACAAACAATTGTCTAAACTTTACCATGACATTTCCTGAAAAGCTTTCAAATAATTACACAAAATACTTTTTTTGTTCTTTTCACAAACTGTTGACCTATTAGACTAAAAAATATTTCTTAAAATTCTCTTTTAGATACTGAAAATAGAGATAGCTTAAAGTGAAAATGTCACTAAGTAAGTGGTTGAACTTTGGCAACACATATAATATTTGTCACTGGAACAAGAGTATGTAATAGTTTGGGAAAGAAAAGGCCATAGGTGAACTCGCATCATCAAATGAAAGAACAAATTCATTTTATAGAGTATTCAAAAGCTGTCGAAAATAATATATAATAGTGATTTTTATTTTAGAAAATCTAACATTAATATTAAAACATGCAATTGGAATACTCTACTATGCCATTTTCTCTCAGAGCTAGATAAAAGTATTAATAAGAATAACATTTTCTGAAATCCACCAAACTAGAAAACTCTAGAGGCACTTTTAAAAGTAAGTTTTCCTGTTTAATAGCTACATGTGAGGTATGGAAAAAAATAAATTACACTTTTATATTTTGTGTTTCTCTGATGATTAGTGATATTAAACATTTTAAAAATATACTGCTTGGCCATTTGCATGTCTTTTTTTGAGAAATGTTCATATCCTTTGTCCACTTTTAAATGAGTTTTCTTCTTTCTTGTGTTTTATGATTTCCTCATATATTTTGAATATTATCCCTTTACTGGATATTTAGTTTGCAAATATTTTCTGTCATTCCTTAGGTTGCCTCTTCATTCTGTTGTTTCCTTTGCTGTGCAAAATTTTTACATTTTAAATCAAACTACTTATCTACTTATGCTTTTGAGGTGTTATCCAAAAAATAGTTTTGAAGACCGATATGATAAAGCTTTCCCCTACCCTTTATTCTAGCAGTCTCACACTATTGGCTCTGACATTTAACTCTTTAATCCATTTTTAGTTGATTTTTTTATATAGTGAGATTTAAGGGTTTAATGTCATTCTTCTGCCTGTGTTTAGTTTTCCCAACACAATCTATTGAAGACTGTCTTTCCTCATTGTGTGTTCTTGGCACATTTGCCAGAATTCAATTGGCTGAAAGTGTGTGGATTTATTTCTGGGCTCTCTCTTCTGTTGCATTTGTCTACTGTGTTTTTATATCAGTTACATGCTGTTTTAATGTGTAAGTATATTTTGTAGTATATTTTGAAGTCAGATAGTGTGAAGAATTAGGATTTTTTTTTTCTATTTCTTTGAGGAATGTCATCAGTATTTTGAAAGGATTATACTAAATCCCTATATTACTTTAGGTAGTATGGGCATTTTAACAATATTATTTTTTTCCAATTTATGAACACAGTATCTTTTCAATTATGTTAATTTTTAAAATCTATGTTTTATAGCTTTATTGTAGAGATCATCTACCACTTTGGCTTATTTCTATGTATTTTATTTTTTTAGCTATTGTAAATGGAATTGTTCCTTGATTTCCTTTTCAGATAGTCTGCTCTTAGTATATAGAAATGCTATTGATTTTTGTATGTTGATTTTGTATCCTTCAAATTTGAATTTTATTACTTCTAACAATTTTTTAGTGGAGTCTTTAGAGTTTTCAATTTAAAAGATCATGTCTTCTTCAAATAGGAATAATCTAACTTCATTTCCAATTTGCATGCCTTATATCATTCTCTTGCCTAATTGCCCTGGCTAGAACTTTCAGTATATATAGAGTACAATCAATATTACAGAGTTGTTGGAAACTCTAGAATTGTCCTTCTTCTGTTACTTTAGGGCTTTAACATTGACTAGGTTAGTAATCTTTGGCAAGTTACCTAATCTTCAGCCTCCATTTCTTCTAAAAATGGTGAAAATGACATTAACTACCACATGAAATTTCTGTGATTATAGAAAAGTAAACATGTGAAACACTTAGAATGAGGTCTTTCACCTAGTAAGTTTTCATCAAATGTTAGGTACTGTTTTCATTGTTCATAGAATATATTAATTTTGACTTAGATAGTTGTCTTGCTATATATTCTAATGTACACCTTTCAATTTGTTAGGTAATATTTTCCATTAAATGATCCAACCTATCTTTGTAATTAGATTTTTAAAGCCAACTTTGAATAGCAGACATAAAGCACAATATAATCAAGTACCCACATGATTAAATAAATGTTTTGACTTTTGATCAAATGTTTTGATGTCTTATAGATACTATCTCTGCTAAATTGGACAAAGTTAAGTGCTAATATCACATAGCTATAATTCAGAAAATGACCAAATATATATAGGCAGATATGAATGTGTGGTTATATGCTCGTATCACTTGACGAATCTATTAAGGGACAAATTCAGTATAGGTGTTTAGAACAGAAAATGTAAAGATACCTTAATATACAATTATTTTTGTTTACTCCAAAAATCTAAATTTAATATTTTTATAAATACTTTTTACCTTATTACATTTTTTTCAAATTTAAGTTACTTAGTTGCCTAAAATGCTTTACCTCTCTGAGTTTATATAATGTTTATTCCATAAGATGCAATTAGACCAATGAGGTAACCCAAATGGCTTAAATAGTTCTTATGGCACTATACATGTGTGTGTACAATTTCTATGACTGAGTTATATGTTTAAAATATCTGATGATAATCCATTACAACTAAGTTTTAAAATTTCTATATACTCATAAAACTGTTTAATTCACTGAAGCACAAAATTTTTTCCCACTTTGTAGTCAACTATGAGCTCAGCATAAATGTGCTATTGAAACTTTATGATAACCAGATGTAACAGTTGTCTTTCCTTTTGGATAGCTTAATATAACAGAATACAATGATAAAAGCAGCACCTGAGGTTGTAATATATTTCTTAACATTCATCAATAAAAGCTTTCAACCTCACAAAATATTGTGGAATATAAGAAAATACACTAAATATACTTTAATAATCAAAGGTGATGAAGTATTGATAAAGTAATAAATTTTTATTGGAATTTGGAATCTCTATTTCTCAATGTTTTAAACATGATAAAGCATGTATTCCTACTAGAAGAAATAATCTCAGGCTAGATATCCTCTAGTTATGATTGAAAATAGACATTTTACAGAAATTTGAAAAGTAAAATTGTTTTTGATATTTGAAATTTACCAAATTAGACAAAACATATTATGTTAAAATTATATTTTATCTTTTTCTAGTTAGTAATGAAATTTCTCAAAGAAAAATGTGTCATCTCAAGGATCTAAAATATCCAGTGATAATCCAACAATTATGCTGTTTGATATTTCCTCAAATGAGTGCAAGACTTATGCCTGCCCTAAAACATGAACATGAATGTTTATAGAAGCTTTATTCATAGTTGCCAAAACCTGGAGGCAACCAAGATTTCCTTCATAGGTCAATGGATAAACATGGTGTGGTACACGTTCATACAAGAAAATATTATTTAGCCATAAAAAGTTGCCAAAAGACTTGGAGGAAACTTAAAAATGTATTGCTGACTTTTAAAAGTCAGTCTGAAAAAGCTATATACTGTATAATTCCAATCATATGACATTCTGGAAAATGGATATCAAGATAATAAAAAAATAAGTGATTACCAGGGGTTGAGGAGTAAAGGTGAGAAAGGATGAATAAGAGGATCACACGGGATGTTTAGGATAGGGAAACTAAGCTATTTTGTATGATAATGCCATGGTGGATAAATGATATTATGCATTTGATAAAACCCTCAGAACTGTATAACACAAAGAGTGAACATTTGCATAAATGATAAACTTTGGTTAATAAATAATGTATGGGTCCATAAATTGTAACAAATATGTCAAGCCAATGCAGTATGTTAACAGGAGAATATTTATTTTTATAAATCTAAAACTGCTTTAAAAACTATTAGTGTTTTTAAAATATCAATATGCAAGGTTGCTATAAAGAGTACTTGTGTTTTTAAGAAATGGGAGACCGTTATTCTTCTCAAGTGAAAGAACAAAGTAATTCAGGTTGTTTATTTTTAAATTTTGTATGATTTTTTACTTACCAAAATATTTCAATATTCTTTTTTATTTTTGGAGGAGGCACCTGGATCAATATCCTTACAAATATGAAAAGTGTGGGAAAGACAAGTGTAAATCTTAGCTAACTTTACACAACTGAAAAACGTAACAGTAATTTTTATATAGCTCTATAATTATTACTTGAACAGTCAGTCATTTGCTTGTTATGTAAAGGTATTCTTAGAAACTGTTCTTGTATAATTGCCCCTTATCTACTAATGGGAAAAAACTGAAAGATTTGCATAAATGAAGAATGTTCATTCTTTTATTTATATGAAAAATATGACTTTGTTTTTATAGTATACATATGCTTCTGCAGACTGATTCTTATTTCTCTTACATTCTGTGTCTTAAATAGCATTCTCCTTGAACTTGTAAGGTATACTGGAAGAGACGATCAGAAGAATCCTTTCCATAGCTTTTTGTCATTTAATTTTTCTACGTTTTATAAGAGCAGAGTGCACACCTAGTAAGATAGTTTTTATCAATCACAATGGAAAACTTAAAGTATGATTTATATTTTTAAAACATTTCATCACCAAGTGCTTTTTTCCCTATCCAGAAAGAATGTCAGCAATCTTTAAAAGTGTATTTTCTCCTGATTTTCTCATCAAAACAATCCAGACTAGGAGACAGTAGGAGCTGTTTAACACAATGAATATCACTGTAACGCATTTTTAGTTGGATCATTTGCTAGAAGCAGAAAACAAAAAAAGGTCATTTCAGTGAAATCTGAACTCATGTAATAGACATGCATCTTTATATTCCACACACTTTGTTAATCATTGACTGAACAACATCGTGCCTGGAGCCAACTGACAGGAATTTTAACCTGATTAAATGTCCCAGTATGCCTTAATACTTTTAAATGGAATTTTTATGGCCTGTTCTGCACACATATTATTAATACACTGTCATCAAGAAAACCACAGACATGCATAATAGCTCATCAATTTGTAACTAAGCACTTTTGACCTTGAAAAATCAGCTGTCTTTCAGATTAATGTAGTTACATTTTAGGCAGAAAAGGAAGCCATAAAATTATCATGCTTATTTTTGTAACATGTCAGGATAAGAATTAGGAAAAACGTCCCTGCCAATGGCTTCTTATTGATATTGCCACCAACCTCTGACATCTGAATTAGAAACTCTGAGACCTCATCCTAATAAAAACCCACTTAAACATTAAATTTCAGCCAGGGGTATACATATAATGCACTGCTGACAAGTTAAAGTGGTAGAGTCTAAACTACCATCCCCACTGATGTTCACATTTCTTAGAAAATTAAAAGTCTCCAGATTTGTTTCCTCTTGCATGTGCACACACACACATGCGCGCACACACAATATGAAAATAATTAGTGTAAAAGAAAAGCTCACCATGAACATAGCAAGGTCATAGCAGTTGATAAAAAATGAGCAAGAAATGAAAAAGACATCATATGAACATAGAAGCAATTTGAAAAATAGTGGAAAACTATCTTTATTCAAGAAAAAATATATATGGAGAAATATAGGTGATATTAAATGAATTAGGTTATATTTTCAAAGGTAATTTTTACAGCTAATGCCAATTTAATAATTTCAGAAGCTGAAAAATGAAATTGTGTATCCTACCATCTAAAACAAAGCAACTAAAACAATTAGACTATCAGCTGGGCATAGAGGCTGATGCCTGTAATCCTAGATTTTAGGAGGCTGAGGCAGGTGGATCACCTAAGGTCAGGTGTTCCAGACCAGCCTGGCCACCATGATGAAACCCCAATTCTACTAAAAATACAAAAATAATTAGCCAGGCATAGTAGCAGGTACCTGTAGTCTTAGCTACTTGGGAGGCTGAAGCAGGAAAACTGCTTGAACCCGTGAGGCAGAGGTTGCAGTGAGCTGAGTTCATGTCACACCACTCCAACCTGGGTGATAGAGTAAGACTCCTTCTCAAAAAAAAAAAAAAATACACAAATAAAAATTAGACCATCTGACTATAAAGATACTGTTTATTTCATTCTTAAATTTATGAGTTAATATCAAGTAGACTAAAGTTTTGGAAGAATTTTCTGAGAATAGAGAGAATTTCTAGAAGCATACAATGTCAGGGCTGGAATAAATCATTATCATACACCATCAGAAGAATCAACTTCTTAGATAGAGCCAGACTATCTGCTTGCTTATACTCAGTTTCAGCCTTATTTCAAATATCTTTAGTATAATTTTATTTCTTACAATATTTTGTTAACTTATAAGCTAGCTCAAATGTATGTAGGAATGTATTCATTTATTTTTAAATATTTAATCAATACTTTATTTTTCCTTCAAGAAATATGAGATATGCCATGGTACAATTAGGAGGAATTCTATAAGGCTAGAATCTGATTGTTTATTACTTGAAAACAGCATATTCAAAGGTACTCAAGAAAAAGGTAGTTATCAGAATGTGATTTCCAGCAGTGCTCTGTCACTACAACCCTAAAACACAGCAACCATTACGATAGTCAAAACTCTCTATGTCGGTTGGGGGCGGGCTGGGAGGGCTCAAAAAAAAAAAAAAAACCTCTCTATGTCAATGAAAACTAAAGGAGGGTCACATCCTTGCTGAAACCTTTTCCTGAATAATTGCTAAAAATTAAAATGACATTACAAATAAAAGGAAATTAGGCTAATGATAAATAGTTTCTTTGTCACTAGCATCTCCTTGATTGCATGAGAACTGATGTTGAAGACTTCTGAACATGAACTAAAGCAAAGAAGGATCTGGTAGTGATAGTGCTGATCACAACCCTCAGGTTTAGGACTGTGTTGGAGATGATTAACTGGTGGTTTGTGTTAAGAATATTGACTCAAGAAGGCACAGACCACTTAAAATTATTTTTAACCATGTAAAAAATTGTAAACATGTCAAAGAACTATCTGATCTTTCTCATTGAGATGGGGTGGATACAGATGGTTTTATGCAAAAGTTCTGTCAAATTTAAAAAAAAAAGTGGTCCACATTACATCCACTACATAAGAACGGGGAAAATCAACATAAAATCTTTCCATGATCTACGGTAAATCTGTTAGGTAAACATAACAAATCCCAAAACTCTACAAATTACAGTAGCGTATTAGATGCATCAATATGGTCAAAGTTATGTGTCATGATTATGTATAATTTGGGCAATGTATAGATAAATTACATTAATATACATCAGGGATAGATCTATCATATTAATTCAATTATAGGTTCAAGAATAAAATGATTATTTCAGTATTTATAAAAAAAGAATCCACTGTACAAACATTTTTGCTCTAAAGTTTGTTTAGTAAACAAGGATTACAAAGGTATTTAATGTAATAAGAAGTGCTTACATGAAATTAGCAGAAATTAACAATGAAACTGTAAGGAAGGCTTCTTAATATTGATTTCAACTATTAACTCCAACATTTATGTACCTTTTCTTATGAGAAAGTCCATAGTTATTATCAGATTTAGTTGATTGAATCAAAGAAAATCAGAACCACTGACCTATAGGCATGACACTGAGCAAAGACACCAACCAGAAATTTTGAAAAGGGGGAAAAAAAAAGAAATAGAAATATTTAGAAAATATTCAGAAAAGAGGAAAAGTAATTATAAATATTTGTAGACAATGTGATTAAATCTAGAAACTCCCTAAAGATGATAAAAATATGAGTTTAAGTGTTATTTTATTACATTCTATAATTGTTTCTAATGTTTACATGTCTTCATATACCATCACTAGAAAATATTATAAAAATAGGCAATTCAAAAGAGCAAAAATATTCAATTAATAGCAATAATCTTAAAAATGTAATTATAACATAAAGAACAGGAAAACATTTTATTAAAGGGCATATATAAACATGTGAGTAAATAGAAGCCACATTACTGATTTAGAATATCTGATATTAAAACATGTCTGTTTAACTGATAATCATCCAAAAATTTAGCAGTCATATAAATTATCTAAAAAGTGACTTTTTTTGGTTCGAAATCCAACATATGATGTAACAGTTTTATATAAAATACAATTAGGCATTTTATATAAAAATGCCTGAAAGAGCAAGGGTAAAATGATTTCTCCCAGCAGATAGCAAACTATATTAAACAACAATAATTAAAACATCGTGATACTAACATAAGCATAGGTGAACAACAAATAGAGCAAATGTAGATACTATACAAACTAGTAAGTTAAAATAAAATTGTTAAATTCCTGTGTCATATCTTAAACTCAAATGTCAGCATTTTTAAAGGTTGAAATATTAAAAATAAAAACAACTTGTAGAAAAAGATAATCTTGAAGTAGAGATGTCTTTATAATTCCTGAAATCCTTGATTCCTTCCATATTGCCTATTTGGGGATTTGATATTCTCTAACGTTTCTCTAGTAGTCAAATAGTAAACATTTCAAAGTTCTCTTACATTTTGTACTTTAATTCCACTGTTTCTGCAGCCCAATTTTGCTATTTCATTATGCTGGATTTATTGGAAAGCTAATGATTCTAGCCAATTCATGTGAGGGGATAAATTCAGCAGTATTGGTGACTTGGACAAACTTCTTTCATATAAATGAAACTTAATCATGCTAAAAGCCTTAAATGCAAAGGCTGACTATAAGGATCTTACTTGTGGTAAATCCCAGCTGGATTTCCTTGTCAAGTTATTCCTATGCAAAAAGATTTGCATTTTGGATTCAACTATCTGAACTATTTTAGATATTGGAGTTACATGGAGATTAACCTTTTGATTCTCTGGCCTGCCTCACTCTAATCCCCTCTGCAGGTCCTCAAACTTATTGAGAGAGTTGTGTTTCAGATATCAAAATCTACTCTACAATACTAGAGAAGCTGTTCTGTGAACATTTGACAAATTCTTCCAGTGACTTCTCGAACAAACATTTGCTTCTATCCCCTACTCTAATCTCAACATTATCCCAAGAATTTCATGGGAAGACTCTTTCATAGGAGTGGCAATTGTTTTCTAGCTTCTATTCCTGAGAATTTCTTATCACTCTATAATCTCTTATCTATATTGTATGATTAGTTTGATATTTCAAAACATTCTTCAGTATTCTGTAGCTGGTAATTTTCTTGATTTTGGAATGTTGTAATATGTTTGCTTTTATTTTTATATTCTTCCAGCAAAAAAGCTTTTAAAAAGAGACCATGTCACATATAGAGTAAAACCAGAAATTATTCTTAAAACATTGATATTTGACCACATAATTATGTATTCCTGGATAACAAAATTAAATGATAAGCACAGTATGAAGACCTTAAACAAAATTAAAAGACAAAATGACTAGTAAATAAAAATCATAGAGAAGCAATGGATTCATGATTTGATATCCTGAACATGTAAATGAAATTTAAAAACAATTATAAGAAGACAAAACCACAATTGAAAGACGAACAAAATATATTACAAATGATGAAATGCAGTGTCCCATAGCACATGAATGATATTCAGCATAAGTAGCAATCAAAGCAGTGCAAATTATGATCATGGGCATCTCTCCCCTCCCATTTTTATTTTTGCCTAGAATCTTATGAAGGATTTAAAAAGAAATACAAATACGCTGAAACAGAAAAAGATAGTGGAGAATTGATATTCTCTTACACTAGCAGTGAAGGTGAGAATGACAGAAACTTCCTACAGGTCAATTTAAAACATGTCTCAAAATAATTGTCAAAAAAAGCCATTTTTAGAAATTCTTTCTCAGAAAAAAATATGTGGAATCAAGTAAGGTGTAAATATAGGGTTGTTTACTGTCGTATTAATTATAGAAAATGATTAGAAATTAAAAAGACTACAAAAAAATTGAGAATAGATGCATATATCAAAGCACATAAATTTCACAAAAGCAAAAGCTCTATGTCCATTTATTGACTGAGAAAGTTGTCAGATAAGTTGATAAGTTGCAGAAATATTACTAGATCATGTTGATATAGAAATCATATACACATTTATGTAGATATACATATGTGACACAGATATTCCATATACATATGTATATCCACAGATGTATGTGGATATACATACACAGAAAATTATGTGGATGTTTATAAATCAAAATGTCAATAATGGTTACCTCTTGGAACCAGATTATATATATTATATTGTATTTGCAGTTCACTTTATTTTCAGAATACTTTTCTATAACCAAATGTTAATTTTACAAGTGGAATAATGTTATATTTTGAAACATGGTAAGTAGGAAGTCATTTCAGTTATATAGAAATTTTCACTAGAGAAATAACTAAGAATGTACATGAAAACACTGAAAGCTGTTTTTCTGTTTTAAAGCAGACATATTGTAACTGAGTTTTGGAAAAGAGGTTATATAATCAATAGACACATTTTATGTTATTCTTTTATTTGGTATACCTTATTTGATTTGTTCAATTAGCTTGCTTTTTTTGTAATGATCCGTATTAACTTTTCATTGGAGGGGCCAGATTTGTTATTAATTGAAAAAACATAATTGACAAAACTACTTTTAGCTTTGCTAATACGTTCTAATACCAGAAAACAAATAAAAAGCATTTTTCAATCAAATTTAAAAATTAATGTATCATAATATTGACATTTTATAAAACTGAATTTGCAAATTATGACACTCACTCTTATAATTCACTTTTAGCTGAATGAATCACTAGCATACTATCTGTATGTGAAAGGTTTTTATTATTATTTAAGAGTATTTTCACTTTCTTCACCAGGCTATAAATAACTTGCAACCACTTATAAATTTTATTGCTTTTGAGAATACAATATTGTTTTACAGAGTCCTGGTAGACAGTCTCCAAAGCTAAAGCAAATATTCCAGATACTATTTAAATAAATATCAGGACTTTCTATTTTCTCACATTCTTTCTGTAATAAATATGAACTTTACACTATAAATGGCCATGCTTAGATTGATTCTACTTTCTGTCTCCCTCTCTCCACCTCTCTTTGTCTCTCTCTCTCTCTCTCTCTCTCTCTCTCACACACACACACACACCCACTTGGTGTGATATGGAACATTATAGAAAACATCACGATTGAAGGTAGAAGATTTAGTGGATCATGGCTGACCTTCGGAGATATCTGTGTGTAGAGATATTGTGGTATGCCACCCACTTTGCCTATTTCCTCAGCTGCTGGAAGTGCTGACTGCAGGAGTAAGTACATCATAGACTCAGGGTCTGTTTCCTGGAAAACTCCTGTTAAATAAATAGTCTGTGATTTCTAAAAAACATTAAAAAATTGTTTATAGTTTTCCTTCTATAGCATCTTTTTAAGTCTCCTCATACAGGGTAACATGAAAAACGACCTCAAGTTTTCTGTAGTGGAAAAACTACCTTGAGTTTCCTGTAGTGAAAGAATCATCTATTTTACATAGACAATTGAGAAAGGAAGCTGTATGAAACCTCATGAATGAGTGAATAAATCCATCATCTGCTCATCATAATGATTTTCACCAAATGGATCCATTCCATTGCTGATAAAATGGAAAGAATGTTCTCTGTGCATCTATCCCTATTATTATATATACAGCCAGATGAGCTATGATTCTATTACTTCCCAGAATCATTAGGGTCAAGCCAGGTTACCATTCAGGAAGAAAGTATAATGGAAAATCATGCTGCTACAGCAGTATTAATGATTCATTAGATGACATTCTACCCTCTTGATGTTCATGAAATAATCTAAATCCAAAGTGTCATAGAAGCTACACCAAAGTCATGACAAAATAAAGCAAAAGCAATGTTATGCCAAGGTATATGAGTGGAGAATTCAGCCTAGCATGGTATATATTTTTTGCATTCGTGATGCCAAAGATTAGTATAATTTTTTGAAAATTCAAAATTATATATGTAATAACCCATATATATCTGGTTGTTTTAAATTAAGAATTTTGATTTTATTTATAAGTCCAGTTCATATTCCCAAAATCTTGTCTACTGATTATGCTTTTTGTAAGAAAATACAACATTTTACCAAGGCCCAAGTTTTTTCTTCAAACTGCAGCTATTCTACCTTTCAGCATATATACTTGATCTTTATCCTAATAGGAATAGCTATTTTTTAATAGTAATAATAATAATAATAGTAAGCTTTTATTCAATGTTTACAATCTGCCAGGCACTATTCTAAACTCTTTACATATTTAACTTCCTACTATTACTATCCCAACTTTATTTATTGTTAAATAATTTCAATTTTTATTTTAGATTCAGAGGATATATGTGAAAATGTGTTACATGAGTATATTGTGTGATGCTGAGATTTGCCGAACAAATGATTCTGGCACTCAGGAAGAGTGTATAGTACTGATAGGTACTTTTTCGGAGCTTTTTTTCCTCCCTCCCTCTCCCCTCCAGTAGTCCCTGATGTCTATGATTTCCATCATTATGTTTATGCATATACAGCATTTAGCTCACACATGTGGTATTTGGTTTTCTGTTACCAAATTAATTAATTTTGGATAACAACCTCTGGCTGCATCCATGTTGCTACAAAGGACATTATTTCATTATCGTTTATGGACACATATTATTCCATGGTATATTTCTTTGTCAATTTTATTTTGTTTATCCAATGCACCATTGGTGGGCACCTAGGTTGATTTCATGCTTTCACTATAGTGAATAGTGCTGTGATGAACGTATGAGTGCCTGTACCCTTTGTGTAAAATGATTTAGTTTTGTGTATATTCCCAGTCGTGGCATTGCTGGGTTTAATGTAATTCTGTTTTAAGTTTGAGAACTCTCCAAACTGTTTTTTCCAGTGGCTGAACTAATATACTTTCCTGGCAAGTGTATAAGCATTTCTGTTTCTCCACAGCCTCATCAGCATCTGTTATATTTTGACTATTTAATAATAGCCATTTTGACTCATATGAGATAGTATTTCATTGTGGCTTTGTTTGAATTTCTCTGATGATTAGTGGTGACAATTTTTCAGATGTTTGCTGGCCATTTGTATTAATCAAGTTTCTCCATATGGACAGAACTAATAGGATACATGAAAGGGAGTTTATTAGGGAGAATTGGCTCACACAATCACAAGGCAAAGTCCTGTGATAAGCTGTCTGCAAGCTGGGGAAAATAAAGAAGCCAGTAGTGGCTCAGTCTGAGTCCAAAAGCCTCAAAGCCAGGGAAGCCAAAAGTATTGCCTTAGTCTCTGGCCAAAGGCCCAAGAGCCTCCTGCAAACCACTGGTGTAAGTCCAAAAGTACAAAGGCTAGAGAACCTGGAGTCTGATGCCCAAGGGCAGGAGGAATGGAAGGAAGCATATGACATAAGTAAAAGAAGACAGCAAAAGACCCAGCAAGCAAAGTTATCCCATCTTCTTATGGCTGCTGCTTTTGCTGACTTGGCAGGTAATTGGATGGTGCTCACCCACACTGAGGGTAGGTTTTCCTCTCTCAGTCCACTAACTCAATTGTAAATTTCCTCTGGCAATACACTCAGAAACACAGCCAGAAACAATTCTTTACTAACCATTTAGGCATCCTTCAATAAAATCAAATCATCACCTAATATTAACCTTCACTGCTTGAATGTTTTATGTTGTGGAGTGTCTGTTGAAGGTTTTATTTTGAGAAGTGTCTGTTCATGTCTTTTGCCCATTCTTTAATGGGGTTATTTGTTTTTTGCTTGTTAATGTGTTTAAGTTTCTTATAGATCCTGGATATTAGACCTTTGTCAGATTCATAATTTTTAAATTATCTCTTTGATGATGATATGATTCTATACATCTAAAACCATAAAGATTCTTCTCCTAGAAATGATAAAAAACTTCAGTAAATTTTAGTATATAAAATTAATGTACCCAAAGCAGGATTTCTATATGCCAATAACATTATAGCTGAAAACGAAATAAAGAACAGAACAGAATCCCGTTACTATAGAAACACACACACACACACACACACACACACACACACACACACGCACACACACCCTTAGAAATACAGTTAGCCAAGGAGATGAAATATTTCTACAAGAAGAACTAAGAAACACTGCTGAAAGAAATCAGAGATAAGACAAATAAATGGAAAAGTGCCCATGCTTATGGATTGGAAGAATCAATATTTTTGCAGAATTAGAAAACCCTATTCTAAAATTTATGTGAAACGAAGAAAGAGCCAAAATAGTCAAAACAATTCTAAACAAAAAGAACAAAGTTGGATGACTCATATTGTCTGACTTCAAGCTATACTATAAGGTTACAGTAACCAAAGAGAATGGTATTGGTACAGAAACAAGTACATATAAAACAGAACAGAATAGACAACCCAGAAATAAAGTTGCAAACCTACCATCATAGGATCTTTTACAGTGTTGACAAAAACAGGCAACGGGAAAAGCAATCCTTATTCAATAAATGATGTCGTCAATACTAGCTAGCCATATGCAGAATGAAACTGACCCCTTACCATATATAAAAATTAACTTGAGATGAATTAAAGACTTCAATGTATGACCTAAAACTATAAAAACCCTAGAAGAAAACCTAGGAAATACCATTGTTGACATTGGCCATGGCTAATAATTTGTGATAAAATACTCAAAAGCAATTGCAAAAAAAACAAAAATTGACAAGTGGAACCTAATTAAACGAAAGTGTTCCTGCACAGTAACTTTACATAATGGAAACTAAACCTAAGTGTGTTTAGGTGACTTGCTGAAGTCACACAGCTACTAGCTGTCAGAGCTAGAAATTTTTATACCAGACAATTTGTCTCATGGCTTTTTATCATTGGAATGAATTTCGTGTACTATAATGAAGTAATTATTGGAGAAGGATATAAAGGAGAAAACTTTGAGGCTCAAAATAGTCTAGGCTAAGAGCCAAACAAACCAACAATTAGTTCATCCTGCAGGTAAACATAAGATGCAGAGACATCTTTGGAACTAGAGAAGGTGAGTTTTGATCTTAATATTACAAGAGGATAAGGAGTGAGGAGTGAAATGGGAAAGGTGTATCATGTAGACAAATATCTTGGGCAGATTGTAGATGCATTCAGTATGGCTGGAATAAAGGAGCTTGCTGTGTTGCAGTAAGGGCAGTCAGAATGGGAGATAGGAACAATCATTAAATAAAATGCCTTTCATGCCATGTAATAAGCTATGGCCTGATCTACCCTCAAGAAAAGTAAATGTCTATTTATACGGTGAGTTTATATCTGTGTCTTATTTCTACTGACCCAGTCACAAATGGTGTCCTGGGTTCCCACGATTGTGGCATTGAGCTGGGATAGCTTAAATGACTTTGTAACTAACGATTGTTTGGTTAATGAAAAGAGTGAGGACACAATTCTTATTTCAGGGGAAGCCAGATATGCCCCATGGTATTTAGTGGGTTAAGAATTGTGGAATATATAAAATTTGTTTCATGAACAAAAATAGTAAAATCACTGAGTGAACCAAAGGGAATCCTCAAGTGGATAAGAAATAAAAGAGAAAAGGCAGTAGTGGTGGAAAATCTCTATGATTTTTGAAAACCCTAGTTAAGAAGTTATAAAGTTCCTAAACCTGAAGCGTAGTGGGGAAATTCTACATTAAAAACTCAGTCACTGGGTCCAGATGCTACAGTAAAGTAGATATTTAAAGATTTACAAGTTAAAATGATGATGCACCACTCCTCCTTCTACCTGGAGTCAGGAAAACAAAGTGCTCTAGAATTTTCAAAAAGGAGTTTAATGTAGGATGCTCATTAGAAAACTGAGAAGGGCTGAAAGAGCAAAAAGGGAACAGTGAAATAACTCAGAGATTATTACCCGTAGCAAACAGTTAATATCTCTCAGGCTGGGGGAACTAAGTCTGAAGTTGTGATGACAGTTCAGAAATCACAGATTAGGAGCTGGCAGTAATGGCAGGACCATCAACCCCCAAAGGAGCTTTGGGATGAAGCTTGGACCCCACATTCAAGTGTCATATAGTGGGTGCTGGACCACTGAAGTTGCCACCTGGTTGATCTAAGGACTGCCTTGGGAGTAAGAGTAGGGGTAGGGTGCTGAGCCTTGTGAAGGAATGCCCAGAACCAGGTCTAGGATTGAGACTGAGGAAGATGCTCAGGCTTGCATTTGCTAGAACTGCTGAAACATGTAGGAATCAACTGCCCATTACTGAAAGATACCCAAATGAAAGACAATGACCCACATGGGATGGTCACAGAAGCCACAAACATAAAGCAGATTATCTCTTCTCCCTTCATTCTAACTTTTAGTCTGATACTTCAGTGGCAGAATGTAACTGGAAGTCAACAGGAGAAAAGTCTAGAAAATGTAGCTTAATGTTTGTAGATACCTAACACATATAAAAGGATAACACACAGGTGGATAGTAATAGAGGCTGAGACCAAACAGGAAAATTGCCAGTATGGTAAACAGTAAAGTCTGCAAGCCAGGAGACCCCGTATTCAGTTTAGTTTGTGGTAGTTCTACTGCAGTGGGCACATAAGACCACAAACCCAGATACTGTATTCACAAAGTAAAAAGGAGGAGAAGGATTCTTCCACTACTTTAATGAGCTCTCTTAACAATACCAGCTGTAGTTTTTTTTTTTTTTTTTTACCCAAAAAAGGGAAATGTCTGTTTATATGGTAAGTATGTGTCTTATTTCTACTGACCTACTCACAAATGGAGTCATGGGTTCCCATGATTGTGGCATTCAGCTGGGAAAGCTTAAATGACTTTGCATCTAACAATTGTCTGGTTAATGAAAAGAGTGTGAATATAATTTTGGGTAAGGCCAGACATACTTCATTGTACTTGGTGGCTTAAGAGTTGTGAAATACATGAAACTTGTGTCACGAATGGAAATAGCAAAATCACTGAGTGAACCAAAAGGAATCTTCAAGTGAATAAGAAGCAAAAAAGAAAATCAGTAGTGGTAGAATCCCATCACACTGCTATTGACTATTTTAGAAGCAGTAGGCTGAAAAGAAAATAAATATAACACTAATATTATCAGAAAAGGCAAGAAGCAAGCTGATGGTACTTTTTTTTTTTAGGAATGAAATAGAGGAGACCACTTGTTTTCTTTTGGCTTCACAATATTGCCAAGACTGTTTCTTTCTTGTAATATTTGTCTGTTTAGCTGCTATGCTTCCAATAAGTCATTACCTTCATTACAGTAAGGTAGAGAAATTGAGAGGAGGGATAGTGGAATTCAGACACTGTAAAAACTTGAGAGATCATTTGTGTACCAATAACTTTATTTTACTTTAAAGGAATAAATTCTTACTAGCTACATAGACACAGACACAGACCTACACACAGACACACATACTCATGTACATGTTATTAACACATAAATCTATTTATATATTTTGTAATTTATACAATCCTTTTTCTAATTTATTTACTTACTTCATCTCCTTTTCTATTCTTTGTGCCCACGATCCTACTACCTCCCAGTTATTTCTCCATGCTTATGTAATCATATGTGAATATATATTTAAAATGTCATTTTTAATATACGATTATATTATGTATAATTTTTGTATCTTTCTTCCTCAAATAAGAGTATTTTATAATAATACCCTATTTTAAAAAGTTGAATGATACTTCACTGGATGTATATATCACATTTTATTTATTCATTTATCTATTGATGGACAGTTAGGCTCTTTCCATAGTTTGCTTATTGTGAATAATGCCCCAGTAAACATTGGAGTGATAATATATTTTCGTAATACTGATTTTAATTCTTTTGACGACATACTCAGAAATAGAATTTCTGGTTCTTATGGTAGTGCTCTTTTTATTTTTTTCATGACTATCTATATTATCTTTCTATAGCAGCTACAGAATTTTGCATTCCTACCGTCTTCAAGTGTCTTAATTTATCTATACCCTGGTCAATACTTATTATTTTGTGATTTTGATTGTGTCTATCTAAATGTATATAAGGTAATATCTCATTTTCGTTTTAATTGGCATTTCCCTGATGATTAATGACACTGAGCATCTCTTTATATACACAGTGGCCATTTGTATATTTCCTTTAGAAAAGTGTCTCTTCAAGTCTTAGCCCATTTTAAAAATTGGGCTATGAATGTTTTGCAGTGGAGTTATATGAGTTCCTTATATATTTTAGAAATTGTCTCCTTATCTAAATGATTTGCACATATTTTCTCATTCAGTAGGTTATCACCTATTGTTTCCTTTGCTATAAAACATTTTAAAAAGAGACAAAAAAATTATGCTTTATGGAAAGCTTTTCATAACAATCTAAAATCAGTTTTCCTGTTAATGACAAGAACATTTGCTTTTGCCATTATAAGCAATGCTAGTATAAACATATGTACATATATAGATTTACTACAATTGCTTTGAATACTAAGAGAAAGTTTCCTAGAAGTGGCTTAACTGTATTAAAATATATTGGTATTTTTAATTTTATTAGGTACTAGATATCTCAAGATTGGTCTCCAAAAAGCTGTTAACAATTCACATTCATTTTCAGTATTGGAACATGTTTTTACCTTAATCCTTTCCAGCAATGGATGATGGACATTAAGAACTTTTTTGGAATCTACATTATAATTATTTCTCAATGATTTGCTTATTAAATGATTTTCATACATTAGCTACAAAATTTATTTAATAAAATATACATATATTATTTTTATAAAATAAAGTATCCTCTGATTCTAGATTTTTATATATGAAGACAATATAAAATTATTTTGTATAAGACAGAAGAATGGAGTCAATATTTTTTTAATTGTACTTTAAGTTCTGGGGTACACGTACAGATCTTTCAGGATTGTTGCATAGGGACACACATGCCATGGTGGTTTGCTGTCTCCATATCTCAGTCACCTACATCAGGCATTTCTCCCAGTTATATTCCTCCCCAACCTCCCCGCCCCAGGAGTCCCTCCCATAGTCCCCAACCCCCAACATAAACCAGGGTGTGATGCTCCCCTCCCTGTGTCCATGTGTTCTTGTTTTTCAATACTGCCTATGAGTAAGAACATGCAGTATTTGATTTTCTATTCTTGTGTCAGTTTGCTGAGAATGGTTTCCAGATTCATCCATCTCCCTACAAAGGACACAAACTCATCATTGTTTATGGCTGCATAATATTCCATGGTGTCTATGTGCCATATTTTCTTTGTCCAGTCTATTGTTGATAGGCATTTGGGTTGATTCCACATCTTTGCTATTGTAAACAGTGCCACAATGAACATATGTGTACATGTGTCTTTATAATAGAACATTTATAATCCTTTGGGTATATACCCAGTAATGGAATTGCTGGGTCAAATGGAATTTCTATTTCTAGGTCCTTGAGGAAGTGCCACACTGTCTTCGACAATGGTTGAACTAGTTTACACTCCCACCGACATGTAAAAGTGTTCCTATTTCACTGTATCCTCTCTAGCATCTGTTGTCTCCAGATTTTTTAATGATCTCCATCCTAACTGGTGTGAGATGGTATCTCAATGTGGTTTTGATTTGCATTTATCTAATGACCAGTGATGAGCATTTTTCATGTTTTTTGGCCTCATAAATGTCTTCTTTTGAAAAGTGTCTGTTCATATAATTCACCCACTTTTGAATGGGTTTGTTTTTTTCCTGTAAATCTGCTTTGTAGATACCAGATATTAGTCCTTTGTCAGATGTGTATATTGCAATTTTTTTTCCCATTCTGTTGGTTCCTGGTTTACTCTAACGATTGTTTCTTTTGCTGTGCTGAAACTCTTGTTTGATTAGATCCCATTTGTGTATTTTGGCTTTTGTAGCCATTGGTTTTGGTGTTTTAGTCACGAAGTCAATGCCTATATCCTGAATGGTATTTCCTAGGGTTTCTTCTAGAGTTTTTATGGTGTTAGGTCTTATGTCTAAATCTTTAATCCATCTGGAGTTAATTTTAGTGTAGGGTGCAAGGAAGGAGTCCAGTTTCTTCTTTCTGCACATGGCTAGCCAGTTTTCCCAACACCATTTATTAAACAGGGAATCCTTTCCCCATTGCTTGTTTTTGTCAGATTTGTCAAAGAGCAGATGGTTATAGATGTGTGGTGTTGCTCCCATGGCTTCTGTTCTGTTCCACTCGTCTATATCTGTTTTGATACCAGTACCTGGCTGTTTGATTACTATAGCCTTGTAGTATAGTTTGAAGTCAGGTAGAGTGCTGCCTCCAGCTTTGTTCTTTTTGCTTAGGATTATCTTGTCTATGTAGGCTTTCTTTTGTTTCCATATGAAGTTTAAAGTGATTTTTTCTAGTTCTGTGAAGAAGGTCAATGGTAGCTTCTTGGGGATAGCATTGAATCTATAAATTACTTTGGGCAGTATGGCCATTTTCACAATATTGATTCTTCCTTACCATGAGCGTGGAATGTTTTTCCATTTGTTGTGCCCTCTCTTATTTCCTTGAGCAGTGGTTTGTAGTTCTCTTTGAAGAGGTCCTTCACATCCTTTGTTAGTTGTATCCTAGATATTTTATTCTCTTTGTAGCAATTTTGTATGGGAGTTCACTCATGATTTGGCTGTTTGTGTGTTATTGGTGTATAGGAATGCTTGTGATTTTTGCACATTGATTTTGTGTCCTGAGACTTTGCTGAAGTTGCTTATCAACCTAAGAAGGCTGAGGCAGTGGGGTCTTCTAAATATACAATCATGTCATCTGCAAATATAGACAATTTGACTTCCTCTTTTCCTGTTTGAATACCTTTTTCAAACTGGAGTCTTTTTCCAGTTTTCAAAGAGAATGCTTCTAGTTTTTGACCATTCAGTATGATATTGGCTCTGGGTTTATGATAAATAGCTTTTATTATTTTGGGATGAGTTCCGTGGATACCTAGTATATTGAGGGTTTTTAACATAAAACGCTGTTGAATTTCATCAAAGGTCTTCTCTGCATCAATTGAGACAATCATGTGGCTTCTGTCTTTGGTTCTGTTTATGTGATATATTACATTTACAGGTTTGCGTATGTTGAACCAGCCTTGTGTCCCCGAGATGTAGCCTACTTGGTCGTGATGGATAAGCTTTTTGATGTGCTGTTGCATTCAGTTTGTCAGTATATTCTTGAATATTAGAATGGAGTCCATTTTTATCTTTTCCCGTTGGTTAGCCAGACTTTAAGTATCATTAGTTTAATAATGTCATTTCACATGCAACTTCAGTCTCTTCTTATGTTAAATTCTTACATATGCTAGAACATATTTTATAAATACTTTCCTCTGTTTTGATTGATTTGACTATAGACTAGTAACTGATATGTTAAGGTACATACCCCTCCACAACTGCATATATACAAACACACACCCCAAAACACCTTTTGCATGTGTGAGTGTTTATGTGTGTGTTAATGTATGTGTAATTTTCTTGCCTTTTCTTAAATACTCATTCCTACAAATACTTTACTATTTTGTACAATATCCCAACAATCCCTTCTGTCTCTAATTGAAATTACACCATTAATGGTGAATGTAAATGTAAAGCAAACATTTCAAAATATAAGTGTATACTGGGGACAATATTAGTTTTACCACAGTAAGTTTTCCATTTTAAAACATTATATTATTTGTTTAGGTCTTATTGTTTGCCCAGATTTTATACTTTTATGATAGGGCTGTATCTGTCTTCTTAAGCTGACTAAAACTTTTATATCTTATATAGCTTAAATACTTTAAAACAAAAGCTTTATTTCTTCCATGTAAACTAAGTTCAGTGTTTTATACTGTTTCTTGTGTTTTCTTCTGGTCTTTCAATTACTTTATCTAGTTATATCAATGTGTGGTTTCTTTCATTTTCTTTTTTGTTTTAATTTGAACATTTTATTGTACCTCCTCATTCTATTAATGGCTATCTTCCCATATGTGCTCTTCTATTTAGGCAAACATTGCTTTATTTTTATTAGAAAACAATATATCAACCATTTACCTATCTAAATGCACTGTCTTACCAGGATACTGCATTTCCCCAACTTCTCCTTCAAGATTAGTTTAGAATGTTTTGTCATCCCTTCCTCCCTACAATACTCTACCCTTTTTACCTACCCTGGATGAAACTCTTTAGATTATTTTACTTACTTCTCTTCATTTTCCTCTGTTTAGTTTGCATCATTTAGTCATTTCAAGACAATTCTTTTTATCCATTTGGTTTTAAGTATGTGTACATTTGCATGTGTGTGTGTGTGTGTGTGTGTGTGTGCGCGCACGTGCATGCATATGTATAAAGAAACAGAGGAAGTCAGAGACAGAGATACGTTTTGTTGGAGAAACCAAAGAGCATTACTTACCATTGTTTCCTTTTCTCTTCATCTTCTATAACAAGTTCTAAACTATTATATTTATTGTTATTTAGAATCCTTCTTCGTGTCATTTTTCTCAGACGTCACAGTAATTGCATTTCTTCAAATGTTATAATTCCTTCCTGACAGATAATATACCATATTTATCTTGAATATTATATTGTTGGGCTAGTCCCCTTCTGTCCATAATCAGCAGATGCCATTCCACTGACTTAATGCATACAGAATTAAGATGGAATACCTGAGTTTTATTCATTTTCTATAACTTTTTATTTAAAACCTAAACTTAGTAAAAATGTTTTTTTCCAAAATGTAGAGTATTTAAAGGTATGTTCTTTTAGAAAAGCAAATAGAAGACGATGGACTAGAAAGCTCCACCAATCATCTCCCCAACAAGCAATATCAATTTAACAACTATTATCACGAAAAAAAAATGAAAAACAAAAACAAAACAGAACACTTTCAAAAGAGCCAAAAATCAGGTGAGCCCTGATAGTACCTGGTTTCAGTAATACTTATGTATTACTGAAAAAGACACTGAAGAGACAGAAAAAGTCTTGAATCTTGAATAATTTCCGATGGAAACACAACATACCAAAACCTTTGAGATCTAGCAGAAGCTGTACTAAGAGGCAAATTTATAGCTATAAGTGACTACATCACTAAAACAAAACAAAAAAATCTTCAAATAAACAGTCTAAAAATGCATCTTAAAGAACTAGACTAGCAAGAGCACACCACACCCAAAATACGAGAAAAGAAATTATAAAGATCAGAGCACTAATAAATGATTTGAAATGAAGAAAATAATAGAAAAGATCAATGGAACAAAAAGCGAGTTTTTGGAAAAGGTGAACAAAATCAACAAACCTTTAGCCAGACTAAGAAATAGAGAAGATCCAAATAAATAAAATCAGATATGTAAAAAGAGATATTGTAACTGATACTTCAGAAATTCACAGGATCATTACTGGCAACTATGAGCAACTATCTCCAATAAATTAGAAAATCTAGAAGAAATGGACAAATTCCTAGACACAAAGTCTATGAACATTGAACCAAGAAGAAATCCAAAACCTGAACAGAATCTAATTCACCAGTCTTCGCTGGGATAATTTTTGCTGGGAGAATGTATCTTTACTGAAAGAATATTCACCAAATATTTAAAGAAGAAACAATACCAATCCTACTCACACTATTCTGAAAAATAGAGAAGAGAGCACTCCCAAACTCATTCTACAAGGCTATATTACCCTGTTAGAAAACCAGACATAGACACATAATAATGATAATAAACTACAGGCCAGTATCTCCAATATCTCTGATGAATATTGATGCAAAAATCCTCAAGAAAATACTACCAAATCAAATTCAACAATACATTAGAAAGATCATTCATCATGACCAAGTGTGATCTATCCCTGCGAGGCAAGGATGGTTCAACATGTGCAAGTCAATCAATGTGATACATTATATCAAGAGATTAAAATATAAAAGCCATATAATAATTTCAATTGATGCTGACAAAGCATTTGATAAAATTTAATATCCCTCTAGGATAAAAATCATCAAAAAAACTAAGTATAGAAGGAACATACATCAACATAATAAAAGCCATATATGACAAACCTACAGCTAGTATACTGAATGGGGAAATACTGAAAGCTTTCTCCCTAAGATTTAGAACATGGCAAGGATAACCTCTTTCACCACTGTTATTTCACATAGTACTGGAAGTCCTAGCTAGAGCAGTCAAACAAGAGAAAGAAATAAATATCATCCAAACTGAAATGGAAGAAGTCAAATTATCATTGTTTGCATATTATATAATCTTATATTTTGAAAAACCTAAAGACTCCATGAAAAACAAACATAACTGATAAATTCAGTAAAGTTGCTGGATACAAAATCAACATACAAAAAATTCAGTAGCATTTCTATATTTCGAAAGTGAGCAATGTGAAAAGGAATAAAAAATATAATCACATTTATAATAGCCACACATAAAATTAAATGCCTAGGAATTAACCAAAGAAGTGAAAGACTTCTATAATGAAAACTATAAAACGCTAAGGAAAGAGATTGAAGAGAACACCAAAAAGTGGGAAAATATTCCATGTTCATTGATTGGAGGACACAATATTGTTAAAATGTCCATACCACCCAAATCAATCTACACTTTGAAAGCAATCCCTATCAAAATACCAATGGCATTCTGCACAGAAACAGACAAAACAATCCTGAAAGTTATATGGAATCACAAAAGATTCTGAATAGCCAAAGCTATCCTAAGCAAAATATATAAAACTCAAAGAATCACAAACTGACTTTAAATTATGTTATAAAACCATAGTAATCAAAATAGCATTGTATTGGCATAGCGCGCGCACACACACACACACACACACATGACATAAAAGACGACCCATAAATAAATCCACACACTTACATTGAACTTATTTTTGACAAAGATGCCAAGAACATACAGTAGGGAAAAAACCAGTCTCTTCAATAAATGGTGCTGGGAAAACTGGATATCCATATGCAAAAGAATGAAAATAGACCCCTGTTTCTCACCATGTTTTAAAATAATCATATCAAAAGGGATTAAAGATTTAAATTTAAGCCATCAAACTATGAAACTCCTCCCAGAAAACACTGGAGAAAATCTCCAGGACATTGGCCTGGACATAAATTTCTTGAGCAATATTTCACAAGCACAGACAACCAAAGCAAAATTAGGTAAATGGTATCAGATCAAGCTGAAAAGCCTCTTCACATTAAAGGAAACAATCAACTGAGTGAGGAGACAAGCCCCAGACTGGGATAAAATATTTGTAATCTACCCATTGATCAAGGGCTTAAAAAACAGAATATATAAGGAGCTCAAATAACCCTATAGATAAAATATCTAATAATCTGATTAAAAATTAACAAAAAATTTGAATAGACCTGTCTCAAAAGAAGATATACAAATAGCCAACAGACACATGAAAAGGTGCTTAACATCATTATCAGAGAAGGGCAAATAAAAATTACATTGAGATATCATCTCACCCCAGTTAAAATGGCTTACATCCAAATGACAGACAATTATAAATGCTGATGAGACAAATAGTAACCCTCATACAATTCTGGTGGGAATCTTAGTTAGTACAACCACTATGGAGAACAGTTTAAAGGTTCCTCAAAATACTAGAAGTTGATCTACTGTAGAACTCAGGAATCCCACTGCTCAGTATATACCCCAAAGAACGAAAATCAGCAAATCAAAGAGATATCTGCACTCCCATGTTTGTTGCAGTACTGTTCACAATAGCTAGTATTTGGAAGCAACCTCAGAGTCCATCAAAAGTTGTGGGATACAAAATCAACTTACAAAAATCAGTAGCATTTGTATATGCCAAAAGTGAGAAATCAGAAAAAAAATGCAATCCCATTTACCATAGCCACACATAAATTAAATACCTAGGAATCAACCAAAGAAGTGAAAAAGACCTCTATAATGAATGAATGGATAAAGAAAATGTGGTGCATATACATAATGGATTTACTGTTTAACCATAAAAAAGAATGAGATTCTGTCATTCACAACAACATGGATGGAACATGTTTATTATGTTAAGTGAAAAAAACCGGGCACTGAAAGACAAACATTTGAATATTCTCGTTTGTGGGATCTGAAAATCAAAACAATTTAACACATAGACATAGAGAGTAGAAAGAGTTGCCAGAGGCTGCAAAGTGTAGTAGGGGGCTGGCAGAGAGGTAGGGATTGTTAATGGGAACAAAAAAATAGAAAGAATGAATAAGACTTATACTATTTCATTGCACAACAGGGTGACTACATTAGGTAATAGCTTAATTGTATATTTCAAAATAATTAAAAATGTAATTGGATTGTTTATGACACAAAGGATTAATGCTTGAGGGAACAGACATCTCATTCTCCATTATGTGATTATATCACAGTGCATACCTGTATTAAAATCTCATGTACTCCATAAATATAGCCTATAAAAATTTAAAAATTAATAAAATGATCTATAATCCTTTGGGTATATACCCAGTAATAAATCATTCTATTATAAAGACACACACACAACTCTACTTATTGTGACACTCTTCACAATACCAAAGACTTGGAACCAACCCAAATGCCCATCAATTATAGACTGGATAAAGAAAATGTGGCACATATACTCCATGGAATACCATGCAGCCATAAAAAAGGATGAGATCATGTTCTTTGCAGGGACATGGATGAAACTGGAAACCAACATTATCAGCAAACTAACACAAGAACAGAAAACCAAACATCACGTTTTCACTCACAGCAGGTGTTGAACAATGAGAACTCAAGGACACGGAGGGGAACATCACACACCACACACCGGGCCTTTTAGGGGTGGGAGGCAAGGGGAAGAATAGCAGGAGGTGGAGAAATTGGGGAGGGATAGAATTAGGAGAAATATCTAATGTAGATGATGGGGCAATAGATGCAGCAAACCACCAGCAAGGCACATGTATACATATGTAACAAACCTGCACAATCTGTACATGTAACCGAGAACTTAAAGTATAATTTTGTTGTATATATGTTATCCTTGCTCTGACAAATTTTCCCGTTTCCAATTGTTGGGCTCTCTTAGATTCACTAATATTTGTTTTTTGAGTTGGTCTCTGTATTACCTGAGAGTCTTACTGAGAACTGGTAATAAAGCAGGTCCTACTGTTACAGTCCTGGTTCTATCTCAAGTTCAGGGGACAGGTTAATCACCCAACTCACTCATTTCCGTTCTAGCTCCCTTAGCCTCTTATGGTCACAGAGAAGCCAGAAATATACATGTAAGGTCGATGTCAACTTTCTCTGAGTTTCTACAGATACCTGCAGAATTCTTCTGGTTCTTACACTTGGATTTCCAACCCTAGTTATAAGAAAACAATGTGAATCAGAGAAGAGAACCCAAATTCTCACTGGTTTTCAGTTGTGGTGTGGAAACATTCAGATAACTGTGAATCTTAATTATTTATCTTATCAATCAAGAGAGTATTTGATTGATTGTTAATCTTTGATTTAAGCTATTTCTCAATATAGATTTATTTATAAAATAATTACTCTTACATAAAACATACCGTTTTCTTTCATGTATATAATGAAGGACAAGTAAAGAATAATTATGTATATGTTATATAAAAATATATATACACATATAAACCTGGTAACTAACTTACATATAAATCTCAGTTTCTTAATCTGTAAAATAAAGTGATTTTCTCCTATCTTATAGAGCAATAGGGTGTGTTGGAGAGGATGGATGTAAAGCAGGAAGATTGTTAATATAAATCAGTACCTGGCTCAGAGTTTGTTCTCAATTAATGTTAACTATTATTTATCATTATCAACATTATCATAAGCCATAATGAGAGATTCCCAGTTACATATATTCATAGCCACAGCAAAAGTAAGAGCATAATATTTAATTGATTCTCAAATAATATTATATAATGATTATGTCCAGATTGGGTCACATTAGGTAAAAACAGAAGTTAACAATACAAGATTTTTGTTTTCAAGGATTTGATCTTTATGAAGCATATCAATTTCTAATTTGTAAGTCTCCAAATTATTAATTACTATTAACTATTATAGAATCATATTAATAGTATGAGACTTTAATGTATGCCAGATACAGATCTAAGTACTGTGTCTGTGTGTAGATGTATGACTGTGTATATACTGACAACAATTTTACATAATAACATGTACTATGATTGCTTCAATTACCTCTACTTTGCTGACAAACAAACTGAAGCACAGAAAGATTATCATCAATTACCTAAGATCCACAACAGATAAATGACAGAAAATCTGAGTTTTGAACTCAGATATCTGGCTCCAAAGTTCACATTGAAATAATTTTATTCAGTGTGTTGTGAAAAGAGAACACACACATTCACTTAGAAACTAAGTCTTAGCAGCTAGGAGCCGTGGCTCACGTCTGTAATCCCAGCACTTTGGGAGGCCAAGGTGGGTGAATCACAAGGTCAGGCAATCAAGACCATCCTGGCCAACATGGTGAAACCCCCTCTCTATTAAAAATACAAAAATTAGCTGGGTGCAGTGGTGGGCAGCTGTAATCTAGCTACTTGAGACTGAGGCAGGAGAATAGCTTGAACCAGGGAGTCGGAGGTTGCAGTGAGACAAGATTGTGCCACTGCAATCCAACCTGGTGATAGAAAAAGATTCCGTCTCAAAACAAAAACAAACAAAACGAAACGAAGTCTCAGATTGAATTAATTGCCAACCACAACCAAGCTAAAGAATAGCTGATTTAATTCCAAGATTCAGCACTCACTGATTATGACTGTTACAAATCATTCAATGCCAGACCCATTGTGTTTTTTGTGATGATCTTACTTAGCTGAACACTCTATTCATATCCCTGACCACAATGTAAAGCAGAGATTGGCTTTAGCATCATATTTAATCTAGGAGGATCAAGGATCAAGATAACAGTCAACATGTTAAATATGCCATAAGTGAAGTGTTTTGTGTGTATGCTGAAGAGGTTTCTAATAAGTTACCTGAAGAATTTACCTTCCAGCAAGTGTTTCTAAATGTTACCATTTTTAATAGAATACTAAAATAAAATGATAGTTCTAAATGATGATATAATTACTACTTTTCAAATAATTTATGTTAGAGACACATTCCCAAGCCTGTGTCTGCTATGCAATAAATGTTTAATGAAGTTGCTGCTCTTCAGATGGGGCACTAATACCGAAAACCATTATATTAAAACACAACATTGTTAACTGTATGTAAAAAAATAATGGAATTTCAATACATTTTAATAATGCAACTTTAAAAAAATTGTATTAGGAAAGTTTAAGTTACTATATATTATTTCTGTGAATCTTTTGCTTAATATAAAACTCTAATTTTCAGATTTGATAAAAAAGTTTCACAGTTTTTCTTAATCTCCATAGTCCCTTACAGCTAACTGAAAACAGTTTCTGTCATATCTATTTCTCATAGCAATTATATTTATTCAATGTCACGTTTGTGTACATCTAAAAAGTCTGGGAAGAATGTATGGAAATTTGCAAATATCCCAATATGAAATAGCTACACACCTCTTCCTCAGGAGGAATATTTCAGAGGCTGGAAGCAGTTAGAAGTCTGTATATAGTTGGTTTAATAGACTTTACAAGATCTGGCAATCACTAAAAGATCAAAGAACTAAGAGAAATCCCTTTCTCCATTGTAGGTCTAAAATCTGCCCACTTCTTCCATGTGGGGCATTGAATGGAAAACTGCTTGGAGTAACATTTTCTCACTCTTTGTTTTATAATAGTGAAGACATAAAATTTATTATGCTCTTAAGCCAGCTATTTCAAATGAAGCCTACAATTTCTGATTTCAGAGCAAGAACTAGAGGTCACAAAGAACCTTAATTGTTGGATGTGGGCCACAGTGTGCTGTCTTTAATAAATAAAGATACTATTAATATACTGGCAACAAGCCACATATTGTAATTTTTTCCTGCTCAGCAATGGTGACAGGTTTGTATCAATGCACTCATACTACCTTGCCTGGCCCTTCTTGTGACCAGTAAGATACCATTTGTCAGACTTATAGTCATGCAGACTGCAGCCTGTAGATGTGAATCAGAGCACAGCCAAGAGCCCCAAGGTGGGAAGTCAGTCTTGACTCAGTGCAATGCACTAATTAACAGAGCTCATCAGCTGCAGACTCATGTGCTGTCTAATCAGACAACTGGACAAAAGAGAACATGTCAGCTTAGAACAATTATGTCAGAGAAGTGTTAATCTGCTTCTTAAACTTTTGGAAAAAATAAAACTTAAATGAAATCATCTAAATCACTTTATAGCAATTCAAAGTGAGCCATATGTATAGACAAAAGTACATATGGCTTTAAAATAAATTTAATCACTCTATGTGATTAAAATTTAAGTTATTAACTGGTAGGAAAATAAAGAGAACTCCTAAAATACCAGCAGTTAACTAAAGCAATGTTATGATTAATGAATACAGTGTATACTTCTACTGAATTCCTCTAAAATTTTGAAAAATTAGTGTAACAATGCATGTCTTTTCTTCTTTAGGTGTAAATGTACTCGTACATCTCTATAGAGACTGTTCCAAGCAAATAAGACTAGCTATGAGAAGATCGGAAGCAGATCGGAAGCATACTAAGAGAAGAGTGTTAGAGGAATTTAAAATTTATTAATATAATTTTAAATTCAAGTTTTGCTCTTTCCATTTTTTACTTCTTTCCTTGATCCAAATATTTGAGTTACTTACATGAGAATAATGGTGATCACTTAAATTGAAATTATTATTTTCCAGGTACTATCATAACTTATTAAATTTCCTTAAAAACCCCACAAGGTTCTGCTATTATTGCCATGTTACTGATAAAGAAGTTAAAGCATTAGAAAGTTAATTAACTTGTCTATGCTCACAAAAACCACTTAAATGGTGAAGTTTATTTTTAAATCAAAGCAGTTTGCCTCTATATTGTGTTTTTAACCACTGTGCTGTACAGTTCATTGTTAAAACACAGAATATGTGTTAAATAATTTTATGACTAAAGGACAGCACAATTTGTATTTATTGAGTTAAAACAAGACTTGTATTCCCTGATTTTGCCATCTCTGACCCTGGTTAGATTCCCCTCCTTTTTGCTTTGATAACACTCTTTACAATCCCTCTCATTGATTTTACCATTTGGATTTTCTACCATTAGTGAGGGTGTGTGTCTCTCTCACTAAACAGTGATCCCTTTTAATGGCTGGAGACTGACATAAAATCTTGTCATTTTAAAAAAAAATAGCATCATGCCTGATACAGAATAGGGACACTATTTGTGGAATTGATGAGTAGATTGTTCACTTTATACTTAAATGTCTACTTTAATATAGTTATATCATGATTTCCATTTTATGACAGAAGAACTCCAAGTTTTGGTTTTTTGAAAATTTTAATTTCATACTCAGTTTCTGATGGGTAAATTTATTATAAGCACATAATTCTGGATAAAGATAGTGGAAAATTTCCACACCCTGATTTGGAAGTCTAAAAATTTAGAGTTCAATTTTAGACATGGTAAAATTGGAACATAAATAAGCAAGCAGTTAGATATATGGGTTTAGAAGATGCAGAAATGTGCAAACAAATCCTATCCAAACACCATAAAAAATAAGTTTCTACATAATTGTGGCATCAAAAAAGAAAATAATAATTATATCACTGAGGGGTAAAATAATTCAGGTAGATAAAATGGTATAAAGAGATGTGTGAATATTAAACTTTCATTAAAAGCAAAATAAGAAATTGGCCTGGTGTGTTGGCTGACGCCCACAATTGAAGCACTTTGGGAGGCTGAGGCAGGTGGATCAGCTGAGGTCAGGAATTTGAAACCAGCCTGGCCAAAATGATGAAACGCTGTCTCTACTAAAAATACAAAAAAAAAAAAAAAAAAGATTAGCCAGGCCTGGTTGCACGTGCTTGTAATCCCAGCTACTTGGGAAGCTGAGGCAGAATTGTTTGAACCTGGGAGGTGGACATTGCAGTGAGCTGAGATCATGCCATTGCACTCCAGCCTGGGTAACAAAAGTGAAACTCAGTCTCAAAATAAAAAAAAAAAAAAGAAAAGAAATTAAGACAAAGGAAATAAACATGAAATTCAAGAAGCATTTGTGGTGATGACTTCCCAGATATATGCATATATTCAAATCCATTAAATTGTACACATTAAATAACTGTAGTTTTTCATGTCAATTACACCTCAATAAAGTGGTTTTAAAAGCAAGTAGAAAGAATATCAAAACAACTCGGAAACAGAAGAATTAAATTGATAAGAATGATGTTACCTAAAACAGAACAAAATCAGAAATTATGATTCAAGAAGAGCAATAATATAAAAAATACAAAATATAACTAGACAATTTTAGAGCAGTGGAAGTAAGTATAATCACAACAAGAGGAACTGAAAGGAATAATTACTGTTTGTGATAGACAAAAGCATACACTATCTAATACTCAGGAAAAAAGTTGAATATAGATTTTAGGAACCAGACCTATTAAAGAGATGCACACATATGGTTTCATAAGAAATAGATTTCCCATATTAAAAGAAGAGATATACCATATGCTATTTCAATATTAAAACTCAAGTCTTTGACTTCTCAATTAAAAGGAAAAGGTAATCTGCAAATCATATTTTAAACACTGTAATGCTAATACTCAGGTCTAACAAAACAGGTAAATAACTTACCTCAAGTGAGTCTTAATTACATGTTATTAAACGAATGGCAAAATAATGCCTATGAAAGGCAAAATAATGGATCCTCAAAGATTTCCATGCCCTAATCTCTAGAACCTGAGAATGTGTTACCTTACATGAAGGTTCTTGCAGTGATTAAGAATACAGACCTCAAAAAGTGGCGATATTCCTGAATTACCCTATCCGGTGAGCCCAATTAATCTAAGTGAATCCTTTAAAGCAAGAATCTTTCCTGGCTCTGGTCAGAGAATGAGGTATGATAGCGGAAGAATCCAAAAGATGTTATGTGGCTGTAGCTTTGAAAATAGAGGAAGGGGGTTACAACAAAACAAAGGCAAAGACCTCTGGAAGATGAAAGGACAAGGAAACAGATTCTTTCTTAGAAGCCTCAGAAAGAAACTCTAGTCCTGCCAAAAATTTAATTTTAGCCCATTAAAACCTGTGCCAGAATTCTAAACCTCAGAACAATAAGCTGATAAATCTGTGTTGTTTAAACTACAATTTTTGTGGCTTTTTTTTTGTGGCAACAATAGAATGTTAATACAAATACCCTAAATAGAATTTATCTTTATGTAGTACAATATAGAACAACCATGAGTAAAATATTTCCATGAATAAGTTAATATGTTTTGCTGCACAAATACAAGCAAATCCTCTCTCCCATATTATTACATTGCCTTTTTCCAATTCTTTGTGAGTGGATCTTGCCACCAGATCAATTGCCTTATAGTTTCTTCCTTGGATTGTTTATTCAGGTATTGTTCAGCTGCTGTTAATTGTCCTTCTCTTGGCAAACTAAAACAACTTGTTAAGCCTGCTGATTTGCTGGCTTGGGGGACTATATGATTGTCTGGGTATTAAAACCTGAGCTCCCCATTGCTGCAACAAATTTCTTTACCATAAATTAACAGGAATCTGTATAATAGGCTGAATAGTTCCAAGCCATCCCTCAGGCCCCTCACAGGTCAAAACCTCCAACTACTTTGATACACTTCAGAGGCCTGCCCTACTCCAAGCACATTGAACTGAGTATTTTCCAGGGCCCAAGAAAGTGGCCAATGTTGGGAAGAAATAATAGAAACATCTGCTCCAGCATCAACCAATCCTGTAAATTTCTTTCCTTGAATCGTAAACTCACATTAGGACATTTACTGGTAATTTGATTTACCCAATGTGCTGCTCTATCTTGTCTGTCTCTGCCTCCAACGTCTCTCATTGTTTTAGTTTCACTTTCTCCTGTTTTCTCTTACGGCACAACTGAAAGCTGCTCGAGGCCTCAGCACTCCAAGGAACAGAAGACAATACAATTTGAATTTCCCCTATAAAGTCCGCATCAATAACTCCTGTATAAGTTCTAACTCCTTGAGCATTAAAACAATCTTTCTAGAAGTAAGCCCACGGTTCCAGGGGGTAAAGGGTCACAAACTCCTGTAGATATTTTTTTTTTTGCGGTGGCTTTCCCAGTAAAATGCTTACCCTTTGAAAGCTGCACAGATCTACTACTGTGCTCCCAGCTGTGGCGGGGAGCAAGCATTATATGGGGATGAGGAAATAGCTTGCACTGCATAGCCCCCAGTTTGGATCAGGCCCAAGGCGGGCCATCAACCTGTTTCCCGAAATCAGATCTATTGGAATCAACTGTAAGAAATAGCTACGTTCTTTAATAATCCTAGCACAAACGGAGACTCAGGCCCATACTGACTGTTGGCCTGTCCAAACTTTCAACAGTTTGAAGGGAAGGGGTTCAAAAGCAATGGGTATTACTTGCCCTTGCCGATCTTGAGGGTGTACAACTGGAAACTGCCATCTCTCCCAATCTCCCTCTTTTCTTACTTGTTGAATTCTGGCTTGGGTGAAACCAGTGACCTTAACGCCTGAACTGGTTACCACAGTTCTAGGAATACAAACGCCAAAAGAAGCAGAGGTAGAAATATCGGGAGGACCTGGCCGTCGCTCAAAAAGATACTGAGAGAGGCTGATGAGCACATCTTTTCTTCATTTGACTTTTTATCTTTTTACTCTATAATTTCTTTACATACATTATCACACTCCTTCTACTCTCCTGAATTGTCTTCCTCCTAATCAGTCTGAAACAGCGCCAGGGCAAAACACGCGAAAGCCCAAAATGACCACACCAAATAAGCCCCGTGTTTACTTCATTTTTGTCCCATGTTACCTCAATATATATGACCGAGCTCCCCCAGCTGCCACCCTGAGAGATTTCTTTCCCCCAACATTCTCTGGCTAATCCCTAGGACCTCCAGCTCACCCTTTGAGATTTTTTCTCTAACGTTCTTGGCCTAACCCTGGGTTCCCCCTAACTCACCTGGAAGTCGCCCCTGGGTCCTCTGGGCTCCCGTAACTCACCTGGGGGATGTTTTTCCTCAAAGGTTCCTGGGATACCTTCCGAGCTCTCCAGTTTGCCCCAGGGATTATTTTCTAATGTACTTGGGATACCTTCAGATTAGCCTGTCCTTTCTTTGTTGCTTCAGCAACTCTTTGTCCTAAGTTTGAGTCCCCACATTTGGGTGCCACTCACAGAGATCCAGTTCAGTCAGGAAACTCCCACCCAGGCGGGCTGAAGGTATTGAGAGGCAGACACCAAGACAGCACTACGGAGTGGATCTATCCTGGGATCAACAGCCTGAGAGCCTGCGGGACTGACAGCTCTCCAGGATTGAAAGCCCTGAGAAGAGAGTCATCCACGTAGTTATGTGCTCTTTTTCAGGTGATTGTTATTAATACACAGGTGTTCTACGTAGACACATAACTCAGGAATATACCAGGTAGGCAGCTGTTACCTGCATACCACTAATTACAAACTAAAAGTAACTTCCACAAGGGAGCTATGGTGGCAGGGTAAACTTAATGTTTCTCAACCGGGGTTATAGTCAATACTAATTTAATTGTACATTTAAAAATAACTAAAATAGTATAATTGGATTGTTTCTAACACAAAGAATAAATGCTTGAGGGGATAAATACTCAATTGTCAATTATAATTATCCATTGTGGGTACATACCTATACCAAAACATCTCATGTACCCTATAAATATATACACCTATTATGTACCCACAAACATTTTTAAAAAATGAAAAATAATTGCTACTTCAATCACTCCTATGTCTTTTTTACAGCCTGACAATAGGACAGAGATTAGACTTTGGCATTTGACATTACTTGTCATTTAGATTTTTTGAATCTAAATGAATAATAACCAACAGGACATAAAATACACAGAAGACTACTGAATTTGACTATTTTAGAATATGAATTAGTTGAATATGGATGTTTGTTTATTTGTTTTGAGATGGAGTCTCACGCTGTCACCCATGCTGGAGTGCAGTGGAGCAATCTCAGCTCAGTGCAACCTCTGACTCCTCGGTTCAAGTGATACTCACATGTCATCCTCCCAAGTAGCGGGGATAATATTATTTTTATTATTTACATTATTTTACTATTATCTCTGAGGCTGTTATATTTACCATTTACTAGCATCTATAAATTAATAATTACACCACTTCATGAACAATGCTAGAATCTTACAATATTTTGATTCTACTTACCACCCTATTGACTTTTGTGCTGTTTTTGTCAAGTATTTAAATGTTACATATATTTTCTATCCCACAAAGAGTTATGATTTGTACTTTAAACAAGAATTCATTTACATTTACCTTAATACCTTCTCTGTTGTTCTTTTCTTTCTTGCAACTGGGATTATTTTCCTTTAGCCTGACAAAGTTTACTTAATATGTTGTTATTACTGATTTATTGGCGATTTTCTCTCTCTTTTTCTGAAAATCATGGTATATTGCTTCTTTTGATAAATAATATTTTCAGTGGGATAAGATTATGGTTAGGTCATTAAATTTCTTTGAGCAGTTTAAAGATTATCTTTTGGCTTTTCCAATTTCTATTAAAAAGTCAGCTTTTGCTCTTATTTTCTCTTTTGGAAACATTTCCTCATGACTCAAGCTATTTTTAATATTTTGTCATTGGATTTTAGTGCTTTTACTATGTGATGTTCTAAATGCTTAGTTCTCTGAATTTGCACTGCTTGAAATATGAATGTTACCTATTTTTTTTTTGCTTGAAGTCTGTTTTCAGGTCTCTTTGGAATGTGCAGGCTAATATTTCTACAAGATTGCTGAATTCTCCTTTCATTTTTATTCTGAAACTCAAATTTGCATGTATATTAGGTCATTTCATCTTATTTAACATGTGCTCTTTCTATGTTCATCTTTTAACAATTTCTTTCTTTACTTTAATCTGTATCTTTTTTTTTCTGAGCTCTTCCAGTTCACTAATTTTCTCTTCTCCTGTTAATCTATTGTCAACTCTATTTCTCCAATTCTAAGTTTGTGTGTTATATATTTCAGTTTGAGTACCCATTTGATTCATTTTTACCAGTTCTAGTTGGTTGGTTAATGTTTCCATATATTCCGCTTTCTTGAACACATCAAACTTGTTAAAAACCATTGGAGTCTAATAACTTCAATATCTGAATCTCCTATGGTTTTACTTTTTTCAACTTATTCCTTGTATTTTGATCATCCATCTCTTGTTTTCTATGTGTAATAGCACACATTTTTTTGAATTTCAAATGTTCTGTATGATAATCTGTTAAGATGCTAAATGACAGTATATTTCTCCAGAAATAATTTAATTTCTGATGCAGCTATGCTACTGGTAGGTCATATTAATCTAATTAAGACTTAGTTTAAGATTTTGTGAGGAGTGTTCTTTATCTGGTTTGCTCTTTCTTTTCTTTTATCAACTTTTATTTTAGAATTAAAGTGTATATGTGCAAGTTTCCAACGAAGGTATATTTGGTGATGCTGAAATTTGGAATATAGGTAGGTCCATCATTCAGGTAGTGACCATAGTACCCAACAGGTAGTTTTTCAGCTCTTGCATCTCCTCTATCTTCCTCCCCTCTAATGGTCATTAGTGTCTACTGTTCCTATATATTTATGTTCGTGTGTGTCCAATAGTTAGCTCCCACTTAAATGAAAACATATGGTGTTTGGTTGCTTTACTTAGAGTCATGGCTTCCAGCTGTATCCATGTTGCTAGATGGATATGATTTTGCTCTTTTTCATGACTTCATTATATTCCATGGTGTATATCTACTACATTTTCATTATCAAATCCATCACAGATGGGCACCTGGATTGATTCCATGTGTTCGCGATTTTGAGGAATCCTGTGGTGAAAATATGGGTGCATGTATTTTTGGTAGAACAGTTTATTTTCCTTTAGGCATAACTCAGTACTGGTATTGCTGGGACAAATGGTAGTTCAACTCTTAGTCTTTGAGAAATATCCTAAATTCTTTCCATAGGGACTCAACCAATTTACATTCCCACCAACAATTTACAAGCTAAGACCTCAAAATAAATTGCAACAAAAACAAATGGGGCCTAATTAAACTAACACATTTCTGCACAGCAAGAAACTATCAACAGAGTAAACAGACAACCTCCAGAATGGGAGATAATATTTGCCAACTATGAATTGGACAAAGGTCTAATATCCAGAATCTATAAGGAATTTAAGCAAATCTACATGCAAAAATCAAGTATCTCCATCAAAAAGTGGGCAAAGGATGTGCCTTTACTCTCAAAGACTGGAATGCTTCCTAAGACTTTTTACTTCTTCAGGCTCTGAACTTTCATCACTAACTCTTTAGCATCAGTACACTATAGGAATTTTTGTTCAGACCATTAGCATCTTGCCAGCTCCTTTCTTATTTTTGTTTCAGGTCACAAAAATATGAGTTGGTCATCACCTTGAGAAACTGTTTCAGGCAAAATACTGGGTTAACATTCTGCCTTACCTTGTATGTTGGCCACTTGAGTCCTAGCTGCTTTGGCACACAAAACTCAAAACCCTGTCTCTCCAACCCAGCAAACCCTAAGCCACCTCTTTTTGACTGACCTCTATTCCCAGCACAGTGAATTGGAAATTTTCAGAGAATCATGAGTTCACTTTAATGTTTCCTTTCGCATGGAATTTAGTCTCCCTTATTTACTCTTCTTCTATGTTTAGTCTGTTATTAAAACTATGTCTTAAATTCTAAATATATATGTCATTTATTTCTGTTTGAGATTATCCATTTGATTCACTTTTACAAGTTCCAATTTTCTGGTTATACTGCTATTCTCTGACATGTTTAAATAGTTTTTTGTTGTTGTTTGAGTAGTTGGTTTTGTATTTTGTTGAGATTGTATTATTTTTCTCTCCAGGAGAGTTTGTCAGATACAAGATATTCTGTTATTTCCAGAGGCAATTTGGCTTTAAATAGCATTTTATATAGGTCATCAAGTCCCCAGTCCACATTTTACTAGAGAAATAACTGGCTGTGGTGTAATATAGTTCTATTAAAACAGACTTCTTGAACATTTAGTCTAAACCTTTCCATTCTTTTAAACTTTGACTCATATTTTCCCAAAAACACATATTTATATCATATTTATATTTGTGTTGTGAAATAATTGAATATAATATTTTTTTCAGATATATAAATAAACTTTACAGACAGAGGCTAGGATATACAATTTTAAGCTACTAGTTTTCTTAACTTATATTTGTTATAGTCTTAAAAATTCTGAGGTTTTACTCTTATCCAAAGTACACAGTTACACATATTTTCATTTATCTGTACTTATAATCTATATTCTTCTCCTTTTATTAATGCAATTTATTTATAGAATTTAATGGAGTACTGAAATATATAGAGTCACTTCCATTCTATTTTTTTCCTTGCTTAAGAATGCCATCTCTTATTTTGGAACTAAGGTCAAGCTTGGGAATGTAATACTAATCTTTAGCATGACTTTCTCTCTGCATGAGTATCAAGTTGCTAGGGAGAAAAAAATCAAAGCAACAAAGCAGGTCAATGGTATTAGATATGAAAGGAAAATCCTCTTGCCAGACTCCCTAGAAAATCAGACACCATGTCAGGATTAACTTGATACCTGATAAAGGAGAAAGTTATTGAAGTGAGTTTTTCACATAATAAGTTTTTCTCATCTTCTGATTTCATTTTTTCTCATGGAATAAAAGAATTGAATTTTAGCTAAACAATATTTCTTGGTCTTCAGAGAAAATATGAATCAAAGCAAATATATACTAGTTAAAATGGTGGAGGAACTGTTGATAATGATTAATATCTGGCTTTATAATCATATTACCTAAATTTTAATCCTAAATTTACAACCTCTAACTTTAGTATTTTTTCAACCTTTCCTTTTAAGCCTAATATATTTCTCTGTAAAGTAGGCAAAAAATAGCATCCACATATAAGGCTTTATATTATTATAGCAATATAAACAACGTCCTGAACAATATATCTACCATGTAAGAACGTCTTAATAAATGTTCAATGCCATTTTCATTGCGTAACCCATGCCTAGTATAACAAAAATGGGCTAGTCTGAAAAAATTAAAGATGACTCTTGAGGTTACAGACTCTTCATTCTATTTCCCAATTACAAATGTTTCTCTAAATTTAATTTACATTTTTCCACAATCTCTTAAAAAATGAAGCCAATAGAAGTAACATTTGATTTTAATTAAGTGTTCGTTCTATTTAAACTGTTTGCTTCTTGCTGATGCATTGATCATAATTATCTTGTCATATGTCACTAAAGGCAGTGACAAGGTAGTAATGAAGCTTTGCAAGTTTCAAATAAAATATTATTATTAGCCTATGAATTCTGGAAAGTTTAGTCTAGTATGAAAAATACTCAACAATAATTGAAACAAATAAAATCTAATGCTAAAACTTGAAAATCACAGTACTTTGCTTTGGAAGTCATGGTGTTTTTTTATGTAGGTGTTAATAATACCTTCTCATACCTAGTACAAGGCACAGCATATGGTACTCACTAAATGTTTAATTGCAGAATTTAAATTAAATCCGATTTCAGGCAGGTGAAGCTGAGACATGCATGACAATGCAAGAGATGTAAATTAGAGGTTCCAGATTATGTGTCCATTTACACAGGTTAACATAGGTCTAAACAGGTTTCAATTGTGGGTTAGTTAGTTAGAGTAAACAGTTATGCAAGTAAGAAAGTTCAGGAGGTAGCAAGAGTGGCACTTATTTAAAAATAATCAGATTATTTACTGTCTGCCCTTATTTTGTATTATTGGTGGATATGAGAAATCCTAGATCCAGTTATTGAATTAATATGAAAAAATATATATCTGAAGATTAATGCCCATTTGAATTGAGTCATAAACACGAGGCTACTATTTTATTACCTCACATATTGAAGTTTGCTTATTATTTTCAATTGATTTTCAAAAAGAAGTGGATACCAATTATTACTCATATATACATTTAATTCTGAGGTTTCTAATAATGACCTGTTCAGTATTAAATTCATATGGAATAAAGACATTGGTAAATGGGATCACATATTAAAATTCAGTTCAGAATATAGAGATAAGTGACACATTTGCAGAAAATACATATCTACGTCTTAATAGGTTATGGTGGAACAATAATCTAAGTTGGTTAATTAACAGCATTGACTAAAAACTAGGCTTCACATGGAAAATAATTCTCTATTATATAGAGAAATGACTTCCACAAGTAGCAGGTATGTTTTAGAAATAAGAAGCATTTTAAACATTATGAAAAGTGAGAAAGACAGGCACATGCCACATGTAATGTGCAAGCTAAATATGTTGATCAAGAAAAATAGAATGCATTTATTGTTTACCTATTAAGGATACAAAACTTTCAAAAATGTTATTTCTGAAATTTGTATAATTCTCATTTCAAATACAAGACAGCCCAAGTTTACATAACTGATAAGTAGTGAAGTTAACGAAGCTAAGTCTAGTATCTAAAAGTAACTAAAGAATCTGTTTATCTCACAGGTTCTGGAGATTAGGATGTGGACATCTTTGGGAGGACTATTTTATAGCCTAAAATAGCTTTGTCTGGGTAACAGAGAATTGCTCAGGTTACCACCCCTTGAAAATTGGGGAAAAACTTAAAGGTAGGTGTCAATTGATAAGATAAAAGGTCTAAGAAAAGCAAGAATCTCAGTCACACAAGAATGCAGAATTAGATTGATGAAAAGCAGGAATCATAGCACAGCTTCACTTCAAACTGGAACTGCACATTCTTTCCAAACCCACGGCAGCTCTGAAGACCTCAGCATATGAAATTTGTGGAACTCTTCTTTAGATTGCAATAATGTCACTTCCAAATTACCTTTGTGTTTATATGTATACTCCCTATTTACCTACAGACTTCATTTTTAGGCTACTCTTGAACCAATCATGGTTAATAATTATCCAAAACTTCGAATTTTTACTATTTTTACAGATGTACCAATAATTACTTTTTAGCCCAGTGACTCTCACCATTAACCCTAAGCTTTTTCTCATCTAACAACCTATCCAATTCATTCTAACTTTCTTGGAATATTTTTTCTTAGTGTCATTTATGAGAACTCTGTGTTAGAATTGCCAAGGATGACTATTAAAAATACAACTTCCTTAATGTAACCACCAGAGTCAGAGGACAGAGGTGGGCCTGGGATCTGACTTTTAAACAAGTTTCCCAAATAATTCCTATACCCAGCAAAAATTGAGAAAACATATGCCTGAGAATCACCCGGTTATTCCTATTATACTTTTTTAAGCAAAATTTGTTTTTCACAAACTGGCCAGAAATTGAGTGTCTGCAGAGCTTCTTTATTTCTTGTCCTTAAATCAGCAAGGGACTGAATCAGTATGCTTTTCCAGCAAATGTTTTAAGTAAATTTATTGAAATTTTATTCAATCAGTTATTGTCTATTAATCTATCCATCTATGTAACTGCATCCTCCTGTGTGTCACTCTCCATCTCCAATTTTGGGAAACATCATGGAAAAACATAATGTTGGAAAATGGTAAATAAGGTCTAACTGTAGGTAAGAGCTATGATATCACCAAGGAGAAATCATCATGGCAGTAGAAATATACTATACCAACTTCCTTTAATCAAGTGGGAAGGTTAATGAAAAATAGCACTTCTGAGTACAGGTAATGGATTCCAATTTCTATCAAACCCAGTCTTCTCAGATTTAGTACCCAAGAACACTAGTGTTTGAGTAATTCAGAGAGCTATAATATTGAGAGACTTGGCCAATTTGGGCCTGGGACAAGCCTTTCTTCATGTTATATTAGGGAAGAGGACATTGGCCTCAGCCAAGAGGCAATGACCAGGTCTGGAGCTGGAGCCAGAGTCCTAGCCAAATAGTGTACTAGCTATCAGACATAGACTTGGGCCCTGATAACAACAGGGAAAGTAATGGTGACCAACTTTGGGATGTATGAGTTTCAACTGTAGCACAAGACTGGCTATGTTAGGATATAAGATTAATGATTACATATGTTATATATTATATCCATATATAAATATGTACATTTGTGTATAGATACATATTTTTCCAAATGAACATAAAACACCATAATATTCACAGAATAAAGATATTCATTCAATCAAATTTTAGTGATATTCTCCTGAAGGTTAAAAAGAAATTCCAGTATTTTTTCAACTTTATACATGACACGTGATAACATGAGTCCATCAAATCGGAATGTACCTCACATATAAGCATTAATTTCCATGTAAAAGTTAAATTATACACTTACAAAGAACAAAACAATGCTGGGAAAACCAAACTACAACACATACTGAACTAATTCAGATAATCCTCTTCATTCCTAAAATAACATATGTAATAAGTCCATAGCTTGGTTTACTTTCTACGTATCTAATATTTTAAGTGGGCACGTGTGAGAAATGGAATATAGTTTTTCCTATTTATAATCTAATCATTAATATTCTTGAGTGATGTAAATTATTCAAATATAATAAAAATTATTTTTCTTAAAGATTATATTTTGCAGAAAATATTGTCATTAATTTGTATCTCTAGTCAACAAATTAAATTATTCCACTTTAGTAGTAATGAATATTTGAAGTTTGTTGGAAACTTTTAGCTCAGTTTCATCTAAGGTATTATTTAAGAGAACTGAAAAAAAGTAAGTATCTTAATCTGTTTTATTTTTTCTACTATAAAAGAATACCACAGTCTGGGTAATTTGTAAAGAAATGTGTTTCTCAGAGCTCTGGAGGCTGGAAATCCAATCGAGTTACTGGCATCTGGTGAGGGCATTCTTGCTGCCTCATCCCATAGCAGAAGGTATAATGTGATGAGAGAGAGGGAAGAAAGGGTCAAAACTCATCCTTTAATAAGCGACCCAGTCTAGAGGTAACTAATCTATTACTAAAATAAAGGTATTAATTTATTTTTTAGGCCAAGCCTTGTGGCCTATTTACATCTTATGAGTCCCATCTCTGAACCCTGTTGCATTAGTGATTAAGTTTCCATCAAATAAATATTAGAAAACACATTCAATCCATAGCAAATAATCTATATAGATTCTGAGGTTCAGGAATGTGATTATAATTTCTATCATGGCACTATGTTCAATAAATCCTTTAAAAACTTCGTAATTTCAAAAAGTAATTTGAACCTTAAATTAAAATTGTTTCATTCAAAATTATATGTTCATCATATTTTATGGCTTCTCATTAACAACAAATCATGAAATGATTATTTTCTTAATGACAGATGTTTTAGCTCTTCATGAGATTTTATGTCCAATGAAATACTACAGATTCATACAAAATGTAAAATGGCAAAGTTAGTATTATTAAAAGTGTTTATCTTTATTTGTGAGACAAAAATCAGATTATTAGTACACATTTCATGAACTGCTTATCAAGAACAGCAAAGGAAAACAAAAATGATACTGTAGTGCTTATGTGCTTATAAATGGGAAACGTTAATCTGTAAGTATTAACTGTCTTCCATGAAACATGTAAAATCACATAGGTATCTACAGTACTAACATCCAAAAGTTCTGAAAAAAGGAAAGATTTTTGTAAATATGCAACACTCATTTGGCATGCTTACTATACTAAGGTGAGAAATTTATATTGATATTTTTCATATTGATAAAACTTGATACGTTTTACAGTAGCTTTTATGTTTTGCTACAGGAATAGTAATGTGTTTATTATAGACTGATGCCTTGGAATCTACAGGGCGTTTTATGCAATATTTGGCATATGCACACTTAAATATTTCCAAAAACTGAGTAATTATGAATTATGAATCACAACTGGCCCCAATAGTTTGTGGATTTATACTTGGTATTATACAATTAAATAATCTGTAAAACATAACCACAATTCTAATAAACAATACATTTTGTAATTGTTATTATAGTAGTTTTAAATTCTGTTAAAATAATGAAAAAATACTCCTCAAACAACTACTATTAAGTCCCAACACCAAGAACATGATCCAGATAATTCAATAAAACTCTGGATTGTTTGCCATAGGTTTCCAATTCCAGCGAAAAATTCAAGGTGTGTGCATTTGTGTATTTATTCACTTCGATTATTAAAATGGGGAGACAGAAGAACATATACAAAGTATGTGGATAAAAGACAATTTGGAGCAAGTAAAGACAAACACAAAGTAAAATAACTTGCTTAACTATTCATATTATATTAAATAGAAAATTTGAGACAGAAAATGGATACTACAAAATAAAAGTAGCTTTGCATATGAACAGGAGAAAATAAATGAAGAGCTTTATATTAAAAACCCAGCTCAATTATATAAGGACAATTTCAAATAAGAAGAAAATTGTAACTGTGATAATCACTTTTATTTAATACATCAGAATAACTTAATAATAGGGAGAGTGGGCTTGCAAGGTGGAAAAAAAGCATGCTTAAGAGTCTTATTGAGGAAAAGAACTGTGGCCATTTTTTAAAATTTTACAATAATAGACCTTAATATTCTATTGTAGCATTTTGTTTTATTAGAATTTAATTTATTGTTACAGGTTGGGTATCAGTAAGTTTTTATTTTTATTCTTTTTTAATTTTGCTTTAAGTTTTGGGATACATGTGCTGAAAATACAGGTTTGTTACATAGATAAACATGTGCCTTGGTGGTTTGCTGCATCTATCAATCATCATCTAGGTTTTAAGCCCCACATGCATTAGGTATTTGTCCTAATGCTCTCCCATCCATTGCCCCCTAACTCCTGACAGGCCCTTGTGTGTAATGTTCCCCTCCCTGTGTCCATGTGTTCTCATTGTTCAACTCCTACTTATGAGTGAGAATATGCAGCGTTTGGTTTGCTGTTCCAGTGTTAGTTTTCTAAAATGAAGGTTTCCATCTTCATCCATGTTCCTGAAAAGGACATGAACACATTCTTTTTATGGCTGCATAGCATTCACTGGTATATATGTGCCACATTTTCTTTATCCAGTCTATCACTGATGGTCATTTGGGTTTATTCCAAGTCTTTGCTATTGTAAATAGTACTGCAATAAACATGTGTGTGCATGTGTTTCTATAGTAGAATGATTTATAATTCTTTGGGTACATACCCAGTAATGGGATTGCTGAGTCAAATGGTATTTCTGGTTCTAGATCCTTGAGTCTGGCATGTGCCTCATCCTGTGCTGCACAAGGGTTCAAGGACCTAAGATATAATGGTCGGGGATAAGAAAAGACACAAACGTCTTATCGGGATAAGAAAAGACACAAGACACATACAGAAAGCTGGGCCAGGCGGTCCTAATTTACACTCCCACTAACACAGTAAAAGAGTTCCTATTTCTCTACATCCTCACCAGCATCTGTCATTTCTAGACTTTCTAATGAATGCCATTCTAACTGGTGTGAGATGGTTTCTCATTGCGGTTTTGATGTGCATTTCTCTAATAACCACTGATGAGCTTTTTCATGTTTTTTGGCCTCATAAATCTCTTCTTTTGAGAAGTGTCTGTTCATATCCTTTGCCCACTTTTTGATGGGGTAATTTTGTTTTTTTCTTGTAATTTGTTTAAATTCTTTGTAGGTTCTGGATATTAGCTCTTTGTCAAATGGATAGGTTGTAAATGTTTTCTCCCATTCTGTAGGTTGGCTGCTCACTCTGATGATAGTTTCTTTTGTTGAGCAGAAGCTCTTCAGTTTAATTAGATCCCATTTGTCAATACAGAAATACAAAATACCATCAGAGCATACTATAAACACCTCTATGCAAATAAACTAGAAAATCTAGAAGAAATGGATAGATTCCTGGATACATATGCCCTCCCAAGACTAAACCAGGAAGAAGCTGAATCCCTGAATAGACCAGTAACCAGTTCTAAAATTGAGGCAGTAAATAACAACCTACCAACCAAAAAAAGCCAAGGACCAGATGGATTCACAGCTGAATTTTACCAGAGGTACAAAGAGGAGCTCTTACCATTCATTCTGAAACTATTCCAAACAATAGAAAAATGGGGACTCTTCCCTAACTCATTTTATGAGGCCAGGATCATCCTGATTTTAAAACCTGGTAGAGATGCAACAAAAAAAGACAATTTCAGGCCAATATCCCTGATGAACATCAATGCAAAAATTCTGTATATAATACCGGCAAACCAAATCCAGCAGCACATCAAAAAGCTTATCCACTACAATCAAGTCAGCTTCATCCCTGGGATGCAAGACTGGTTCAACATATGCAAATAAATAGTCATAATCTATCACATAAACAGAACCAATGACAAAACCACATGATTATCTCAATAGATGCAGAAAAGGCCTTCAAAAAAATTCAACACGCCTTCATATTAAAGACTTTCAATAAACTAGGTACTGATGGAACATATACTTATTATTTAAATCTTTTACTACTCATTCTTTAAATCTTTTACTACAGGAGAATTAAGTATTCTGAAGAAATAGTCAATAAGTTATCATTTTATTTGGTTGTCAAATAGATTAGTTCATTTCTCAGAAATTATTAATTACACTAATGGGACCATATGAACACATTTTGCTAGGTGAATATATAGGCCAATTTTATTATAGCAGGAATCATTTACAGTTGTCATAATACTTATCTAACTACACCCAACTTTGATGTTCTTTAGCAAAAATAAATTCTCTTTGTCCTTTCTGCTATTGGTTTTTGAATAAACACATTACTCAAATGTATACAGGAGTTCATCAGATAATCACTTTTCTAGCAACATTAATGTATATCCTAATACATTTTTAATCCTCCAGCAATTTCTTAACTCTTACCTAAAAACACACCTATACTTTACTCAGCCTTTTACATAGCCAACTGTTACCGATAATAAGTCAGTCAGTCACCTTGGTTTCATCTTGTAATTAAATAGATTATCACTTATATATTTTATACATATTGCTATTAATATGCCCAGGTAGGTAAGTAAAATATGAGGGACATTTTATACTTGGGATGCTGTAGGAAAATTCATATTTAAAATACATAGCTTTATGTCTTGGAAATAGCTAGTGATGTACACACTAGCTCCATTTTCTGATGGTTTCCCTGGATATTAGTCAGTGTCAAATCTTTTTTCAGATTAGAGCAAATTCTTTATAATTTGACTTTCTATTTTCATATTAGAGGGAAATTTACCTTTTATGATATCTGAAAAAAATCCTTTAAACAGCTACACTTCTGACAAGTTGACTAAAACAGTAAGCAACACAAACTTGTAAAAACTAACCTCGGGTAAATTGCTACTTTAGAGTATTCTGATTACTTCAGTGAACCCTTTGGATGAGGATGCTACAAGTCCCTCTTAACTAGATCTGTTCCTCTCCCAATTTCATATGCGTGCAAATTACCTGGGGATCTTACTAAGAAGAAGATGCTAATTTAGTAGGCCTGGAGTGGGACCCAAGAGTTTGCAGTTTCAATAAATTCACAGGTGATCCTAATGCCTGCCGCTGATCTGGAGCCATGTTGGGTTCCAAGGTTCCAGAGCATTGCATATCACACTTTGGTGTTGGCTTGTGGACGGTGATATTATGCCTCTGAAAATTCTGAGGAATAACAAGTTTGTTGCAAGGCCTTGGCATTGAGATTTTTAAAATTTCTTCAGGTAATCTAATGGACAATAAAAGGTTGAGAACCAGTATTCAAGAGTGAAGCAATAATTCAGAACATTTTAAAAACTTCTGAGAAGTTCTGGTTACTGAAATTGTAAAAGTTCTTCTACTTCAGGGCTCTGGAGACCAGGAACTTACATACCTTTAATGGTTGCTTGCAAACAAGAATACCTCTAAATCCCTAGCACAGTCTTGAAATAAAAGCATGCTTTGGGCAAATAAGACTTTTAATTGAGACAGATTGACCCTTAGGATCAAGCTATGAATGCCCAATTGTTCCTTCTCTATCATTAGCAGACTTCAGTAAGTGGATCAGAATAAAAGTAGCAAATGAACACTTTGTGTGGTAATAACTGTTCTAAATCTGAATATTTCTTGAAACCATTTGCACAACTTTAATGTACTTGTGATTTAGACATCTCCTTAGAGTGCAATTTTAAACTGTTGCTCCCTTGGTTTAGAAACCTGTATGTGGTTTATGACCCAGTTAGTTTAAATTGATTCTTTCCCTATGTACCCAATTAGCAATTATGGTTTTCAGAGCCCAAAGCGGGAAGGTGTGTGCTGATGGTAGAGAATCAAAATCATTAAATACAAAAACACAAACAAAAGCAAAATGAAGACCAAACCAACTTATCATTAGCCACATCAGGAAAATCTACTGTAAAGTTTGTTCATTAAATTATTTTAACCTTTATTTTGTTTTTAGTATAGCAAGTTTATCTATGCTTACACCTTCTATACTTGACAATGTCAACTGAGAGTGGAATGCTTAAGTCTGTCTATGATACAACTTCCTTTCCTTTTCCCTTCACTTAACTGTTGATTCTTACATTCCCTTTCTTCAGAAAACTGGAACTTAATCATGCTCCTCATGCTCTAAGCCCTATTTTCAGGTAAACTATAAAATTACTATTAAACATGTAGAGTATGCATCCTGGGGACTATTATATAGCTTCTTATATTACTTGAATCCAACAATTTACAAATTTCAGCCAAACAAATTAATTTCAATGAGTATAAAATGAGGCATCATTAATAGCCATGGAAACCATCTGGCATAAATTGAACTTTCAACATTATTGATCTCAAACTTAATCTACGCACTTAGCTGGAGCCTGTATGTGGTCCATAATATACAGCATTACTTGGGGGAAAAACCTGCATATTATAATTCAGATTGAACTCTCCATGTTTCAACCCTAGCATTGCTCTTCTACTCCCAGTATAAAAACTGGGCAGCTGCTGTCTCATGGTAGCTGGGGTAGATCCAAAACAAACTGAACACTAAGGGAAATGGGACAATGCGATATATTGGTTTGCTAGGGCTGCTGTAACAAAATATCACAAACTGGTGGCTTCAGCGACAGAAAATGTATTGTCCCACAGTTCTGAAGGCTAGAAATCTGAGATCAGACTCCTATCTGAAGTTGACAGAGTGTTGACAACGTTGGCTTCTGAGGAAGGCACCTGTTGGCCTCTCTCTAGCTTTTGGTGGCTTGCTGGCAACTTTGGTGTTCTGTGGCCTGTAGTTGCATCACCCTGATTTCTGCTTGATGTTCACATGTAGTTCTCCCTGTATTTGTGTCTGTCTCCAGATTTCTCTTATGTAACACCAGTCATTTTGAATTAGGACCTGCCCTAATGATCTCATTTTAACTTGGGCACCTGTGTGAAGACTTTGTTTCCAAATAAGGTCACAGTCTGAAGTACATTCTGTAAAGATTAGGGCTTCAATGTATGAATTTTGGAGGGGCACAATTCAACCTGCAACAGAAGGCAAACTTTTGGGGGTTAGGCAGTGGGGGGAACATTCAGTTATAATAGCAAAATAAGACTAAGAATCTGGTTTTTATGAGAATAACTATATATACCTGACTTCTACTTAAACCTTGGACAAAAAGAAATTTACTACTAACTAGCATTCATCAACCACTTTGTGCATTGCATGCCTTCTCCTAAGTGCTCTACTTAAGCAATCTCCAACATTTTGGCACCAAAAACGGTCATGTTGCATTGCATTTTTTTAAATGCATGAAATTAAGAAAAAGAAAACAAAGATATTTAGCCTCTTTAGAGAGAATACAGGTAATTGTGAAATCAGTTAATTGGGAATTTAAACCACTTTCCTTTGTAGTGAGAGTGGCAGATTCAAGGCAAGAACATTATACCCAGATGGGTCTTTGTTGATTATGGGAAGAATTATTCTCCTTGATACACTGGCAGTATTTTCTTCCTTAATGTCTGTAGTTCAGTTGGAATCAGTCATGTAGAGATCAGTTAAAGGGGCCACTGAACACATGGTAAAGAGAGATTTGAAGGCATTTCTTCAGAGGCAGGAAAGCTCACGACAGAAAAACATGAGAGTTAGTAATGAAAGGGAGATGGGAATTGCCTAATAATTGCCTTTCCGCAGAGTTGGCAAATGTGCCACTAGATCCCTTTGAGAATCCAGTCCTGCAAAGAAGTGAGAGCATGCATCTTGGCAGGTTGCAAGCTTAAGAAGAGACATGAAAAGACAAAATAGCAAAGGTAGCAAAATAATATAAGTAAATCCACAGAGCAATAATAGCATTGCTATTTGCCATTCTTATCCCAAGTGGTTTGTTCTTTTCTCCTTCTCTTAAACAATATTCATGATAAACATTTACGTTAACTCCTGTATGATGTTGTTTTGTTTGTCAGTTAATCAGGTCAAAAAACCTATAATAGAACCAGGCTTTGTAACATTCACAGGCATGGATGGGACAGGTCAAAAGCACAGTTTAGAAGAGAAAAACATATTTTAATGTATGAAGTATGGGAATCAGGGTAGGAAACAGGTTGCTCTTAAGTAGAGAAACTGCTAACAAAATACATAGAGGAAGGTTCAGGTTAGGCAGGTCAGGCAAATACACAAGAAGGATGTGTTTGAAAATCCTACGAGTAGTGAAAACTGCCCTGCCAAGTATCCAGGCAAAGAGAAAACTGAGAATCTGCTAGGAATAAAGGAGTGAGGCAAAGCAGCAGGAGAAAACAAGAAGTTACCATTAACAGAGAAAGACCTTACTAAGTGAGTGGAGGCCTGCTTTTGCCCAGAACTTGCATTTGTTTCCTGTTGATCAGAAAGTAATCTACAAGAAAAGCTGGCCTGAGGCTCGCAGGTGGAGAGAATTAAGAACATTACATTAGTAAAATACTTCAGAGGAACAAAAAAAACCTGTTTGCGAAACTTTTATTCTTTGCAATAAATAGAACACATTTACTCTCACATATTAGGCTCTCTTAACCTTTATCCACAAGAATGATTTGAGAAGTGAAAAGGACTATATAGTTTCAAAAGGCCACTTTAATGAAGAAGCCATGTGTAAATTAAACATTAGTTTCATGGCAAACAAATCTCAACAAATGAAACATAAATGAGACCTCATCATTTCATTTTGGTTATTTTCCCTGGTGGACTCCAGAAGGAGTTTATTACTTTGAATTGCTCTTAACCTGAAACCATCCTGTAAGGCACAGTTCAGGATTCACTGGAGTCACACTCATTTTCGAATACGTTATCTTCAGGCTCCAATGTTGTTTCACTAAACTAGAAACTAGTTCATCATAATCTGCTAACATAAAGGGGAGAGGGCAGAAACTTGATGGCAGCAAAAAGGTAAAGTGCCAGTGGATAATGATTCTAATAATAGAAAAATGCAAGGCATCCAGAGACTGGGAATCTGACATGTAGGCTTTTCATAATCTGGTATCAACATACCTCTCCAGTCCAATCGTTGGTTGTTCATTTTATTAATACAACAATGACAAGTGTTTCTGCTAAAACAAAACTGACATCTTGCCCTGCTGCCACTAAGGATGGGCATATAAATCACATCCCACGGTTAGAAGAAGTGGCACTTTGTAACCTGAAATGAATAATAACTACAACAAAAACAAAAATGAGGGTCACTTTGTCTTAATAAATGACACCTTGACATTTCTCATAATTTGCTGATTCCCTCACAAAATACATTTTCCTCTGACTTTTCAATTGTTAATATCAAAAGAGAGATGATGAACTTGGTCAATGTAATGATCATGTGAGAAAATTCTGGTTTTTCTAACATGAACTGACAAGCTGTAGACCCAGCAGTATTAAAGATGTTGTGTTTGCTGTCCTTTAAATACTACTGTATTGCTTAAAGATTAATTGACAAGTCAGCTTTTTACTATCTGGACTCCCTTGCAAATTGTTTTTCTCACTGTTTTGTTATTTCTGAGACAGACTTTCTGAATCTCACTGTTTATCCTAGGATCCCCGCCCATGAGCCTGACTTTCTTACCTCAGTAGCTGGTTTGTACTGTCCTATCTTTCTACATTTATTTTTCTTGCTTTTCCATCTAGCAAATGCCTATCCCTTCTTTGTGGCTTAGATCAAATTCTGCCACTTCTATAAAGGTTTCAGATTTTGCATCATTCTGATTACTCCTTTCTATATGTTCCATAGTATTTTGTTACTTAGTTATTAATTTTGGAACCTCCACTTTCTGGGATCGTACCTGGCATTTAGTACATATTAATAAATGTTGATTGAGAGGATTATTGGCCACCTGAGAGAGACTTTGGAACATTCTATCAAATGTAACATTTTAATAGTGACCTATTTTGCCTACATATTAGTCTGTTCTTTCTCAAATATATCTAGTTCACATAAAATTATCATTAAAGTAAAATATACAATTGTAAAGAATACTAAATATGTCAGTTTTGCCTTTGCTTAACCTGTAAAGTACCAGCTTTAAAAATACAGTAATATCCTAAATATTTCAACATATTTCACTCAATTAGAGCAATTCCTGTTATTGGCTATTTGTCAATAATAAGAATAGTGCAATTAAATTGGGTGTGTGTGTGAGCAAGAGAGGAGCCTACAGAACACAAAGGACCTGAAAATAAATTCAATTCTAATAGAAAACAAATTTGAAATTCATGCTTAATATTTATGTATAATACAGTAGTATATTCATATAAAATGAGCATTTGACTGACAAGCATTCCATATTTTGCTTTGTGGTAAACACTGTGTCACAGTGTTTCTCTTTCTACATATAAAGAAATAAAACTATTATATATTACTCATAACAATGATTCAGCAGTTAAATAAAACTTCATTTTGTTTCAAGGAATCACTGAGTAGTTCGACATATGAATACTAGTGTCAGATTGCCTGTATTTAAATATCAACTTTCCTGCAGGTTGTATGATGCTGGGTAAGTAAGCAAAATTACTTATGCTTTACTTTAACAAAATTATTTTGGGAAGAATTTAGAGAAGTGTCTGACAAAAAGAAAGCCTTCAATTTTAGCTATTATTATTTCAATTAATGAAGAGTCACAGAATATTCACAAAGTGGTTCTCTGCTTTACTGATCATTACATGATTCACACATTCCAAATCTTTTGAATCAAAAGGCAACTCAGAAGTCTTCACAACTGGCACAGTTTGGAACAAAATACTTCAATTCCTGAGTATTTGATTTTACTGTAATAATTCTCCAAAGCTCTGTTGCATTTATTATGACAATATTCCCACCTAAAATTCCAATTTTTTCTTCTGCAGTTACTTTTGCTATGGTTTTAAATAAAAATTTTCTAGAAAATTAGTAGGGAATTGAATGAGTTGACATTTTCTTTAGTGCCTAGATTTCACTGAGCAATTATTAGGTCTAGGCAACACTGTTGATTGCATCTGTAATTTAGTGCCTACATTTTTAGTGATCATAATTCAGTAGATATTTTCGTGTACAAAATCTCCAGATCAAGTGATGATGTATGTTTAACTTTAAACTTGCTTTATAATATACATCCAGTAAAAGTTTCCAAGAAGCTAAGTATGACCACTTATAATATTTAAAATGTATAATACAGAAAATAAAATATTCTGACAACATATTACCTTCATTTATGTTTCTCACAAAATAGTACATACTCATTAGAAAGTCATCAATGTCAATGCTTTATGTTTTCCGATGTATCCTAGTTATGACCTGTTTTTCTTCTAAAGGTGTTGGAAAAAAACAAACAGAAAAAGAAGTATAAACAACGATTAGCTCAAATGAAGCTTGTGGGAGTTTAGAATAGTAAAGTAAAAGGTCATTATACGGGCACAGCAACCATGAAAACTAAAAGTTGGCAGTTTGTACTTCTTTCTACTAACTCCCTGATTGTCTATATAGAAACACAACTTTGGCCATGTAGAGTAATACTGTAATTGTGAATTGTCTGTGGTAGTATTTATTACCATAATGCTTCAGCTACAAAATAAGCCACCGATCATTGCAATGTCCATGACTAAAATTTCAATAGGCACCATGTATACATAATCCATAGAAAATTTCCATGACTTCGCTTATGCTTTATACAACATAATGCCCATGCTTTTGAACATTTTACTTATGCTTATTGGTTATTACTATTCTGTAATTTTTAAAAAATTGTATCAACTGTCAATATTTAATTTTAACTAGAAATGACTTTAGAAAATCAGAACAATCACTGCAGGATACTACTCGGCCACATTTCCCCCAGAGTTTGTTAATTTTTTATATCAATGACTTTGACGTCATGATTACAAGCAAACATTTTTTCTGTCTCAAAAAATATAGAAAATATACATGAAGTAATAATTAGTAACTAATATTAAATTAATCTTTCCTACAAAATATAAATTTAATTAGAAATTTTTCAGCTTATCCATCACGATCAAGTAGGCTTCATTCTGGGGATGCAAGGCTGGTTCAACATATGCAAGTCTATAAACGTGATTCACCACATAAACAGAACTAGAGACAAAAACTACATGATTATCTCAACAGATGCAGAGAAGTCCTTCAACAAAATTCAACAGCACTTTATTGTAAAAACTCTCAATAACCTAGGTATTGACAGAACTTATTTCAAAATAATAAAAGCTATTTATGGCAAACACACTGCCAATATCATACTGAATAGGCAAAAACTGGAAGCATTCCCTTTGAAATCTGGCACTAGATAAGGATGCCCTCTCTCACCACTCCTATTCAATATACTATTGGAAGTTCTAGCCAGAGAAATCAGGCAAGAAAAAGAAATAAAGTGTATTCAGTTAGGAAAGGAGGTAGTCAAATTGTCTCTATTTGCAGATGACATTATTGTATACTTAGAAGACCCCATCATCTCAGCCCAAAATCTCCTGAAACTGATAAGCAACTTCAGGAAAGTCTCAGGATACAAAATCAATGTGCAAAAATCACAAACATTCCTATACACCAATAACAGACTTAAAGAGAGCCTTGAACTTCATATGGAACCAAAAGAGAGCCTGCATAGCCAAGTCAATTCTAAGCAAAAAGAACACAGCAGGGGGCATCACACTACCGAACTTCAAACTATACTACAAGGCTACAGTAATCAAAACAGCATGGTACTGGTACCAAAACAGAGATATAGACCAATGGAACAGAACAGAGGCATCGGAGGCAACACAACATATCTACAACTATACAATCTTTGATAAACCTGACAAAATCAAGCAGTGGGGAAAGGACTCCCTGTTTAATAAATGGTGTTGGGAAAAAAGGCTAGCCATGTGCAGAAAGCAGAAAATAGACCCCTTCCTGACACCTTACACTAAAATTATCTCCAGATGGATTAAAGTCTTAAACATAAAACCTGGCACCATAAAAAACCTAGGAGAAAATCTAGGCAAAACCATTCAGGACATAGGAGTAGGCAAGGACTTCATGACCAAAACACCAAAAGCATTGGCAACAAAAGCCAAAATAGACAAATGGGACCTAATCAAACTCCACAACTTCTGCACAGCAAAAGAAACAGTCACTAGAGTGAATCGGCAACCAACAGAATGGGAAAAAATTTTTGCAGTTTACCCATCTGACAA
>CM052653.1:53422730-53442881 GCA_028533165.1 Leontopithecus rosalia | reverse complement strand
GAATTTACAAAGAACTAAAACAGATTTACAAGAAAAAACAAACAAGCCCATTCAAAAATGGGCAAAGGATATGAATAGACACTTTACAAAAAAAGACATACATGAGGCCAACAAACATATGAAAAAATGCTCATCATCACTGGTCATTAGAGAAATGCAAATCAAAACCACATTGAGATACCATCTCATGCCTGTTAGAATGGCGATCATTAAAAAATCTGGAGACAACAGATGCTGGAGAGAATGCGGAGAAATAGGAACACTTTTACACTGCTGGTGGGAGTGTAAATTAGTTCAACCATTGTGGAAGACAGTGTGGCGATTCCTCAAGGACCTAGAAATAGAAATTCCATTTGACCCAGCAATCCCACTACTGGGTATATATCCAAAGGACTATAAATCGTTCTACCATAAGGACACATGCACACAAATGTTCATTGCAGCACTGTTTACAATAGCAAAGACCTGGAACCAACCAAAATGCCCATCGATGATAGGCTGGATTGGGAAAATGTGGCACATATACACCATGGAATGTTATGCAGCAGTCAAAAATGATGAATTTGTGGCCTTTGTAAGGACATGGATGAATCTGGAGAATATCATTCTCAGCAAACTGACACAAGAACAGAAAACGAAATACTGCATATTCTCACTCATGGGCATGTGATGAACAATGAGAACACATGGACACAGGGAAGGGAGCACTACACACTGGGGTCTCTTGGGGGGAATAGGGGAGGGACAGCAGTGGGGGGAGCTGGGGAGGGATAGCATGGGGAGAAATGCCCAATGTGGGTGAAGGCAGCAAAACACACTGCCACGTGTATACATGTGCAACTATTTTGTATCTTCTGCACATGTGCCCTAAAACCTAAAGTGCAATATAAATAAATAAATAAATAAATAAATAAATAAATAAAACAAAAAAGAGAGCCAAATCAAGAATGAACTGCCATTCACAATTGCTACAAGGAGAATAAAATACCTAGGAATACAACTAACAAAGAATGTATAGTACCTCTTCAAGGAGAACCACAAACCACTCCTCAACAAAATAAGAGAGGACACAAACAGATAGAGAAACATTCCATGTTCATGGTTTGGAAAAAACAATATCATGAAAATGGCCATACTGCCCAATGTAATTTACAGATTCAACACTATCCCCATCAAGCTACCAATGACCTTCTTCACAGAACTGGAAAAAATCAGCTTAAACTTCTTATGGAACCAAAGGAGAGCCCTCATAGCCAAGTCAATTCTAAGCAAAAAGAACAAAGAGAGAGGCATCACTCTACCTGACTTCAAACTATACTACAAGGCTATAGTAATCAAAACAGCATGGTACTGGTATCAAAACAGATATATACCAATGGAACAGAACAGAGTCCTTGGAGGCAATGCCACTATCTGATCTTTGACAAACCTGACAAAAACAAGCAATGGGGAAAGGATTCTCTGTTTAATAAATGGTTTCGGGAAAACTGGCTAGCCATGTGCAGAAAGCAGAAATTAGACCCCTTCCTGACACCTTACACTAAAATTAACTCCAGATGGATTAAAGTCTTAAACATAAGACCTGGCACCATAAAAATGCTAGGAGAAAATCTAGGCAAAACCATTCAGGACATAGGCATAGGCAAGGACTTCATGACTAAAACAGCAAAAGCATTGGAAACAAAAGCCAAAATAGACAAATGGGACCTAATTAGACTCCAGAGCTTCTGCACAGTAAAAGAAACAATCATTAGAGTGAATAGGTAACCAACAGAATGGGAAAAAAATCTTGCAATCTACCCGTCTGACAAAGCTCTAACATCCAGAATCTACAAAGAACTAAAACAGATTTGCAAGAAAAAAACAAACAAGCCCATTCAAAAGTGGGTGGAGGATATGAACAGACACTTTATAAAAGAAGACATATATGAGACTAACAAACATGAAAAAATACTCATCATCACCAGTCATTGGAGAAATGCAAATCAAAACTACTTTGAGATACTATCTCACGCCAGTTAGAACAGTGAACATTAAAAAATCTGGAGACAACAGATGCTGGAGAGGATGTGGAGAAATAGGAACACTTTTTTTTTTTGAGACAGAGTTTCACTCTTGTTACCCATGCTGCAGTGCAATGGTGCAATCTCTGCTCACCACAACACAACCTCCACCTCCTGGGTTCAGGCAATTCTCCTGCCTCAGCCTCCTAAGTAGCTGAGATTATAGGCATGCGCCATCATGCCCAGCTAATTTTTTGCATTTTTAGTAAAGACAGGGTTTCATCATGTTGATCAGGATGGTCTTGATCTCTTGACCTCGTGATCCACCCGCCTCAGCCTCCCAAAGTGCTGGTATTACAGGCGTGAGCCACCGCACCCAGCAAAATAGGAATACTTTTACATTGTTGGTGTGAGTGTAAGTTAGTTTAACCATTGTGGAAGACAGTTTGGCGATTCCTCAAGGACCTAGAAACAGAAATTCTATTTGACTCAGCAATCCCATTACTGGGTATATAGCCAAAAGATTATAAATAATTCTATTATAAAGACACATGCACACGAATGTTCATTGCAGCACTGTTTACAATAGCAAAGACTTTGAACCAACCCAAATGCCCATTGATGATAGACTGGAAAGGGAAAATGTAGCACATATACACCATGGAATACTGTGCAGTCATACAAAATGATGAGTTCGTGTCCTTTGTAGGGACATGGATGAACCTGGAAACCATCATTCTCAGCAAACTGACACAAGAAGAGAAAGTCAAACACTGCATGTTCTCACTCATAAGCGAGTGTTGAACAATGAGAACACATGAACACAGAAAGGGGAGCATCACACACTGGGGTCTGTGGGGGGTAGTGGGGAGGGACAGCGGGGGGTGGGGAGTTGGCGAGGGATAACATGGAGAGATATGCCAGATATAGGTGTTGGGGATGAAGGCAGAAAACCACGTTGCCATGTATGTACCTATGCAACAATCTTGCAAGTTCCTCACATGTACACCAAAACCTAAAATGCAATAATATACATTTATATATAAGAAATTTTCCAGTATACTTTTAGCCTCATAAATATAAATTCAAAGCTATAGTTAACAAAAGTTGTATGAATTCTACACCCTTCTTAATCTCTGTCATTAGGATGAATGGCTGCCTTATGAGACACAATAGATAATTTCCTATACAGATATTTTCCCACCTTGATGACACAGTTTCTGAAATTCTACCACAGAGACTTATTTCATCTGAAAATTGTCATTAATCATCACAAGCCGTTCTTTTCCTTTTTGGTCAGATTAATTCATGAACACATACAGAAGTCCTCACAGAGAAAAGCAACTGTTCCCAAATCCATACCACAGTACTACTGCACAGATGCCAACACTTTTTAAAAACTTGCAATTGTAAGTTTTGATTTCTATATCTTATCATAATTCTATATTTCAACTTTTATGTTGTTCTTAGAATTCTTACTAAGTAACAAGAGGTAATAGTTTACTTGTACCTTCTCTCTGCTTCCAATTATTAGTGATAACAGCCCTATTCTTAGTTTTTCCACATGTGGTCCTTGAAACTTTAAATCATGAATATAAATATCTATTTCATAGTTCAACTATCTTTCCTGTACCTTTAGAATTCTTATAAGATTAGAAAATTAACATACTTAAATTCCTTCTACCTCTGCTCTTCACATCTGCCTCACATTGTAAAGGAAAGATAGAGCCTTACTTTTATACTTTTAAGGTAGACAAGTCTGTAGCTCCTAGTTGTTTTAGGGACATTGTCTATGTATCTAGCCTAAATGTTGAAAATCAAGTATCAGAGTTTACATTTTATGACCATATAAACATATTTCAATTTATTTTTAGTTTGAAGGCAATGAATGGTATGGAAAAAGCATTTCTAAAGTTCTATTTGAGCTCAACTGTGATGAAAAAAACCTCTCAGAAAATCTGTCATGACCATGAGGATGCACACTGAAAGAACATGCAGTGTATAGACTGGCTCTGCTGGAATATGAGGAACAGATGCTAGCAAGCTCTTATCCTGACAAAAAGAGGGTCAAGCTTCATGGATTACTTGTGTAAAGATGAAGGTTTCATGCTTCTTGGGGAACACTTGACTGCAGGTATTTATAGTGTGTGATCCTATCAGGTCACATTGGATAACGGTGTTAAAAGATGTTCAGAGAAGTCATATGGGTTTCTAGGCCCATCCTGACTCTTGAGACTAGGACAGGGATAACACCTGTAAATGGAAAGTCCTAGGATAAGCCAGGGTTCTTCCTAGGTGTTCAACTATTGCTTCTAGTACATTCATGGACGTTAGGAAAATGGACTGCTTTGCTTCCCACCACATGGGTGCTTCCTACTACTCAGACTCCTAGAATAACCAGAAATATGAGTACACAAAGAAAACGAAGTTTACCTTAGGGGATCCAGTAGAACAAGCAACTAAATAAAATTTCTGGAGTGAACAAAAACAAACAAATAAGAAAATCTAATGACAGAACACAAAGGATAGTCAATTGAAGATTAATACTGTAGAAATAAAGCATAGATTATGGGTTAAAGATTTAATATACACACCTAAAACGAGAGCAGCAACCTGCAAATGAAGTAAAAAAATAATAATCTCATAACACAACATATGAGGTAATGGAAAAATGAGACTCATCAGATAGATTCAGTATATCAAATATGCAAATTTCAAAAGTGTAAATAATTGGTCTTTTATTGGAGTAAAATAAACAGATGAGGCATAGGATATATAAAATAAGTTGATATAAAACTCTACTTCACTTGCTGAAACTTTCAAGGCTAGAAGTAAAAATACTGAAAATTCCTTATAAAAATGGTGTTGTCAATACACACTCCTAGACTCAGACTACTATATATTATACTAATGATGATTATAAAATATATACAAAATAGCTAGAAGAATAAAACACCAACTAATGAAGGAAATAAAATAAAACATATCACAATCCTCATCTGTATTGAAAGCTATGAGGCTGTCGAATATGTATAGAATACAAAAGGGAAAATAATTATGGATGAAAAATATTACATGCAGCAAGGGAACATTCTTCTGTCACAGTAAAAGAAAGAGGGTTTTGAGATATTAAAGGATTTTGGATATCCATCACTAACACATGCCATCTGAGTAATTTAGAAACTACCTGTCCCAGAATGGGATCCCTGTGAAGCAGATTTTGAGGTGTATATTTACCTAAGTGAATGCTGAAGTATATTTTGATTAGAAAAAGGACTAATGCATTGATGTAGGGGCAGCTGCCTGTTGCCAACAGAAGTACATATATCAAATTGATAGGGAAAGTTGAAATATTAATAATCATAATTTATTCAGCATTTATTATGTGCTGCACTCTGTCTTAAACATTTTATATACATTAGCTGATATGATACCCCTATAGGCCTATGTGTAAGTCATCGTGATCAATTCTACATTTAACATATTAATATATGAATATTGCATGTTAATATCTCATAATGAATTTGAAGTATGGATTGGTAACATGATTTGTCAACTGACACACATATAATATACTCAGCCAGAATTTGAATCCTGTGCTGTCTTTTAAAATCACATGCTATATCCAGAAGGCTTGTTCATATGTTTATACATATATGTTTGTGTTTGTATATGTGTGTGTGAAGTGTATGATACTGGTGCAGGAATAGGCTCTATGGCCTATCCAAATTGCCAGCACAGCATGGCTATTCTTGCACTTTGGAACCATTATGAAATAAAATAAGGGTGACTTGAATATCAGCAGTGAGATATCACAGTTGATCTGTTAACCAAGAGGGCTACCAAGTGACTCACAGGCAGGGAGCGTCCACAGCATAGATATGCTGAATAAGGAAAGGATTCATGTTCTGGGTGGTAGGGAGCAGAAAGCGAGAGATTTCATTGCACTCCTCAGAATGGCGCACAATTTAAAACTTACGAATTGCTGATTTCTGGAATTTTCCATTTAATATTTTTGGATTACAGTTTACAGCAGGTAACTACAACCACAGAAAGCAAAATCACAACAAGGAAGGGCTACTGTCTATAGATAATTCATAAACAATCACTTCATCCTTGGAAAGATATGAAGGCATTCACAACAAACTCAAAATATAGATTACTTCTTAGAGGTCAAGAGGGGAGAATGGAAAATATAAGGGGATAAGAAAGAATTGATTTTCAATCCCACAATAAGCAACATTATTGGTTCTATTGTACATGTATTACTCGTTCTATGTGTAGGTGTAGGTCTGAGTGTGTGTGTGTGTGTGTATACATGCACATGCGTGTACTCATATGTATGAGAGCGACAGAGTATACATGTATATATATGAGTGCATATGTGTGTGTGTGAAGTACAACTTCAATTACTTTTGTACTCCAACCTTATATATATATTGAGTGTACATAAAAATAGTGAGTGTACATAAATATAGTGAGATATATGAAATGATAAATATAATATTGTAAACCATTATTTATTAAGAGGTGGAATTTCAGGTGGTTTACATTTTTTTCCTTTGCTATCATATTATAAAACCTTTTAAATGTACATTTATTTGTATGTAATCAGAAAACATGCATTATGCATTTTTCTTAAAACAAGACTCATGAAGAAAAATGCTACAGAGAATTTAACTTTTTAACATTTCTAATATTCCAATTCCTATACTGTTTTCCTTTCTGACATTCTACCAATAATTCTACCAAATAATTCTACCAATTATTTACAATCATGCTGTGTTATAATATTCTGTATTTGGAAAACATAACTTTCTTGTGTAAAGCTTACACAAAGATTTAAAATTTTTCTTGCTTTCTACATTTTCTATTCTAGGTTTTTATAATCTTAATAGATCAATTAACTATATTTAAATATGAGAATATGAATATTGCATCCAATTTACATTTTATTAGGCCTAGAGAAATTCCAACTAGATTGGGGATCTGGAATGGATTGGGATGGATTGCACTTTATTTGAAAGTACATATATTTGGCATTTTAAAAGACAAGTTTTAGATTCAATATTAGTTTTGCAATAAGGCAAAACCACTTGCAGCTATAACTGCAAGAACAGGCTTATCTGAAAAAAAAAGAAAAACACTCAGAAATAATTTAGAATATTCTCTTCCAAAAATAGATTAAACAGCAGGATTCAGTGAATTTTAAAATACATTTTGATCCTATCAGACTAAATTATTTTCTTGGATTTTGTGGAAATTAAAGAATCAACTTGTCTAGTCTTGTTTTGTTTCTTCAGTAGATGCATTATATTCATGATTGTTTTCTCAGAGTTTCATATATTGCCTATCTAGCTCATTTTATATTTTGATAATAAGTGTTTTATCTATCCCATATAAGTGTTTCAATAAACGTTCCATTCTATTCCATGTGCCAAGGCATCAATGTGGATTCAACTTCTAGCTCATTTTCTGTCAAAATTAATTATTCATGGAGGCTTTTGTATCTCTGGGCAGTATTTTTTAAAGGCCTTTGGTTTTTCTGGGTCCTAGCATAGGGAAAATTTTTCTGATAGCCTCTATGTAGTGCTTGGAGTAACCTCAAATATGAAAAGAACATTTATGTTTGTTTATGCAATCCTTTTTGGCACTGGGATGACCGTGACATTGGGCTATCTCAAATTTGTCCGATTAGTTGGAATCCCAAAGTGTCATATCTCTTCTCAAGTAAAATTAACATGAATGGTACTTTGTTAAAATGAGTTAATCTACAAAGAGTGTTTTTCCTTATAAATAGGCATTATAGTGCAGTGATGGAAAAAAAAAGGTAAAGAAGAGAGGCTTTGGGTCAGCTGTATTCTTTGTGAGCTCCTACCTACTCATTTGTAAGATGAGGATGATAATACCTGCTACACAAAGTTATCATGTTATTTTAATGCTTATGGAATATTTAATACAATGTAGTACATCAAGAAAGTATGCCATAAATGGTTATTATTCTATTTTGTGCTTCTTAGTTGTCCTTGGTTTTGGATTTGATGATTCTTATTAATATTAAAGAGAGGGATCTAGGACTGCATGAATCCTGTCTTGCTAATGTCCCTATAGTAGAATGGCAACCAATTCATTACTTAATAAGCAATTATGCTACAATATAATATAAGCTTCCCTGTAAAGTGGCATGTGCCTAGGCTTAAGTCCTTAGCAAAAAATTTCTACACTTCCACAAATATAAAATTTTGGCCTAGCTTCCTCAAATGTGACTGGAAGGACAAGTAAGATAACATGGGTACTCAAAGGATGATGGTGTGTTTAATATCCCGGATTGCTATCCAATTTCATGTGGGAACTGTGAACACAGGAAGCAGAATCACTGAAAGGAAGATGTCAATGTCAGTGGGGACAGAGTTATGATGATAATTTGGTTCCCAATATGAAATTTAATTTAATAGTATAAAACGTATTTATATAAACAGAAATGTAACCCCTCGATTGGTGAACATAACGCAGAGACCCTTAAAGTGTACCATGCACCATGGAAGCTTTCCCTTCTGTTGGAGTAGGGTTCCCCCAAAAAGCAGATTCTGAGATGGTGATTAATATGCAAAATAGTAAGTAGCACATGGAAGGAAACAGGGTTATGCAGAGGGAGAATCTGACCTGCAGTGTTGTCTTAAAAATGGACCCGGTCTACCTAACAGTAGGTTCTGGAACTTGGATATCTCTTACTTGTTGTGTTAAGTTGGGGCAAGGGAATCAAACCTTTATACCAGTTTGTTGATTGTCGATTAATGCAGACTGCTTCTTGAAAGAACTGTGACATTAGACAAATCAGGTATCTTCAGCTTCAGCAATCTCTGAAGAGGGCTGGCTGGAGAAATGTCCTGGAAGAACTTGCAGCTCCCAAGACAATGAGATTGTTCCTGAAGAAGTGTTAGAGTAGGCAGATGCTTAGACATGAGCAGGAAAGGGAGCCCCTGATGGGGGAAGCTCTGGAAAATCTCACACTCCAAAGACCACCCAAAACATGCATGCTAAATATGAGCAGAGAGGAGGGGAAATAACTATACAGAAAGGAATACCCCGAAACACCCCTTTAGATGCCCAGTAATTGTTAATTGTGCCGTTAACTTGTCAGAATGTGGCTAAGTGCTGATAAGAAGGGAAGAAGGGGCAAAAGGGAAATTCCTAAGAGATAAGCAGGTGCAATAAGTACAAATTTAACCACTATATGACCTTCCTTGCATGATGATAATGAGAAGCACCACCCTTAGGTAGGATTCCTATTGATCACTGGACCCTGCTTATTCACATCAACTGACAGTAAGGGAGAATCCCATAAACCCCAATGGGGAACTAGGCATAGACAAAGGTGGAGACTTAAGACAGAAACAGTAAACTAGACAAAGACAATGGCAGGAACTTGAGACAGAGGCAGGAACTTATAGAAACTGTTCAACGTAATAAAAAACACAATACAGAACTCTCAGGGCTACTCTCAGCGGAATCATTCGGCTCCTCTCTTGGAATACACTCTTATTTCCTTAATAAATCTTTCTCTTGCTTTACCAACTGGTCTTTTGGCTGAATTCTTTCTCCCAAGAAAGACAAGAACTGAAGACGCCCACACTTTGTGGTAACAGAAAGATCTGAGTAACTTATCACCATAGTCAATGTCTTGTGTGGTTCAGATCTATTTCTTGATATACATTATGCAGGCAGATATTTCAGACTTCTGTTGAGTGTCTCTTCTAGGGAGAAACTGAAAAGTTAGTTCCAACCACAGCCTCTTCTTCTAAAGCTGGGATGCCAATAAAACTTACTATCTCCTCATTCTATTTTCCCCTCACTGTCAGCTAGTGTTCTGATCATCTCAAGGTTACCTGGAAATGTAATCCAGACCCTCATCTCTGAGATACCTGAGCCATTACCACACCCAAACCAGGTCTGGGTTGCTGTGCTTGTCTACATACAGTAAAAATTGTTCTTTACTTTGAAGGGTGTATCCAAGCATGTCCCAAACTACTAACTCCCTAAAACCTTTACTTATATGATAAAGGTTCCTAAATCATCATAGGACTTAGCTCAAACTCTAGGTAGCACATATGTCTTCCTAAGATCTCCATGTTTTGCTCATCCAATCTGGTTAACACAAATTTCAATGAGAGAGCATATTGAGAGATATGCTAGCATATTGAGAGATATCAGATGATCTAGAATTGTTTGAGCTGTATTATGTTAGGGAAAAAAGTGTTAACATAGAAGTATGATGAAACTCAAAACTCTAAATATATGTGACTGTCTTTTTCATGTGAATGTTTACTGTTTCTTATCTTCTTTAAATGGAGACAGGTTGAAGGCCATAACCATATATCCTTTAGGTTATCAAGAGTAGTCATATTTATCAGAATCTAATGGTTTTATTATTTGAATATTTTTTGCTGGGGCTGGACCTCCACTTGGCTTTTTCCACTAGTCTTACAAGAAGCCTTACAGCACATTCAAGAGTCCAAAGAAGTGCTTAATTCAACTTTCAGGTATGTCATAGTTCAATGATTTATTCAGGGAATGACTAAGTGGTCACTGGGTGCAAGTGCAGAGGTGGTGGGTTGGCTGTAAGTTGGACCCAGGTCAGTACTGCATTTATTATCAGGCTCTCATACACTTTAACCCTAATGGTCAGGAGGATAGGGGGATGAGAGTGAGGATGAGTATAATAAGGCCTCAGTTCTCTGAATATCAATTTCAGTTCAATCTCTGAGTCAAAAAGCCTTTGGAATGTTCAAGTTTTCCCTTTTCCCAGTGTACAGTTACAGTCTTAGTACCTCAGAGATTTATAAGATGACTGATCAAATACAATTACTCTAGTGGCAAAGGAGAGACGTAGCCAAGAAGGGTCCCCATCAATGTATAAAGAGATGAGATACCTCATAAACAAGTGGTTTATTCTTTCTTCCAAAAATGGAACTAATTGACAGAAAAAGAGCTCTAATTCCCAGAAGGAAGTACCTTGCAGATTCCTCCTAAGATGGCAGGTATGTTAGTTAGATTGGTCTGCTCTAATGAAGTAACAGAGACTTAGGTAGCTTAGAAACAACAGAAACTTACCTTTAATTATCTGAAGGCTGAGATCAGGGTGCCATCATAGTTAGGTTCTTGTGAGCCTCTCTTCCATGTTTCACATTGTTGATTTCTTATATCCTCATGCAGCAGAAGGAGAAGAAGCTGGCCTTTTCTTATAAGAACACTCATTCCATCCATGAGAGCTCTATTCTCATGACATAATAATCTTCCTATGGCCTCACCCCTAAACACCATTACACAGGGATTAGGGCTTCAATGTATGAATTTGCATCAGAGGGTACACAAACATTCAGTTAATTGCAGCCCAATAAAACTGGGTCACATTAAAAGCATATAAAAATAAAACAAAATGAAGCAAAACATGTGTACCTAGTATGGAATGAAAAATGGAGAACAGCTGAGTTTCAGAACTGGAGTTGGCACTCCGACATGTTCAGGAAGGAAGCAAATACTCAGTGTCTCCGTCAGGGGCTGTGTGATTGTTTGTGCATCTCACTAGGAATCGTGTCTCCTCTCATGTCTTTTCTACTCACTTAAATAAGAATATTATCTTGTAGAGAATATAGTTTTTTTTACAATTTTATTTTTTATTATACTTTAAGTTCTGGGATACATGTGCAGAACGTGCAGGTTTGTTACCTAGGTATACATGTACTGTGGTGGTTTGCTGCACCCATCAACCCATCATCTACATCAGGTATTTCTCCTAATGCTAACCCTCCCCTAGTCAGCCACCCCACAACAGGCCCCAGTGTGTGATGTTCCCCTCCCTATGTCCATGTGTTCATATTGTCCAACTCCCATTATGAGTGAGAACATGAAGTGTTTGGTTTTTCTGTTCCTGTGTTAATTTGCAGAGAAAGATGGTTTCCGGCTTCATCCATGTCCCTGCCAATGACAAGAACTCATCCTTTTTTATGGCTAGATTGTGTTCTATAGTGTATATGTGCCACATTTTCTTTATCCAGTCTATCATTGATGGGCATTTGAGTTGGTTCCAAGTCTTTGCTATTGTGACCAGTGCTGCATAAACATACATGTACATGTGTCTTTATAGTAATGGGACTACTGATTCAAATGGCATTTCCAGTTCTAGATCCTTGAGGAATCGCCACACTGTCTTCCACAGTGGTTGAACTAATTTACACTCACTATTCCATAGTGGTTGAACTAATTAATACTCCCACCAATAGTGTAAAAGTGTTCCTATTTTTCCACATCCTCTTCAGCATCTGTTGTTTCCTGGTATGAAATGGTATCTCATTGTGGTTTTGATTTGCATTTCTCTAATGACCAGTGAGGATGAGCTTTTGTTCATATGTTTGTTGGCTGCATAAATATCTTTTCAGAAGTGTCCGTTTGTATCCTTCACCCAATTTTTGATGGAGTAATTTGTTTTTTTCTTGTAAATTTGTTTACATTTTTTGTAAATTCTGGATATTAGCCCTTTGTGGGAGGGATAGATTGCAAAATTTTCTCCCATTCTGTAGGTTGCCTGTTCATTCTGATGATAGCTTCTTTTGCTGTGCAGAAGCTCTTTGGTTTAATTATATCGCATTTGTCAATTTTGCCATTCCTTTTTGTGTTTTAGTCATGAATTATTTACCCATGGCTATGTACTAAATGGTATTTCCTAGGTTTTCTTCTAGGGTTTTTATGGTTTTAAGTCTTATGTTTAAGTCTTTCATAGATGCAGAAAAGGCCCTTGATAAAATTCAACACCCCTTCATGCTAAAAATTCTCAAGAAGCTAGGTATGAATGGAATGTATCTCAAAATAGTAAGAGCTATTTATGACAAAACCACAGCCAATATCATACTGAATGGGCAAAAGCCTGAAGCTTTCCCTTTGAAAACCACCACAAGACAAGGATACCCTCTCTCACCAGTCCTATTCAACATACTATTGGCAGTTCTGGTCAGGGCAATCAGGCAAGTGAAAGAAATAAAGGGTATTCAAACAGGAAAATATAAAGTCGCATCATCTCTGTTTGCAGATGACATAATTGTATATTTAGAAAACCCCATCATCTCAGTACAAAATCTCCATAAGCTGATAAGTAACTTCAGCAAAGACCCAGGATACAAAATTAATGTGCAGAAATTACAAGCATTCCTATACACCAATAATAGACAAACAGAGAGCCAAATCATGAGTAAACTCCCATTCACAATTGCTACAAAGAGAATAAAATACCTAGGAATACAACTAACAAAAGTTGTGAAGGACCTCTTCAAGGAAAACTATAAACCACTGCTCAAGGAAATAAGAGAGGACACAAACAAATGGAAAAACTTTCCATGCTCATAGAAAGAATCAATATCATGGAAATGGCCATGTTCCCCAAAATAATTTAGAGATTCAATGCTATCTCCAGAAAGCTACCATTGACCTTCTTCACAGAATTAGTAATAACTACTTTAAATTTCATATGGAACCAAAAAAGAGCCTGTATAGCCAAACAATTCTAAGCAACAAGAACAAAGCTGGAGACATCATGCTACCTGACTTCAAAGTATACTACAAGTCTACAATAACCAAAGCAGTATGATACTTGTACTGAAACAGATATATAGACAAATGGAACAGAGGCCCCAGAAATCAAGCCACATGTCTATAACCATCTGATCTTTGACAAACCTGACAAAAACAGGCAATAGGGTAAGGATTCCCTGTTTAATAAATGGTGTTGGGAAAATTGGCTAGACATATGCAATTGCTAGACTGAAACTAGATCATATTGCTAGACTGAAACTAGATCCTTCCTTACACCTTATACAAAGATCTTTTTTTTTTTTTTTTTTTTTTAAGCTTCCTACTAAACAACGTTGGGATGGCATCTCAGATTAGTAGACATTTATTTATATTTTCAAAGAAAACCTAGGCCCTTTCAAGTAGTAGAAAGAGCATAAATAAACCTGTTACAAGATACTTTCCAGTTACTAGGCCACTAAAGACAGATAAACAGAAGAGAAAACATAAATTGTATTATTGTCCTTACCTGAAAGAGAAATCTGAAAAAGCAAAGAGTGTTGTTATGAAATATTCATGTTTATTCTTGTTAACATTCCTGAGACACAAAATGCTACTTTCTTTCCTTACAACAGAAAAGCAGTGGGATAATATAAAATCACTTTCTCTGTGATAGAAATTCGTAAATTCTGCAAGATTTTCTTTTTATCAGAAATTATATAAATACTGCTTTTGAATGATTACTATTCTTTTATCATGTTAGAGGTGTATAACGGGGTGTGATGTTAGGTTTGAGTGGGGAAGTGTCACAACTAGGTAAGGAAAATGTATATAAATAATTACTGCATTTTTAAGTCAGGATGGAGCATGTGATAAACATGAAAAGCAAAGGAATAATATTGCATTAGGAGCCTCTTCTTATGTTGAAAGAAACACTTAGAAAATGCTTAGCATTCATGTAAAACAAGCTGTGTGCCGCTATTTGATCAATCAAAGCAGTTATTTCTGATATTAACATATATTATAGCTATAAATAGTATTTCTTTTTTTGCTAACTCCAGGGAAAGTCTGGTACTTTTTAATGTGCATGTCCCACAGTGTATCTCAAAAGTGCTTACTAGTTAGACAAAAATCACAACAATCCTTAGATCCTAGGCTATCAGAAAGCTTTGTAGTCACCAAGAGACTTGAAAAATATTTTTGGAATTATCTGTGTCTTGCAGATACTCTTAAGCCACCGAGAAAATTATATATTGGGGAATTTATATCCCATAAAGGATTGTGCAGCTGAAAAACTGGATTGCGTGACTGACCATGATGGAGGTAAAATCCAAGTAAACCATGTCTGTGTGAGATCATCTGCCAGTCTCTGCATAGCAAGTGCATTTCACTCAATTTCCCATCCATGTTGGCTGAGGTGTTTTATCTGAGACATATGTAGGTCCCCAGGGCCCAATCCTAGGGGTCTAGCTACAGGGAAATAAAGACAAAATGAATATTTAAGTTTTGGGAGCATTCCAAAACTTAAACTGGATCTCAGGCAGCTTATATTAAACTGCTTATCTATTGTGATAGAATAAAGTATTTCTAAGAAAACTAATATATTTTTTCCCAGAGGTTTCTTAAGTTATAGATAACAATGTAGTAACCATCCCTATCAGAGTATACAAAAATAAAGAGAACAAAAAATATTTTCCAAAACTCTGATAGATCAATATATTCATAAATATGATCTTTAGTTAAAATTAGACGGTATAGAGTTTTTCCACATAATTAAGAAAATGTGTTTTCATTAAAATAGGCATATATGTAGTAGAAGAATCAAAAACATATAAAATAAACAACTAAATAAATCTTCGGTGTATTTAGGTTAAGACAAATCTTGAGAACACTTTATTTTAAATTAATGTAATTCAAACACTAAGAATAACATTTATTTATTTATTTGGGAAACAAAATCCACGTAATGGGGGATGGGGAATAAAAGTAAACAACTCTAAGTGTGCTGACTGTAAAATGATGTTTCAGTGCTTGACAGGTTAATATGTATAAACCACCATTCTCTACTTTTCAGTATAGTCATTGTTTTATGACTTTACATAAATATCTAAAATAATGTTTTATAAGCCTTGAAACTAACACAAGCATGGGTAAAAATAAGCTACACAACATATTCAACGTCCTTTATCTACAGGTATCAGAAGCTTGTGGGAGGACACAGAAGTGGGAAAGGTAGGAGATAAAACGATAGAAAACATGCAATGCAAATTGGGCCTTTAATCTTTGCCTAAAACTCAAAACAGCAAGATAATGTGCTAAAGAGAAAAGCTGATTTTCTTTATTAAGGGTGAACAGATGATTTTGATTTTGTTCATTTCTTCTTATGCGGTTTCCTCACCCCACCCCCATTACCTTCTTGGTCTTTGTCAGCACTACCTTATATCAAACATAATTATTTTTTATTTCAACTTAGTTTCTCATTCTATTTTCAATTACATGTCAAATATAATTTATCTAACACTTTAACATGATTAGTTTGTCTCCACTTTATTAGCAATACAAATTAAGTAGCATTTTGTCAGTATTTCTGCTACAACTAAGTACATAATTATGCAATACTTCTAGTCCTTTGAGGAAATTTGGTTCTGTATTATTTAAAGTCCCAGTAGGAAAGAGCACACTTAAAATCGAATTATTAGATGAGAGTTTATTAACAAAGAATTGTTTGTAATAATGTAATCCCAGGAGAAACTGAAGAAGAAACAAATTATTCTTTTCTGTCACCCCCACCCCCAGTTTCCAGCCAGAAACTGGAAAAAAAAAATAAGACTTGTGTAGAGAAGGTCACCTTTGAGGGACCAAATTATTCTGTTGAGGACAAGGTTAACCAAGGTGACACCACAGAGAAGAAACAAGCGAGTTAAATACGCTAACTTCACTCTTCATCTTTTTCAGACTGAGACTCCCTTAACTTTTTGATAAGAATTTTCCAAAACTTAGAAATTAAACAAGAGAAAGACTGAGAATGTCTTTAATGTCATATTGGGATATTAGTTAACAAATCCTTCTTAGAATTATTTATTTTTCTAGGAGCATAGAGCAATAATTGACTGCTATTTACTGCTAATTACAGGCCTCAACTATGTGAATCTGGATAAGTTGCAGACTTTTGTCTGATGGAGATCAAGTTATTTTTGTCTGACAGTTGTTTATTCCTGTATGATGTTCTTACTGGTTTTCATTTTAATTAAAGAGTTGACAAACATCATTGGCACTTTTCAGTTCTATTTTCTATGAAAGTCTCATTTTTACTGAACCTGATCAGAAACGAGAGGGCATAGGAGCCCTGTTAATGATCAGGTCAGTCTCAGAGCAGAAAGTAGGGTGGAGAAGAATGGATCATACACCTGAAAAAGGAAATGGAAGATATTTTATCACATTACAATTTTTGATCGGATATGTTATTTTTTCCTGAAACTGACCTATTGAGTCATCAATACATTTTAAAATTACTGTGAGTAGACATTTTTGTACAAAGAGATCATAGGCACATACCACTAAAGCCCACATGAGGAAGATAAAAAATATGACTTATTGGGAGAAAAACTTTCAAATGGACTGATAGCAAAATCTCTATTAAATTTATTTAACATAAATTAAAATCTCGTAAATTATAATATGGTTAATATTATGTATAGTAAATATTATGATACGATATATAAATCCTGCTTTCTGATTTGCCTTTCTGTTTCAAAGTAGAAACAGTAAATCCTAAAAATAGGCCCTCTTCCATATCATTTTTCCCGAATTCATGATGCTTATTATGTTAGCAGTGAATAAGTTATATTACAACTTCTTTCTCTAAGATCCCACTGAACCATAGTTTTAATTCAGATGCATCACTTATATAAATTAAAACTTTAGGTTTGTTAATTTTAAATGGTTTATTCAAGTCATTTGTAGGGTGTTTGATATATATGAATGCAATCCTTTTTTATAGGCCATTTATTATTTATAATATGTACAAATATTATATAGCATATTTATAGTGTGGAAGTAGTGGGTCTCTAAATTGTTGAGTGAGACTGAGAAAAATACGCAGTAATGTAGCTGAAAAAAAGACCTCCATTTTTGGAGATAGTGTAGATTCTTTCTTCATAAGAAATATGTAAATGACACAAGTGTACTTGGGTTTATATTTCACACAATTGCTCTATTTTTAAAATGTTTATTTTCAATACTATTTTGATAATTTATACTACCAGCTAATGTAGGTAACTTGTTGAATCTGTTATGCTTTCCATCCTCATGGCAAAATTCAGCTAGTGAAATAAATCTACTTTTTGCTTTTGATGGCTACGAGTGTCTTGAACCTCAGAATAACATTCATCATAAAATGCTAATATAACCTTTAGGCATAGAGAGACATTTACTCATTCTAAATAAGTAATCAAATGTAATAATATACCTAATATATTTGAATAAGATAAACCTGACAAATAGTATTAGATATTTCTAAATTATTTTGAGATATAGGTTTTACTTTTATACTTTTTTTCAGACCAAACTAATTTATTAAAAATTGCTTCAAAAATTTTTAGTAATATTTGTTTTGTATAACTGCACCTGTGAATATAATATGCATGTATATATGTAGTATAATATACACACACAATATAAATGTGAATGTTGACCTAGACAAGGAATCAACCATTGTCTGTGGTGCCCTGGTATCTCTTTTAGTCAAGAAGATTTAAAAATCAATATGTGGTCTGTAGGCTTATATAGCAGAATAGACTATTAATCTTCTCCAATGCACATACTCTATAATCCAGTACATTTTTAATGCAATTTACTTTTAATTTACTTTGTGCATTTGTCTTAAGTGCTTTGCATAAATTATGTACGATAATCAATACCTTGAGAATAGTACTAAAATCAAAGCAGCAGAAACTCTAATACCATATTTCACATACAAGCACTTTATTTCTAATATTCTTCTATATGTGGACTGTTTAATAATGGAGTTGAGGTATATGCTTATCTACATTTTGCATAGTAAGAACCATCTTCACTGCAAACTTTTTATAAAATTCTAAAAGTAGTTACATTTTACAAGGTGCCTTATGTCCAAAATCTGTCCCCTGCATATACCTAAGTTTACAAAGTAAACCTGTCTTCATATTCTCAATCCTCTTCACCAAGATTCCATGACAGAAATTCTAGGTATTAAGGTACCTGTGGCAATGTATTAGAAAATAGTTGGAACTATGGGCTCATAAATATAGGAACATAAATATTTGGAAAGTTAGAATGAAGAAAAAACCTAATGAGTGGTCACTAGAGTTGAATAGTTAAGAGTTTTAAGTGATTAATAATAGCACACATCATTAATTATCAAAGGATAATGTAGATAAGTTTCATAGGTGACATATACTGAGAAAAATATTTTCAACAGGTAATAATGACATAGGAATAATATATAGCCTATAAAAGAAACTCTTACAAAAATGCAAAAAAACAGAACAAATAAGTATTAGGCAAAAGATATAAGAATGTAGTTTATAGGAAAAGGACTATATAACACTAGCAAGAAAATGAATGAACATTTATAGTAAGACTAGGTTTTCAAAAAGTGCTAAATAAAACATTTATATCACTTTACTCATATTACATTTAAAAACCAGATTATGACTAATTTAAAGCACTGGCATAAAAGAGGAAAGACTTTTAAACTTCATGTTTTCTTATGTTTTTGTATTGGGTGCCATCATCTGTATGTGAAATGGGAACATCTTAAGAAAATTAAAGATAGGCATACCCGAGTTTACAGAATCTCATATCTAGGTAGAATGAAATATTAAAAAAAATCATATTTGGATCTTTAAAAATGTATAGAGGTGAATATTTATTGGAGTGCCATTAAAGGTGGCTCAGGTTTGAAGACAATCTTGCTAAACTGGGACAGTTGATGGGTAAAATGCAGTGAATATAAGAAATATTTTGCTGTATTTGGAAGGAAAATGTTGGAGATACACATAGCAATATGAATGGATATTTAGATCTCATTTTTTTTCTTTTTATTGCATTTTAGGTTTTGGGGTACCTGTGCAGAACATGTAAGATAGTTGCATAGGTACACATGTGGCAGTGTGTTTTGCTGCCTTCTGCCCCTTCACCCACATTTGGCATTTCTCCCCATGCTATCCCTCCCCCGCTCCCCATCACTCCCCTGTTTCCCCCAATAGACCCCAGTGTGTAGTGCTCCCTTCCCTGTGTCCATATTGTTCATCACCCACCTATGAGTGAGAATATACGGTGTTTCATTTTCTGTTCCTGTGTCAGTTTGCTGAGAATGATGTTCTCCAGATTCATCCATGTCCCTACAAAGGACACGAACTCATCATTTTTGATTGCTGCATAATATTCCATGGTGTATATGTGTCACATTTTCCCAGTCCAGTCTATCATCGATGGGCATTTGGGTTGGTTCCAGGTCTTTGCTATTGTAAACAGTGCTGCAATGAACATTCGTGTGCATGTGTCCTTATAGTAAAATGATTTATAGTCCTTTGGATATATACCCAGT
>CM052653.1:53292770-53422230 GCA_028533165.1 Leontopithecus rosalia | reverse complement strand
TTTCTTCCCATCTTTGTGGATTTATCCACCTGTCATCTGAGTAGTTGCTGATTTTTCGATTGGGTCTCTGAGTAGAGGCCCAGATTGTTGATGATGAAGTATTTCGGTTTCTTAGTTTTCCTTCTAACTGTCTAGCCCCTCTACTGTAAGACTGCTGAGGTAGACTCCGGGCCCTGCTTGCCTGGGGTACACCTGTAGCAGCTGCAGAATAGTGAGGGATGCTACCAATTTCTTCTTCTATCTTTGTCTCAGAATGATGCCCGCCAAATGTCAGTCTGATCAGTCCTTTTTGAGGTGACTCTTTGGATATATGGGGGTCAGGGAGCTGCTTGAAGAGATGGTCTGTACTTTATAGGAGCTCTAGTGCTGAGCTGTGAGCTCCGTTGTTCATTCAGTGTTGCTAGGCAAGTACATTTAAGTCTGTTGCAGCAGAACTCATAAAACCTCCTTTTTCCCTCAGATGCTCTGTCTCCGGGAGTTAGGGCTTTATTTGTGAGTATCTGTTGCTCTGTCCTGCCCAGCTAGGAGGCAGTTTAGTCACTATTTGGCTGCCGAGGCTCCACCCTGCAGGTGTGTGGTCCGCCATTTTGCTATGGGCTCCGCCCTGCTGTTGTGGGCTCTGCCCTTTTGCTGCGAGCTCCCTCCTGCTGTTTTAGACCTCGCCCTACTGAAGTGGGCTCCGCCCTGCTGATGTGGGCTCTGCCCTGTTGGCGGAGTCTCTCTTTTATGGCGGGTTGCCTCGGCAATGGCTGATTGCGTCAGCAATGGGCGAGTACCTCAGTAGGGGCAGAAGCTGTTTCAGTCACTGGCTGAAAGGGCACTGGGATCTGTGTGATTTCCCGTGCAGCGACCCGTTGTGCTGGCTCACAGTTCACCTCCCAGAAATCTCCTAGTCTGGCTCATTGTCCAAATCCTGTTTAATCAGATGAATATGCTAATCTACCCTCCCAAATCTCAAATTGCTGGTTTAACAGGGTGCCCAGACCTGTACATTTTTTGCGGCGTGCTGCTGTGCTGCAGCGCCGGCCGTTTGGCCGCACTAGTGGAGACTGCTGCGCTGGCGTCCTGTGTCTCTACTACACCTGGGCTTTTCCCCATTCTGTGGGCTATAAAGATCCATCTGGAAATGTGGCATGAACTCGCCCTCTGTGTCTTGACTGAGAGCTGCAATCCTGAGTTGCTTCTATAGCACCATCTTCCCCCATGCCCCCTAGATCTCATATTTTATGACAGCATTAAATGCTTCAAAACTCAGGATTCTAACAAAATATATACGGGATCACCATACAGGAAACAAACAGAAATCATTGAGAGAAGTTATAGATTGAGATGATTTAGAGTGATAGAGGTATAACCATGGGTAGGAAACTCAATAGTAGAAACATTAAAATGACCTATATACTAACACAATCTAATTCAAAGTCCATAAATTTTAATTTATTATTTTTTTTGTGAAAATATATAAGCTGATTCTAAAATTATGTGTAAATAAATAGGGCCAACAGTAAGTAAAATAATGTAAAATTAGAATAATTTTGAATATATAATTATTAGATGTTAAGACAATAAAATATTATAATTAAAACAGTGTGGTATTATTGAAAGGCTTACTATGCAAACTAACAGAAAAAAAATAGAGTCCAGAAATGAACTTACACATATATGTTTTCCTCATTATGACAATTTGGCACAGTGCTGTGGAGGAAAAAAAATATCTTTTCAACACACTTTGCTAGATCAGTTGTATCCATATGTCAGAGTAATGAATTTAACCCTCTGCCTCATAACCTTATAACCAGATGCAAGCAAAAATCCTAAATGTGAAGGGAATAATAAAACATGCAGATACATGCACATAAACATGGATACACAATTTTTTTTCCCAGAAGAATATGTAAAAATCTGTCTTCCAAACTTTCATAAGACTTCTTAAATAGGACAGACAATTCACTAACCTTAAAGAAACAAACTCATTTATCATACTATACTAAAATTAAGAACATCTGTTACTTAAAGACACAGTTAAACATAGGAAAATACAAATCATAAAAGCAGAAGATATTTGACATACACATATTTAACAAAATAGTCATATCCAGAAAAACTTGTTAAGACAAAGACAACGCTTATTAATTAGCTAGAGACGGACGTGAATTAAATGCGCATATGGATATCTGGATATCTAATTGTTACATTAAAGGATTCCAGACTTTGTATTTGGGGAATGAAATTTATAAACAACAAATTATAAAAATAATACCAGCTGGGCACGGTGGCTTACGCCTATAATCCCAGCACTTTGGGAGGCCGAGGTAGGTGGATCACGAGGTCAAGAGATCGAGACAATCCTGGTCAACATGGTGAAACCCCGTTTCTACTAAAAATACAAAAATTAGCTGGGCATGGTGGCACGCGCCTGTAGTCCCAGCTACTCGGGAGGCTGAGGCAGAATTGCTTGAACCCAGGAGGCGGAGGTTGCAGTGAGCAGAGGTTGCGCCATTGCACTCCAGTCTGGGTAACAAGAGCAAAACTCCGTCTCAAAAGAAAAAAAACAACAAATGCTATCAAAAATCTAGAACTGGAACACATATCTTTTCTTAAGAACAAAAAAGTAGCACAATTTTGGAATATTCTTTCAAAGTACTTATAAAACTTAACATTTGCCTATCATATGAACTAGCAATTCCACTCATATATAGCAGAAATTCATTTACATGTTCACCAAAGGAAGAATGTTTATGCTGCCATGAAACAGAAATAACCCAAATGTCTATAAACGTTAGAATGGGTAAACATATTTTGGTGTAGTCATAAAATTATATATGTAACTTTATATATTGTATGTATTATTATGTATAATATTATACACGTAAATATGCATAACAATGAAAATGAACAAGCAATTACTGCATTCAACAAAATAGATGACTACCGCAAACATAATTTTTAGCAAATGAAAGCAGACACAAACGAGTCTAAATTGCAAAAATCCCCAGAATAAAAATAAACTGTATGTGCAGTTAGTTGTTATGATACAATGGTTACCTTTCAAAGGGTCAAATAACTGTTAAGATATATGAGGCCTGCTTCTAGAGTGTTAAAATATCAGTTTTGTTCAACTTCATGCTGTTTACAACAGTATGTTTATTTTGAGAAAATTCATTACATTGTTCATTTATGTTACATGTACTTTTCTAAAAGCATACTGCACTTTAATTTAAAAAGAAGTGTTTCTTTAAAGGCACTTTTAGAAAATTGGAACACATGAATTGCTTGGGTAATGTAAAATGATGCAGCTACTATGGAAATGGTATAGCAATTCCTCAAAAACTCAAGTATAGAGTTTCCATGTGATCCAAAAATTCCGCTACTGGATGTATACCTAAAAGAAGTGAAAGCAAGAACTTGAACAGATATTTGTACTCCTATGTTTGTAGCAGCATTATTCATGGCAGGCAAAAGCTGGAAGCAATTCAAGTGTCCATTGATGGCTAGTGAATAAACAAAATCATTACACTCAGTGAAATATTATTCACCTCTGTTGCAGAGCTATTAAATTGTCTCTGCCTTTGAGGTCCTCTGAAACAATTACACTAAAGTAATAGGGCCAGAGGAATATTGTTTAAGGAGTTGATTTAAAAGAGTAGAGTTGTGTATTTCTGTCCTGATGATTTAGTTTGGATATTTTCTATGTAATATGTATAGAAAACTCTAATTTGGATAAAGAATAATGAATAGCAAAATAAAATTATGGGAGCTCTGTTTATTTATTGTTTGTTAGTGTTTCAGTTAGTACTTACTGAACTTTGACTATAAAAACTGTTAACTATCTCTTTTTAAAAGCACTCTTTTTAAATTTAAGTCATGTTAAATCTGAAAATATATGCTAAGCATATACTATATAATCAAAAGTTTGTTGTACTTGCTGATGTATAAAAACCATTTGAAGACAGCTTTGATAGCAAAGGAGTTTATAACATTTTGAGATTACATATTAGTGGAAAAATGAGAGAGATCATCTATATGGGAAAGATTTGACAAAGATAAATTTCCTCTATCAGTTTTTAGAGCTTTTTCCTTTTTTATTTTGGGATGGGAAGAGAGGTAAAGACATAAAAATCAATTTGGTGGCATCACTTTATTTTTTTGGAGAGGCCATGTGGTGTGACATTTCTTTCTTTTATGATTCTTTTATAAACATTCATAATTTTACCTTTTAAAAAAACAGCAACAAAGCTTACATTAAGAAAGCGCATTGCATAGATATAAAACACACTGTAAAGTTAACATTTGACAATTAACTGGTACATGTTGGACAGGTGCTTATCAGTTAGAGCAATTTAGGTTAGAAGAAGAAAAATAAAGCAAACAAGAGAAGAGAAGCAAAATATCTGCTTATGTGGGAAGAGTTATATGGGATAACTATCTCCAGAAATATAATAATTATGTAAAGGGAGTCATATTGAACTTCAATGATGTGTAATTTCAAAAATAAAATTTTAAGAATCTTGTTATTTCTTCTATTCCATTGAAGTAAATATATTTTCATGTAAAGTTATAAGTGCATTTTATTTGGAAATGTTATTGTGTATATATATATGTATTTTGTATAAAATATATATGAAATAATGATATAGCTTTTATATATATAGCTTTTTATATACACAAGTTATAGCACACACACACACACACACACACACACACACCTGGGTATTAAACGATTGGTAAAGTGATAAGAAGTAACAGTTTGATTCCTTTCCTTTAAGTAGTGGTACAAGCCCAAATAGGTTTCTAACTAATCAACAGTAAAATTAGTTTCCACCCAGAAGGTATTAAGCAAAGATGCAGCAAGCTGTTTGCCTGAGATTAAAACTTTGGTGAGCCAAATCCAGTAAACGTGAATGTAAGAACACAGTCTTTTTTGCTAGTCTGTAAAACTCTCATCTGTTCTTTTGCCATGGCTTTAAAGAGACTTGCTCAGTTGCTTATAGTTCAGATGTTCCCACTAATGGCAATTTCACATTGTATTCTTTCTTTGATTCTCTCCTTAATTACTGGAGGGGGTAGGATTTATAAAATATATATAGTACACTGTAGCTCTGAATTACACTTAATCATTAGTATTACTTTTTGTACTTTAAGGTCCAGTTTCAAAATGTACCAAATCCTCACTCACTGCCTGATGCAGTAAATTGGTCTCTAATATAAGGTGGGAACTGGGAAGTAGAAGTTAGCATTATTTGATTTAAGATTTTGTTTTCATTTTCTACGAGTACGCATGTCAGAGGGTTGACTGTGCCTTCTGATTTGGGGTTTGCCAATTGTTTAAATATCATTCTTTAGTTCTCTTTCTCCTCTCCTTAAGTGTTCCTGTAATAAAAGATCACATGTCAAATATCAGTTACTTTAAAAATCACTTTAAGCATGATATAAAAAGCAGCATATTAAATTAGAGCTGATTGCCTTATTTTTAATTTTTTTCTTTTTACATTTTATTTTATTTATTTTTTTAAGAGACAGGGTTTCACCATGTTGGTCAGGCTGCTCTCCAATTCCCGACCTCAGGTGATTCGCCTGTCTCAGCCTCCCAAAGTGCCGGGATTACAGGCGTTCTTTTTACATTTTAAAATCTAATTTTGCATGTTGTTCTACTTTTCTTGTATCATCTCTGACCTTCTTTCTACTTTACTTCTTTCTGTGTTTTCCAAAATTTTCTTCTTAGCAAATTTTTGCATTAAAATAAATCCTAGGAAACTTTAAATTACTCTCCCAATATTGCTGACACATTCCAAACTTACATCTTCTGTTCTCATGTGGTACTTATTTCTTATTCAGTTACTTATTTTTTATTCATGTTTTGTCCTGAGTTTAAGATGACCACGTCCAAGGGTAAAATTAATGTATTTCCTGTCCATATTGGTTTTATTCTAAAATTATCACCACTTAAATAATTGGCACATACTTTATTATTCCAAGTTAGCGATCCTCACATCATTTCTACTTTTTCTTCCTTTCTTTTTTCGCCTAAATATTTTTGGAGGAAAGTAAAATGTTTTTCTTTTCAGCACCTTTGGGACTGTGCCCATGTCTGTCCTTTCTCTTCACCATCCTGTTTCTAATTTTCGTAACCCCTTCCTACGATTCTTCTTCAAGCCCCCTAGTAAAATTTTCCTAGGCCAACTTATTTGAAAGCATTGGTGATTTTTTTTTCTATATATGCCTTTACCCTATCACTTCCCTTCTGAAAATATAAAAACTCTGTTGTCTGGCATTTAAGACTCTCTATAAATGTATTTCTTGGTATTTATTCACCTTTATCCTGTACTACGTTGGAACTCCTTTATTTGGAGAGATCACTAAGCAACTCATCTCTTTTGCTCAGTATATACATTATCCTATCTTACAAGATATTTGCATTTTTTTATTTTAAGCCTTTAGATGTTCTCTTTCCCTGATTGAAACATTATTCATTCTCTAAATCCCAGATTAATCTCTACTTTATCTTTTGCAACCTACATTGCAGTTACAGTCAGTATCAATTTGTGTTACTTCATTGTACCCTTGCTCATTTTGCAGTATTTTATCAGATTGATGGCTACCTCAAAATAGAGACCTCAAAATTCCTTCTTTTGTTCCCCTACAGCATATATCATACGCTGTGCGTAGGGATTAGTAAAGTGCTCTTTATCAAATTAACAATTTAATCATTTTTGTTTAGACTCTCATTTATATACACACCAGCAATCCACAACCTATACTGGAATTTTGGAAATTTTAGTCCAGAAGGCTGTCAGTGTACATATCAGAGAGAAAATATATCTTTGGCAGTTCACAAGTGACATTCTTGTTTGTATAGCACATTCTGAGATGAGGTATGTCCTTACAAGAGAAAAAAATATATATTGACTATGAGAGATCAAAATGAAGATCAATGCTCATATTTATCTCTGCGCCCTTTCAACATAATACATCTTGAAATTATTATAGCATTTTTGTTAATGTAAGGGTCCCCACCTAGCAACTAAGTATCCCTAAAAGTAGCTCTCTAGTGAACTTTATATTCCAGAATGCCAAGAATGATGTATTCACCAGTAGTTTTCAGAGGGTATAAAAAATAAAAATTAATTATTGCTGTACAAATAATAAATTTAACATAAAAATATCTCCAAATCATCAGTTGTGTTCTTGAAAATGAAAAGCACTTAGGTGATGGGACACATAAGAGATGGGAAATGTTTACCCTAACTTTCCAGGCGTGTACATAGTTTTAGACTTCAAAACAATTATGCTTCTCAGTATTACTCATTCCTTAGATAACTTTCATAAATCAGTGCATGGGTACAAACAGGCTGAGGGTAGTGTAGTGAATATTCCAGGTTAATAAATGTATTAGACAAAGTTGGATATGAATAAAATTTGTCTTAATAATATATTCCAGAAATGATGTAGCTTTTACAACACTATTTGTATTTATGACCAATTATGATAAATTATTTTCAAATTCTACCAAGGGTTTGTTAGTATGTCTGTCATTTCGTAGGCAATACCAAGAAGGCTTTTTGAAAAGGGAGTTGTTGTGTGTCACACCTTATATCATATGGACTGGAGACAGAGAATGTTTCTATATAAATTCTAAGAATACTTCTTATTGTGAAGTTTAAATAGAAATTTTAACAATTCAAGCAAAACAGTGCAATATATCTTCTTAGCAAGTGATCCCAAAATATTACTGTCAGCCTCACTGGATACTCCACACTGCTTGACACGGAATATTTTTGGGTCAACATGAGTAGTAGCTCTGACTGTGATGGAGGCAGAGACAACAAAAGAGTTAAGACGAAACACATGGCTTTCATAACCAACCTTACATCAGTGTTAAGTGATGTGTAATACTGTAAACAGAATTAAAGTATGTGTAAATAGAATTAACGAATAACAAAAAAATTCATATTTTTTTCTGCTATTTTATTTGTAAACAACTAAGGAAAGGACATGTGCCCATATGGAAAAATGATTAAACATACAAGAAAGATAACCAGTCTCTAGAAAGATAACCAGTGTTATTATATGTATTAGACATAAATCTTTTCATCACAAGAAATCAACATTCTGCTTATGCAGCAACATATATGAAGAGGATCACCTATGTTGATAGTATTCTCAAATGTAAAGTAAAACCATTAATAACCGTATTAGACAACACTTACACCCCAACGCATGTCCTCTCAGCTCACCTTTTTAACTCTAGCAATAGCAATGGAAACCAGCTGTATGCAAATGTAATTCAGCTCCAACTTGCTTAGTTAGCTGAATCCTGTATCTCTAGCTTTCTGCTTGGGGATTCTTGTCCACTATCCTATGAGATGCCCAAGGAAACCCACAAGCAATTCTGACATATATGCAAATCTAGAATAGTGAATGTGCTAGTACCTCACAGTGCAACCCTACACTATTAGGTGATGGAATCAGGGATACCCACTTCTTTTGTCCCTTGGACAGACAATTAACATTGTTATTGATATAAATATCATCAGAGTTTCCCTAATGAGTATGAACCCAGTTTTCCGGCAATGGTGGTCAACTTGACAACCTAACATTTGATAAGTTTTTCTTCTTTCCAGTTTCAATCTTTCCAGTCATCCACTACTCTTTGTTAAGATCACTTCCCCAAATAGCCTAGCCCTATATAGTTCTTAACTGAGTCTGTTTTTAGATTAAAGCAAGGATATACATTTCTAATAAAATGACTTCATTAAGAAGCTTCAAATAAATTTTAAAATGTATTTTAGAGAAGCAAGAAAAATCATATGACTCCTTTTTTGTGTTGTTTTTTATTGCTGATTATGGGAAACACTTTAAAAAATAATCAAAACTAACCAAAGTAGAGATTACTAAAGAAATAATAGATGTATCAAATAAATTATTTGATTTTCAAAAGTATTTTGATCATTTAAAAATAAGAACATCCTATTGGCCTGCTTACCATGCTCTAATGATGTATTTTAATGATACAAATAATGAAGCTGCTATATTTATTTGTTTCAAGGTTGATAGCTCACTCAGTGCATAAAATGCATATTGCTATATGTAGCAAACAGTGATTGCTACACACTGTTTCCCAGCTCAGGGAAAAACATGTAGCAAATACTTGTTGAATCAGTTATTAGAAATAACCTCCAGTTTATAAATGAATTCTAGTTAGCCATAACAACAACTCCAATGCCAACTCCTTTGGAGATCCATTTGCTAAGCCTGATAATTGGTTATTCACAAGAAAATCAGTAGTACTGCCACTCTTCTATGAAGGAAATTTGCTACTTAACAAGAACTCTCAAGGAATTTGGTAAAAAGATTCCAGGAAATATAATTGGTATTTGACTGTATAGCTACCATGCTTAAAAGATTCAAGCCTAAAATCGGGGATGGCACAATTATTATTTTCAGGATGCAAGAGACCTTGAAAGAATGCCATTTGACTCATTTAAGTGTCATAAACATAGCTAGAAAAGTTATTCTTGAACTCCTGACCTCTTGATTCACCTGCCTCAACCTCCCTGGGTGCTGGGATTACAGGCGTGAGCCACCACACAGGGCCCATGAAATATATTTACCATCATTCTCATCAAACTGACACAAGAACAGAAAACCAAACACTGCATGTTATCACTCACAGGCGGGTGTTGAACAATTGGAACATGTGGACACAGGGAGGGGAGCATCACACACTGCGGTCAGTAGTGGGGACTAGGGGAGGGACAGCAGGGCTGAGGAGGATAGGGAGGGATAATGAGGGGAGAAATACCAGATATAGGTGATGGGGGAATGAAGGCAGCAAACCACCTTGCCATGTATGTACCTGTGCAACAATCCTGCATGATCTGCACATGTATATCCCAGAACCTAAATAACAATAACAAAATGTTTAAGAAGACCCTTTCATGTTTGTGAGTGTGCTCATAATTTGGTGAATGAGAAGAGCTGGTAACCAAAGAGGACATCCAGCATTCTCCCATTTTATTATAAATTAATAAACTTTATTTTTTACAGCAGAAAAAAAATTATTCTTGAAATGAACTTTGCCATACTTTCTTTAAGAACTTAAGTTGCAAATCACACATATATTTGTGAAAGAGATGCACTTTCATCTATTTGACAGCGATGCATTTCTCAATTTATTCAACAGTATTTATTTAGCACCTAATTTTATACTGTCACTATACCAGAAACTTGTGACACAGAAATGAGGAAAATAGAGTACTTGCCCTTTAGAGGCTTGTTATCCGAAGAGGGATACTGTAAGCATAATTACAATAAAGGAATGAGTGTTTTAATAGTTGTATGAAGTGTACTGTGGAAGCAAAGAAGAGAAAATGACATTTAGCAAATACTTCTTATTTAGTTTACTTATTAGCTTTTATTTTATGTTTAATTGAAATTTATTTTGCTGCTATTGTTTGTAACCAACCTAGAAACATGAAATACCAAAGCAAAGTCTAAATGCACTATTCGTGTATTTCTTAATTTATTTACCCTATTCTTTATGTTACTAGTTATTCTAGTTTGCTTTTAGTTTAGTGAGATTTTGAACTCAGTATTTTTTGCTACATATGATAAATATACTGGGTTTTGTATCCCCAAATATCAGCATATTATAGTGCAAAGGCCATGAATTGAAACTCAGGAAGCTCAAATTCTTTTAATAATACTGCTGCAAATCCCTAAGTCACAGTGTCTCCTATCTAAATTTTCCCATTCTTAAATTTTTTTAAAAAAACGGTTAAATTTCAATGAGTTTGTCAAGATTAAAGTTCAATGCCTATAGGGTTTTGATGGAACTCAGCAAGCAGAATTTTAGCCAATTTTATTGCAATGTTGATAAAATTATAAAGCCTTTTTTTTTTGTACTTTGTAAAAGCAGTCAGCCTGGGTATAAAAATAGCTTATTTTATGTGTTTTTGATCTATGGTGTGACATAGACTTTGAACACTCATGGGTTCAAGTGGAACTCTAATCCAGGCTTTGAATAGTTTCTATTTTCACCTTTAATATTCTTTCTTAGTCTACCATTCTTTTTATTTTCCTTTTGCTCTTTTCACTGTAACCAAATATCTAAATAAAATATGTACATAATAAATCAGCTATAATATTATTTTAAACTAAAATTTTTTAATAGTTTACTTAAAATTATATAATATCCTTGATCATAAAAATAAGGGCAAGAAAGGCATTTATTATTTATATTTTGGTTCTGTTCAGTTATATCTAGAATATTAGCCAAAATGATTTCTCTTTTCTTTTTCTTTTCTACATTATATAAATAGCATAAAATAAAAATTATGTACTAAGAATTTAAGTGACCATTTGCAATCTTAATAAAAATGTATACCTATTTTCTAAAAAGGATTACTTTAATAAATGTTATAAAATATCATCTACATTTAAGTATGCAGTTGAAGAAAGACAAAATTTTTAACTTTTGTAATTAAACATCTGGAGAAGTATGTCAACGTTATCTTTTAAAACAAATATATACACACATAGTTACATAGACTTATTTAGCACACAAAAGGCCATTTTGATACAAATATACTTCGGGAATTTGTAATTCTTTGTAATGGTACTTATATATTTAGAATCAGTTCTCATTATATTTTCTTGGGAAAAACGTAGTTTATAGCTTGCTAGCATCATTTAAATACTTTGAATATCTGAATATGTTGAATCAAATACAAAATTTGGATAAAATGCTGAGTTTAGAGAACAGAGGCAGCAGAATTTGTGTATTATATATTTATCTATGAAACATATACACGTAAGAGAAAATGATGTTTATATTTAGGAAAGCAAGATTATACCTTATCCTGAAACTTAGGATAAGCAACATAAACTATAAAGCAGTGAAAGAGGAGCACAGGTATATGTACCTGCATGTCCACAAAAGTATTGTTTATTTCATTCATGGATAAATCCTGAGTGCCTGGAAAAAAATGTTTGACAGGCAGAAGATGAATAAATATTAATTGAAGAAATGAATGAATGAAGGCAGGTCTTTGAAAGGGTAGATTCAAGATTATTTCATATAAGGCTTCTTTACCAGTTGACTTGTGTTGATATGCAAGTGAAGTGCATAGCTCAGTTCTTTAGCTGAATTATGATAGAACTGACAATGTGCTTTTGTCATCTTTTTCAGATGAGCTTACATAAAGGCTTAGCATGTCGTGTTTTGATAAAGAGTCCTAAAATTAGCTCATGAGAAAGAGTCAGTGTTCATCTTGCTGGTAAGTTGGGGGGCTCAACCATTCTCTAGTCACATTATTGAGATTTAATATGTGTGATGTAGTGTTTCTGAGAAAAAGTGTCACTTTATACCAACACTTTCTTCCAATGCCTAGACTTGGAAAGAAGAATTAGAAGTCTTGATTGTGCCTCGATATCTTACCTAGTCAGTACTGAAGCTGCCGTTTCTTTTTTCTGAATATAATGTCTGCTCTTTGACAGGTTCCAAACTCAAAAGTTTGGATAACCATTACTATCCAAATCTGAGCGGAAAATAAATTAATAGAGAAAAGTGAAAAGAAATAAAAGGTTTTCAATTTTTACCATCTGTACTGATAACATAACTTACTAGTTATATTTTATATGTTATATCAACTTACAAAAGTATGTTGACCTAATACATCTTATTTGAATCAGAAAAAAACAAACCCTATAATGTAGATGTGAACACATTGGTTGTAATAACGTGGACGGGAATCCCTGTAGAATAAATTGAGGAAACTAATTCATGAAGAAATATTTTCCAGAGGAGAGAGAGTTACATGCTTTTAGCACACAATATGTAAAGACAAGAAAAGCTGCAAAATGAAGTAAAAAATTTGTTTTTAACTCTGGATTTAAGGTTTATACTTGTGGGGCAAGACTAACATGTTCATACTCTTCATATATATAATAGGAATAAATATAAAATAGAAATAAATAAGACCTAGCTCATAGGACTTTGATTATGATTAAATTATATAAGATATGAAAAGTACATAGCATATAGTAAACATTCCACGAATAATAAAGCAAAACCAGAATAGCTCAAACAGCAGGAGTACCCCCTTACCTTTGTGGGATACCTTCCAAAACCTTCAGTGGATGCCAGAAATCTCTGATAGAATGGAACCCTGTATATACTGTTTTCTTCCTATACTTATACACCTATGATAAAGTTTAATTTATAAACTAGGTACACCACTCTTGCACTTCTGGGCCATTATTAAGAAAAATGAGGGTTACTTGAATTCAAGCACTATGATAGTGCAAGAGTCCTACGTTACTAAAGAACAAAGGGTGTAGACAGCTTGGATACATAAGCTGGACAAAGAGATGATTCACATCCTGGGCAGGATGGAGCAGGACTGTGGGAGATTTCATTGTGCTATCCAGAATGTCTGCAATTTAGAACCTATAATTTGTTTAATTCTGGAGTTTTCCATTTAATATTTTCAAACTGAAGTAACAGGAACTGCAAGTAGCAGGAACTGCAGAAAGCAAAACCACAGATAAGTGGCAAGGGGTGGGGGGTGGATGGTGAACTACAAATCTTGGAGGAAAATGGGAAAAGAACTCCTCTAGAAGAACGCAGAATTTATATATGAAATATGTTTATTGAATTTATGAAAATATTTTTCTTTTTCATCAAAATGCTGATTAGACTGTGAATAATGCAAAATTTCTGTAAAAATGTAAAATAAAATCTAATTTACTGTCTTCTACATCTTAATTACCTGCGTATTTTATCTATCATAGCACCAAAAATAATGCTTAAAGCAGATTCTTTATGATCCCTTTTTGTGCATAAACTTGTTCTTTACTAGTCCTTGGATATATGTTAGTGTATTCTAAGGTCCCTTGGTACAGCTTCTTAAAACACAAAGGAATTAGAGGCTTCAACTATTTGTGTATTTTCTCATTTTCAAGTCTTTGTATATTTTAACAAAAAAATAAAATTTTGAATAAAAAGTTTTCATAATCATAATTATTCAAAATGTGCTTATTTTTTTCAGATTATAAAGTTCAGAATTATAATATCCTTGGTACTAAGGTAATTAATTTGAGCATATCTTGGAACCCAAAAATGTATATTTGTTGTTTTCTTAGTATGCTTTCTTATTTACAGAATAGAACTTTTATTTCCATTTTAGAGCAGTAATATGAACCTGACTCAGTCAGTCTTTCAGAAAAAATTACAGATAATACATGAAATTACTTCAAATAATAATTTTATGTTCATGCTAGTGTACAAGTAATTTAATGTGACCTCAAGTCTTTGGACATTTTTTATAAGAACAAATATTTCATTGGCTGAACAAAAAGTTACTTCTTACTATGATTATTAATTCTCCAAGTTTATCTTTCTCAGCCCAAAGAAATACAGATAAAAATACAATAGAATCTTATCATAAGATTATGCTACCATATGAAAATTAGGAGCTCAATTTGATCATTATGGAAGAGAATTCTCTATATACCATTTATTAGCACTTTGAAATAGCAAGATGTTTTAAATCTTTCTAATGATCAGTATCTTAATCTTTAAAATGGGAGGAGTAATGATATTCACTCCAAAATTAGTGTCTTAAAGAGAAAATTTACATAATATTCAGTACATATTGATTTAAAATAAGCACACATTAATTATATTCTTATATAATATATATCACATTTTTGAAGTTCAAAACTAAAGTTATATTTGGAACACTATAATTATTAGAAATGTCAGATCTAAGACATCTTGTAACTCGACCTTCAGGGAAGGTCTAAAAGTAAGGACTCCAACATATTACATTTTCATATGAATAAAGTTTGACATCCTGCCATACATTCTGACCAGTTCTGCATGATTCCTTTGATCTATCCAGCACACTCCTACACCATGTAGCTAGCAAATCTAAAAATGGACCTCTAACATTTTCCTTGTGCTTACTCATAAAACCATTTGCTTGAACCTCTTTTATACAGTTCATCCTGAATTGTTCCCCACATTCTGAGCTTCTCTCTCCTTGGTTTATTTTTTGGTGTCAGTTTTGCCACCCCCACAGTTCTGACATTTAGGTTCATTTTACCACCTATGACGTACTTTCCTCATAATCTACAATTTAGAATTCAGTTCCTCTGACTTCAACTACTCCGAGAATAGTCTCTCTAGTCCTTGGGATGATATACTGCAATTTATCTCACAATAAGAGCTAATACCTAACTACACTCTGCACTACCCCACCTGACAGGCACACCCTCTTGACCATAGTCATTGTCCCACTCATACTCTAGCCTCAGTTTTGGGATTCTTGAAGAGATTACAAAATAATTTTCTGCTTGAAGAGATGCTGACCCAGTTTCAAAAATCATTATTGGTAGGGCTTCCTATAATTGGGATCTAGATCCTCAGGAAGACTTTCTCTTTACCCAACCATTCTTTTCTTCATATCTTGATTTTTATTGCTCATTCTCTATCTTTAAATCTCCTCTGAAGAGGAAACACACACACACACACACATACACACACACATACACACATACTATATATAATATACATAATTATATACATATAATATACATACATATATACATAATTAATATGTGCTTATTATATTTTAGTATAATTTTGGAGTAAAAGAAGGAATCTTGAACTTCAAAATCTTATAAGCAAGGCTCTCTCCACTTGAATAATTGCTTGTCTCCGTTCTCAGGTACAAACTCCAGGTCATATGTTTTACAATAATTTCTTCACCCCTGACCCTCTGTACGTCCATCTAGCATGTTTACATGGAAAGCCACTATCAGCCTGACCTTTCAAATTTATACTGCTGTCCTAGTACAGTCATGCATCACTTAACAAAATGAGTACATTCTGAGAAATGTGTCATTAGGTGATATCACTGTATGAACATCACAGAGTGTACTACACAAACCTAGATGGTATAGCTTACTAAACATGGAGTTTATGTAGCTAGGAGCCTGTTGCTCCTAGGCTACAACCCCATACAGCATGTTATTGTACTAAATACTGTAGGCAATTGTAACATAATAATAAGCCCTTGTTTATATAAATATATCTAAACATAGAAAAAGTACAGTAAAAATATGGTATATAGCATCAAAAAGGTACACCAGTGTAGAGCACGTATCATCATCGGAGCTTGCGTGACTGAAAGTTTTCTTGCGTAAATCAGTGAGTGAGCAGTGAATGAATATAAAGGCCTACAACATTACTGCACACTACTGTAGATCATAATCACTGAGCACTTAAGCTATGCTAAATTTAATTTTGAAATTTTTTTCAATGATAAACTAAACTTAGCCTACTATAACATTTTTATTTTATAAGCTTTTTAATTTGTTACTTTTCGACTCTTTTGTAAAGATTTAGCTTAAAACACACACACGTTTCATGACTGAACACAAATATCTTCTTTACATTTTTATTCTATAACAATTTTTCCATTTTTTAAATTTGTTATTTTTTAAGCTCTTTTGTTAATGCTTTTGTTTTTACATGAACACATACATTAGGCTAGGCATACACAGGGTCAATATCATTAATATCACTGTCTTCCGCCTCCAAATCTTATCCCACTGGTACATCTTCAGAGCCAAGAACAGACATGGAGCTGTCATCTTCTACAATGTCAATGCCTTCTGGAAAAATTCTTGAGTGACTTGCCTGAGGCTATTGTACAGTTAACATTTTTTATGTATATGTAAAAGGAATATATTCTAAAATACATAGATGCTTCTTTTATTTTTTCTTAGATTTTATTTTAGGTTCAAGGATATATGTGCAGGTATGTTACATGGGTAGATTGCATGTCATGGGGGTTGGTATACAAATTATTTCATCACTCAGGCAGTGAGCATAGTACCCGATAGATAGCTTTTCCATCCTCATCCTCCTCCTACCCTCCACCCTCAAATTGTTCCCTTCTTCATTTCCAAGTGTACTCAATGTTTAGCTCCCACTTATACGAGAATATGAATTATTTGCTTATTTGATTCTGTACTATTTTGCTTAGGATTATAGCCTCCAGCTTCATCCATTTTGCTGCAAGGGCTAGGATCTCATTTTTTTTATAGTTGCATAATATTCATGGCATATATGTACTACATTTTCTTTAGCTAGTCTACAATTAATGGGCATTTAGGTTGTTTCTATGTCTTTGTAACTGTGAATAGTGCTTTCATAAACATACACATGCATGTGTCTTTATGATAAAATGATTTACATTCCTTTGGGTATATACCCAGTAATGGGATTTGGGGATTAAATGGTAATGATGCTTGAGTTCTTTAAGAAATCACTGAACTGCTTTTCACAATGGCTGAACTATTTTATATTCCCACCAGCAGTGTATAAGAATTTCCTTTTCAAAACCTTGCCAGCATCAGTTATTTTTGACTGTTTAATAATAGTCATTCTGACTAGTATCTCACTGTGTTTAAGTTTGCATTTTCCTAATGATTAGTAATATTGAGCATATTTTCATATGCTTGTTGCCTGCATATATGTCTTCTTTTGATAAATGTCTGTGTGCCCTTTGCCCATTTTTTAATAGGGTCTCTTTTTTTGCTTATTATTTCAGTTCCTTATAAATTCTGGACATTAGACCTTTGTCAGATGCATAGTTTGCAAATATTTTATCCCATTCCATAATTTGTCTGTTTATTCTGTTGATAGTTTCTTTTGTATATCTATGTACATAGTGCTCAGTGTTTATGGTCTACAGGCATGCACCACCATGCGCAACTAATTTTTGTATTTTTTGTAGAAACCGGTTTCACCATATTGGCCAGGACGATCTTGATCTCTTGACCAGGTGATCAGACAGCCTCGGCCCAAAGAGTTGATTTTTGTATATGGTGAGATGTAGAAGTCCAGTTTCAATATTCTGCATATGACTTGACAGTTATCCCAGTGCATTTATTGAATACAGTCCTTTCCCCATTGGTTATTTTGTTGGCTTTGTCAAAGATCAGACAGCTGTAGGTGTGCAGATTTATTTCTAGTACCAGTACTATGTTTTTGTACCAGTACTGTGCTGTTTTTGTTAACTATAGTCTTATACTATAGTTTGAAGGCAAATATGCTGCCTCCAGCTTTGTTCATTTTGCTTAGGATTACTTTGTTTGTTCAGGCTATTTTTTGGTTCTAAATGAATTTTGGAATGTGTTTTCCTAATTCTGTGGGAAACGTTTTTGATAGTTTGCTAGGAATAACGCTGAATCTATAAATACATTTGGACACTATAGTCATATTAATGATATTGTTTCTTCCTATTCATAAGCATGGAATTTTTTTTCCATTTGTTGTATAATTTCTGATGTCTTTCATCAGTGTTTTGTAATTATTGCTATAGAGGTCTTTTACCTCCCTGATAGCTGTATTTCTACTTATATTATTATTTTTGTGGCTATTGTGAATGAGATTGCATCTTTATTCAGCTTTCAGCTTGGATATTACTGGTGTATAGAAATGTTACTGATTTTTCTATATTGAATTTGGAAAGTGAAGCCTTGCTGAAGTTGTTTATCAGAAGAATTTGGGTGGAAACTATGAGGATTTTTTTTAGGTACAGTATCAGATTATCTGTGACAGTAGTTTGATTTCCTCTTTTCCTACTTGGATGCCTTTTGTTTTCTTTCTCTTGCCTGATTGCTCTGGCTAGGACTTCCAATACTATATTGAATAGAGGTGGTGACATTGGGCATCCTCATCTTGTTCCTGTTCTCAAGGGGAACGCTTCCAGCTTTTGCTCATTCAGTATAATGTTGGTTTTGGTTTGTGATAGATGAATTTTTTTTGAGATATGTTCCATCAATACCGAGTTTACTGAGGGTTTTCAGCATAAAGCGCTGTTGAATTTTGTCAAAGGATAGATGAGTTTTATTATGTTGAGGTATGTACCTTTGAAGCCTAATTTGTTGAAGGTTTCTAACATGTGATATTGAATTTCATCAAAAGCCTTTTCTGTGTCTATTAAGATGATTGTGTGGATTTTGCTTTAAGTACAGGTTAGGTGATGAGACACATTTATTGATTTGCATATGTTGAACCAACCTGGGAGTAACTCTATAGTTGTTAATCATTATATACCATACATAAGTGTATGTGCTATACTTTTATACCATTGGCATTATAATAGAAACTTACTATATTGTGCACAAATGCATTGTGTATAGCATTGTGTACAGTAGAAACTTGTGTCCAGTGTACATTGTATACAGTAGAAACTTACAAATGCATTGTGCTATGAGGTTATGATGGTTACAATGTCAATAGGTGATATAATTTTTTAGTCACTTTTGGAACCACCATCACATAGGCTTCCTGTCCTTGATAGAAACATTGTTATGCAGCACACAATTGTGCCTTCTTAATCTAAATACTGAGAATGAGTCTATTTGTGTTATGCTGTTTTACTTTACTAACTCCTTTACTTTGTAGGCTTTCCATTTGAATATTTGTCATTCTGCATATTTCTTACCAAATAGGGGTTTTTAAACTGACCCTATTATTCTATAGATATGATTGCTTTAACAGACTATTGGGCTGTCAACCTAAATAACAGAGAGAGACTCTCCAAAAGAAAAGGTATTATTTGGAAGTAAAGCATTGCAATGGGAATAAGCATGCCATAGTAAACGACGTCCACATTCAGGGAGGTAAAGGAAGACAAAGGTTTTTTAAAGAAAAAAAATAAGGAAGATTACATAATTATTTTGAAATAATTATCCCTAGTTACAGAGATCAATAACAAGTGTGATACCAGTCTGAAGTGATGCCAGTATGAAGTTGGACAGGCAGGTGTTGAAGACGTCCCTGCAGAAGTATTCTTTTGAGTAAGGCTGTGATGGCCTTCATGCAAGCTTATGGTCTTTATAGTCTTTTGTGACTGTTTTTGTTATCAGGAATTCAAAGATGAGTACCCTCTCTTCATGGCTTTTCCTGGTTCTGTCAGGGTTTTCTTACCATTAGTGACATAATTTTGATTTTGACTATGCCTGATCCTAATATTCATTATCTACAATGATTCACAATTTGGAATTGTTATTTTTATATATAAAACTGGTTAGAAATATTTAACATTGATAGACTGGATAAAGAAAATATGGCACATATACACCACGGAATACTACACAGCCATAACAAACGATGAGTTCATGTCCTTCAAAGGGACATGGATGAATCTGGAAACCATCATTCTCAGCAAACTGACACAAGAACAGCAAACCAAACACTGTATGTTATCACTCATAGGCGGGTGTTGAACAATTATGACACGTAGACACAGGGAGGGGAGCATCACACACTGTGGTCAGTTGCGGGGGTAGGGGAGGGACAGCTGGGGTGGGGAGGAGAAATACTAGATATAGTTGATGGGGGGATGAAGGCAGCAAACCACCTTGTCATGCATGTACCAATGCAACAATCCTGCATGATCTGCACATGTACCCCAGAACGTAAAGTACAATAAAAAAAAATTGAAGTAACCTTTAGTAAAGTAATTGTGTATAAATAACACTTGAATTATTTAAAAAAAAATAACACTGAACACACCATTTTTTCTTCTTTTGACTAAAAATAGTACATTTGTGCATATATATATTATACAAATGTATTATACAATATATATTACATATATACACACACATATGTATATGTTGTGGTATGTTTGTGCATATTTATATAAACTGGATCATGTATGTATATATACATATATATACATATACATAAAATCTAATTAATTAGCAATGTTGGTAGATAATTTTGTATCTCATGATTAATTTTTTTTCCTTTGGCAGTGAGGCTAAGAAGTTTTATTTCTTGCTACATATTCGTTATTAAATAAGCTTTAGATCTAGAGTGATAAAATTGGCATTGTGTTACTAAGTAGAAAGAAAATTTTTGATGATCCTTTTACAGTCTTTTTCTCTCCTTTAAAAAATATGATCTTTGTATTTAATTATTATTATTATTATTTTGGCTTAAACTACTGTTTTTTTTTCATATGTCTGTGGGTCTGCTGGATTTATTATACTATATATGTATATATATTTTTTTAATTGACTTTAGATAAAGTCAATAGGATTATTGCATAGGTACATACATGGCAATGTGGTTTGCTGCCTCCATCTCCCCGTTACCTATATCTGGCATTTTTCCCCATGTTATCCCTCCTCAACCTCCCTAACCCCGCTTTCCCTCCCCTATTACCCCCCAACAGACCACAGTGTGTGATGCTCCCTTCCTGTGTCCATGTGTTCTCATTGTTCAACACCTGCCTATGAGTGAGAACATGCTGTGTTTGATTTTAATTAACTACCAACAAATTTTAACTTCATCTAAATTATTTCAATGTTTCTTTAAAGAATTCTAAACAGAAAGGTAGCAGATGTATACTCCCTGCTTGAAGTTAGTGGGTAACTTTCAAACTGTATTTGTACTGTTTTTCTGTATTAGTCAAAGCCATTTACTGCTGCAGCCTGTAATCAAAGCTCAACATAGTTAGAAAGACAGCTATAACCACATTATTTCTCTTAAAGCAGGGATGGCTATTGTAAAGAAAAATCTGGCCTCCAGAATTCATGTAGAGAGCCTTTGCATTTGATTGCACATTGGTAAAATAATGAAATCATCTTTCTGCCACCAGTAACTTCAAGAAAAAGATAAATTGGTGGGTATATTTTATGCAATATGACAAGTTTGAAATAAATGAAGACTTTGTAATTCAAAAAAGAGAGTAAAGAGTTAATATTAAATTATATAGTTCTTCAGTGATGGCTGTTACAGTTTCAGATTCTTTTACTGCTAAAGATGAAATGAAAGAAATCCCAAATCCTGCAAGTGCATTTTTCTTGACTTTTGGAGATTATTATATTAAATATGAAACACATGAAGCAAAGTGGACTTTATATAACAGATGAGGTATTTTTATCTGGAAGTAGTTTGTTTATTCCTTTCTTTAGTTTATAATTGCGTAACATGAGTTTAATAGAGATAAAAGAAAACTCCTGGTGCACTTATTTATTTATTTCATACAAAATAGAATATGAACATTTCACACAATTGATTCATTGACACTGTCATTAATGCATCACCTCTGTCACATTATTTAGTTGCAGTTAATAACTACAACAATATGAATTTACATATAGCACATTGGCAATAATACAGATAAATTCAATTTTGCAATATTTCATGCAGTTTTAAATGATAAATACTAAACATTTTAATAAAGTACATACAGAAATTCTGAAAGATTAGGGAAAATACCTAATTGTTATTAAGCCTACTAGAACTTTAGCTATCTTAAAGTCACCATTACATACAGTTAATCCCCAAATTCCTAAACCCATACACACAAATGCACACACAGTATTATAACCTGATAAATAGAGTCACGTATATTATCTCCTACAAGAAGAAAGAACACGAAAGTGACAGGATTTTACTAGTATCCCAACAGAGGGAGGCAAGGTGAAAATGTACATGAAGAGTTTGGTTGTAGGATAGAAAGGCTTAAGGTACATGTTTCCATATAGGAAATCTGAACATGATTGGGCAAATTTTCTAATATTTTTCAGATTGGTAGACATCAGAAGTTTAAGGTCTTGAAGGAAATCTGGATAAATAAAAAAATTACTTAATAAACTAATAGTGGCCGGGCGCGGTGGCTCAAGCCTGTAATTCCAGCATTTGGGAGGCCGAGGCAGGTGGATCACGAGGTCAAGAGATCGAGACCATCCTGGTCAACATGGTGAAACCCCGTCTCTACTAAAAATGCAAAAAAAAAAAAAAAAATAGCTGGGCATGGTGGCGCATGCCTTTAATCCCAGCTACTCAGGAGGCTGAGGCAGGAGAATTGCCTGAACCCAGGAGGTGGAGGTTGCGGTGAGCTGAGATTGCGCATTGCACTCCAGCCTAGGTAACCAGAACGAAACTCCATCTCAAAAATAAAAAATAAAAATATACTTTATTTTTATTTTTTATTTTTGAGATGGGGTTTAGTAATAGTTCACACAGTTTAGTAAATCAGTACCCTGAGGAAAAGGCTAAGTGATCAGTCTATTTTTTTTAAAGTTTAATTTTGGAAAAATGAGGTCACATACGGTGAAATTATTGACAGGTTTGGAGCAGTACCTTTCTCAGTAAAAAAAAATTCTGGAGAAAATAATGAAGTAATGATGATATCGGTGATCTCAGCGCTTAGTCCTGACTCTTACGCTATGTTGATGCAGGAATATTTCATTCACGGTCACCCTTTATCGGCATTATTTAGGCTGAACTGGAAAGTACACCACTATACCATGAACCTGTCAAGAACTATAAAAGGTCTGGGATTTTGACATACTTAACAATGTAGCAAGTTAGCCTACTGCAGTTTCATAGATAGTGACAGAAGTAAGATTCCTGGGTCAGAGGCAAAGGACTTCACTAGTCATGCCAAATGCGGCAACCAGAGCAGTTCCACATGCCTTCCAAAGCCTATGGAGGTCAACACGGAGGATGGACAATGGACAGATGGAAGCTTGTCCATTTGGGTAACTGCATTGCATAGGAAGAACACTGAATTTGGGAGGTTTTATTGCTTTCATAGCAAGAGAAACAAAGCTTGCTTGTTTAGTAATTCATCCTTCAGCCTGGTGGGTCTCGACCAAACTCAAATTTCCATTTGAGCATGCAACTTTGTTGATCACTTTGAGTAATATAACCAAAAGAGGATTGGACCAAATGAATTTAATTTTTCTCATACCTTATTTAATTAAAGACAATATTAACATAAGTGGCATCATGAGGCCAACCTGCAGCCTTGACCTTCAGCACTCTCCTTGAGTCCCAGGAGGCATACAGTGGCTCCTGTGTTGGTGGTTTGTTGGAATTAATATTTTATAATATATAGTTCAATTAACTAGATTTGTCAACATTTAAAATTATGCACATATAAACTGAAAGAGAGCAAGCATTTTTATCTGCAGTCTTTTTTCAGTATGTCATGAAAAAAATACATTAGTCTCCCCCAAATTCCAGTTACATCCTAAAATAATCTGTTAACAAAAACTGTCTTAGGAAGTTTTAAAAGCCAATTTCAGGATTTATTCTCTCGGCCTTTTTCTAAAATAACTATCACTCATGAACAGTGCATTATCTGAATGGGATTATGAAAGGGCAAAGAGACTAACATCCCCTCTCCCCACCATACAATCTGAAATCAGAACATTCCAACAAAGCCAGACTATGTTGTGGCAAGGCTCGTACTTCCTCCTTAACTGAAATTTTATAAGACAGAGCAATATAAGTTGCATCCTGTTTTGAATAATCTTATTAACAATCTGATGCAGCTATGGTATAGTTTTATTGACAATATGCATAATGTTAATGATTTTATTGAACATTTTATCTGATAATTTAAAATACTTGAAAAATATATATACAATAAGATAATTATATACCATCATGCTAAATGTGCTGGGTAGGGAAATTAAGTAGAAAGTTGACCCTTGCTATAAAGGATTCTCAAAAAAATTTTCATGTGCTGAGTCGTAACAAATCGCAACATTAAAAAAAATCAGTCCTAATAGTTGCAGATGCTCCAACATATTTGTCAAATGATTAGTCCTTAATTATGTCACATGATATTCTTTTTCTTGGTTTCAGCTCATACACTACTAGTATAGATAACATTTTTGCTGTATGTACATTTCAAGAACGTTTTTACTTAAATGTACTATTAATAGTAGTGCAGTTTTAGATCATAACAGATGTAAAGTGGTTAATTTCATACACTTACATTTGCATTTAGTTTTAAATTACAGATTAGTCATTGTGAAATTTTCTTAAGTTCAAAATGATGACCCATATAAGATTGGTGTCATTTTTGTATACACTCTAGCATTTCTTTATTACAATGACTGTCATACAAAATGTGTGTCTATGGTTCTTTCTCTTCACTAGCTGTACTTTCTCTTAAATATTTTATCTCAAATAGCTACTTTAACATTCCACTGACAAATGATCAAAATATAAAAATGCATATACTCACCTACATTAGGAAAAAATTTTCTTCTATAGACTCTTAGTATAGAAGCCCAAATGAAAATGCAACAAAAGTTAGTTTCCTAAAAATTCTAGTAACCTAAGAGATACATTTATAACTTGGCAGGGAGCTCAAAATGGGCAATGTACCTTTTGTTCTGAAATGAGATATCTAACCGCATTGCTGACTTTTGAGTCAGACAGCTATATTTTTATGCTTTCACAGTACTATATGCATTTTCTATAGATCTTTCTTTTTGCTTCATGTACCATAAGAATTGATAGTGCTTCTGGCTCTGATTACTTATCTTCTTTTTCACACTCAAGCTATAAAATGTTTAAGAGTAGTAGGAAATATTTTATCTCTCACATAATAGAAAGAACAATGTGGTAACCTCCATTTGTTCCCTGCCAAACTATTCCTCCACTCAGCGGCAAATCAGCACCACCAGCTCAGGAACAGCTCACCCAACTGCACTCACTTAAATTTCCCTGGCAGACACCATTGCTTCTTGGTTTTATACCTACATCACTGGTTATTTCCTCTCAGTATCTTTTTGCAATCACTTTTACAAACCACTGTTTAAGGTCTATAATTGGTTTAGTCATGAGCTAACTGCAGAGTTTCTATTTTATGCATCAACATTTAACAATTCTTTTTTGTTGTTGTTTTTGGAGATGGTGTCTCACTTTGCCACTCAGGCTGGAGTGCAATGGTGCCATCTCAGCTCACTGCAACCTCCACTTCTTAGGTTCAAGTGATTCTCCTTCCTCAGCCTCCTGAGTAGCTGGGATTACACTGCACACTACTGCACCCTGCTAATTTATATATATATATATATTTTATTTTTTATTTTTTCAGTAGAGATGGCATTTCACCATGTTGGCCAGGCTGGTTTTGAACTCCTGGCCTCAGGTGATCCACTCACCACAGCCTCTAAAAATGCTGCAGTTACAGGCATGAGCCACTGAGCCCAACAACAATTAGTTTTTCTATGTATTCTTTGGTCTCTAAGTAAATCTTACTCATTTGTTTTTTTACATCCATCCAACAGTAATTCATTCATTATTATTTTATTGATTCATACTTATGTTACTCAGTGGTAATAAATATTAGCAGATAAAAAGAAATCTAAGAGTGTATCAAACATACCAAGAGTGAAAAAGATGGTGATTTTATGACATTTGTAGTTTCTTTTAGTTTAGTATTATTTTTATGATGAAAATCAGAAATGAAAACAAGAACATGTAGGAGTTTGTACAAATGTCAGCGAGTTAGACAGACGAGAAAGGGAATTAGTCTGATTTTAGAAAACAAACAAATGCATAATTATTTACAATTTAATCAAAAACATAAGGAGGAATATTTCCCAAAGTAAATTTATCATTTTAAGAAGTGACCAAGTGATATCATGGAAGATGGTAGAGTAGGAAGATCAGGAATGAGTGTATTCACTGAAATAACTGAAGAGTTTACAGGAAATGTTAGATTTGACTATTCGAGAACTCTGGAGTCTAGCCCAACACTTTCAATGTCCAGAGAAGTGCTTAATTAAAAAAAAGAGGCAGATAAATTTCACAAAATATTGACAATTCACAGTTCTTTTCCTTGACCCTATAGAACCTATGGAGACTGGCTATTGTTCCAACCCCATCATTTTGAAGCAGCGTCTTGGGCAGCATTCATTGAAAGAATTTAAAGAGACAGAATAATCTTTTTTTCTTTTACATTCAAGCACTTGAGGACATTCCAGTCGGGTCATGGGCCGACTGCAGAGAAGGTGGAACATATGACAAGGAATGTAATCCTTGAAAAATAATAGTTTGGACAAATCACTAAACAAATGGATGACTGTGGCCCCAACAAGTAACAACAACAATACCAGGGAAGAAAAGAGAATTTTATTTATAGAGTTATCACATTACAACATTACAAATGTAGAGCTCTCAACAAATACTATAAAGAATACAGAGAAATACAAAAATATGTATCATTCACATGACATTCACATGAAAAAAGAAAACAGAAATGATCTCTGATCAAGTACAGAAATTGGACTTACTAGAAAAGACTTTAACTGCTTTCAATGTGCTGAAAACACTAAAGAATAAAAAAAGAAAATCAAGACAATGATGTCTAGGAACACATAGATATTATCAATCAGATTAAAAATCATAAGAAAGAACCAAATATAAATTCTGGTGCTGAAAATTTAAATATTAAAATAAAAATTCACTGGAAAGATGCAACAGTAGATTCGTGCAGCCAGAATAAATAATTAGGGTACTTGAAGAGAGGTCTATTGAAATTAATCAGTCTGAAGAATAAAAGGAAAAAAGTGGACAAAAATGAACAGAGGCTAAGGGAATTATAGGATATCTTCCAGTATAGCAACAGACTCCTTTCGGTAATTCTCAAAGGAAGTAAGGAAGGAAAATAGTCAAAAAAGTTTAAAAAAATAATGGCTGAAATGTCCCATATTTTATAAAACATAGGAAACTACATATCCAAGAATTTCTACAAATTCTAAGCAGATAAAGTCAGAGATTCACACCAAAAATTATCACAATCTGTTGAAAGCTAAAGACAAAAGAATCTTGAAAGTAGTAAGAAAGAAGTGACTTATAGGGTACAAAGAATCCCCAGAAAAATTACTAGACAGTTTATCATTAAATAAACAAATACATTGTCATTCAAGAATTATATATCCAGCAAAACTATTCTTCAAAGATGAAACATCCAAGATCAATGAAAACTACAGGAACAAGTTCCTATAGCCATTGCTAAAAAGCATCCTTTAGGTGCAAAATAAATGGACAGTAGTAAATAATCCAAATCCATAACAAAAAATATGATAAATCTATAAAAGCTAGTATGATTACATTTTTTGTTAAGTCCTGTTTTTGTTTTAATTGTTATAAATAATTTTATATAAAATACATTAAACAAGCCATATAAAATATAATAGTAACTCCTGTTTTTGTTTTGATCAAAAATATGCAAAATATATTAAACAAACATAATAGTATTAAACAAAACAATATTAAACAGATAACTAATCAGGTAAATATGTTGGTGTAAAATAGAACTGTCTATACTCTCCAGAGAGTGTCTGGAGAATATATCTTTTCCCTTTGATTTACATGTCTATCATTGATCTAATGCTACATATTTTTCATAAGTGTAGTTTTAGAAAGTAAGTGTTAAACTTGGATAATGTAAATCTCCCAAATCTATTCAAAATTTCAAAATTGTTTCAGATAGTCTAATTCCTTTATATTTATATGTAAATTTTAGGTTCCGCCTGTCAATTTTGACAGAAATTGTTTACTGGAATTTTAGTTGTAACTACACTGTATAAGTTAATTTTTGGAGAATGTACACATGGTGTATAACTTATATTTAGGTCTGTTTTTATCTCTGCGACACTGTTTTGGATATAGAATCTAATCTTTTATTGCCCAGAATGCTGAATTTGAACTCCTGAGCTCAAGGGATCCTTCCACCTAGGCTTCCCAAGCAGCTGGTACTACGGGGTGCCCCACTGCAGCCAGCTCTACTTTGCAATTTGAAGTTTAATGATATGACATGTATTCCTTTACATTTATGCTAAGTAATTTTATATTTCATGGGCTTTTAAGGGTAGAAATTTTAAATTTTAATTTACAGTTGTTTATTTACAGGAAACAGAAGTACAATTTATTTTTGTATAATTACCATATTCCATGACCTTTCCAAATTCACTTACTTTTGAAAATTGCATAATATTATCTGAAAACTGATCACATTGTCTTTGAGTGAAGTTAGTTTTATGTCTTTCTTGCCAATTTATTTCTTTAATATATTTTTTAGCACTATTGCACTGAATAATACCAGTGTAAAGCACTGAGTAGAAGTAATGAGAGTGTACATTCTTGCTTTTTTGTAATTTTCATGGAAATCATTATTTCACTATACAAACATAATTTAATTATAATGTTTTTATAAATGCTTCTTAACAAAATTAGGAAGTTCTTTACCATTCTTAGGTTGCTAACAATTTCTAACATAGATGGTTGTTGAAATTTGCAAAATGCTGCATCTACATCTACTGAGATAATTTCGTGTTATTCTTCAAAATATAAATATGGTGCTTTATAATAATTAACCTTCCAATATTTACTAACCTTAAATACAATGGGATAGAACCCTCTGGTCATGATGTGTCACCTACTGTATCTATTACTATAATTTTTTCTGATATTGGGCTAGAAAATTTTGAGTCATGTAATGAATATAATACTTTATACATGTTTATTTTTATAATGTGTTTGGTTTAATAGCACTGATTTTATAAAATTAGTTTTGTGACATATCATCTTCATTTTTAGAAGATTATCATGTAATTTATATTATTTCTTCCTTGAATATTTGGTAGAATTCATTAGAAAAGGCATCTTTGTCTTGATTGTTCTTTGTGAGAATGTAATAAAGATTCATTTTCTCTAATAGATTTAGAGATAATTAGGTGATTATTTTGCAAGTGAGATTGGGTGGTTTGTGTCTCATAAGGACTATGTCAGTTTTAACTCAGCTGTTTATTGGGTTGAGATTCTAATGCCAGTAATACATGTAATGTGTGCCTTCTTATGTTTTTGACATATCAGGCCAATGTTTATAATTTCATTAATCTAAAAAAATACCCTATCATTGCTATATTTTCTCTATCCTTTCTTCATTTGCTATTTCATTGATTTCTGATATTATATTTATTATTTTCTTTCTCCTTCTTACATTAATTTTTTATTTTTAATGTGGAATCTTAAATCATTAATTGGATACTTTTATTCTCTTATAACATAAGCATATATTGATACATGTATTTTTAGCATTGTTTCAGTAATACCATGCAAATATTCACTAGGATGTTTTCATTTTTTCCATTAAAATATTTTGTATATTTTTTATAACTTTCTATTTAACCTATCAGTTATTTGAAAGTATGTTATTACATTTTCAAATATTTGGCAATGTTCCTATATCTTTCTGTATCTATATCTATTTTAGTAACTTTTACCTCAATTTTGTCATGGTCCAAGAATGTATTTCGTATGCTTTTATTGTTGAACTAATACATCATTGGCTGATTTCAATTATTTGTTTATTTGTTTTGTTTTATATTTATTAGCTCTTCTCACAGAGGCCTAAACATATGAACAGAAACAGATACAATTTAAAAGATTAAAAATATCTTACAGATCTAAATATAGTGATTTTGCCTTCTGCTTACATATGCTACGTTTTGAAAACTCACACTCCCTGCTGTGTTTGTATAAATCTTCTTTCAGCTTGGAGAAGTTCAGTAGTAGTATCTAATATGCTCCCTGAAAGGCAACATGATGATGTATGATACACATGGGTGATTCTCCTAAGAGGTATAATAGGCCTGTTGAAGCCAAATTCCTCTTTGAGGGAAGTCTATTTGGTTAAGTGGTGTATACAGCATTGGAGTAGTTGTTATTGAGTTTTCCCTTTCCAGAACATTGTACGTTTTGCTATCATAGAAAATGAACTGTGAGGCTTATGGTTACCCAAGCAATTGTCACACACCTTGAAAAGTAACACACCTTGAAAAACTAAAGCCCAATCACAATAAACATAACATAATCAATATTTTCTTTCTTTTATCTGCTCTCTTTTTTATTGCTCTTCCTTTCTCTGTTCTATGTTCTTCTCTCTTACTTTAGGCAAGACTCACAAAATTAATGATCTTTTTATAAAAAGAGTAAAAAGTTTGAGTTACTTCTTTATAATGAAATATACATTTGGAAGCATAGTAGTTCAATTAAAATTTCTAATATGAAAGGGATGTAGTGAAGCATAGGGTCCATGATAAAAAACGTAATGTTTTATGCATAATAAGAAATGGAACTGGCTGGTCACAGTGGCTCATGCCTGTAATCTCAGTACTTTGGGAGATTGAGGTGGGTAGATCATGAGGTCAAAGGACTGAGACCAACCTGGCCAACATGGTGAAACCCCATTTCTACTAAAAAAAAAAAATACAAAAATTAGCTGGATGTGGTGGCACATGCCTATAGTCCCAGCTACTTTGGAGGCTGAGGCAGAAGAATCACTTGAACCTGGGAGGCGCAGGTTGCAGTGAGCCGAAATTGTGCCACTGCACTCCAGCCTGGTGGCAGAGTGAGACTCCCTCTCCAAATAAATAAATGAATAAATAAGTCAATGAGAAATCGAACTCAGAAGAACGTATACATATTCATTTTTAAATTTAACTAGTGTTTATAAAAATAATGAGACTAAAATATTTTAAGCAAAGAGTAATTTTGATAAATTTATAATCTGAAAAATTATAGCAAAAATAATATAATAACCACAAAAACAACTTAATTCTGACAGTCATGGGTGAGGGTTAGGAATGAACAGAATATTATTAACAGACTGTCAATAGGCCATTTCATTGAATCAATAAAAAAGATACGGAGAAATTTAACTAAACAGTTGAGAGAATGAATAAGAGGAAACAAAATTGTGAAATATGTAGGCAATATAATAGAGACAACTTTGCCAAATAGATGAATAGATGGAATCTTGAGAACATTACACTAAGTGAAATAAGCCAATCACAAAAAGACAAATAATCTGATTTCATTTATATGAGGCTCTTAGAGTAGTCAAATCCTTAGAGACAGAAAAGTAGAATGATGGTTGGGGAGATAAAGGGACAGTGGAATATGGAGTTAGTGTTCAATGGGTATAGTTTCAGTTTTGCAAGGTGAAAAGTGTTCTGGAGATTAATAGTGGGGATGGATACACAGCTATATGAATGTACTTAATATTACTAAACTTTAAAAGTGGTTAAGTAAAATTTTATGTTATGTGTATTTTACCACAATAAGAATGTTTTATTTAAAAAGAAAACAATAGAATATATTAGAAATGCTTTATATAAAATAGTATGTCTAATTTTTTTTAATTCAACCAATCAACAAATATTTTTGAATGTGAATGGTGTAGTTTCAAAGAACGTAAGTACATTCTTTCCCCAAGACAATACATAAGAATGTTATGACACATAGAAAAATAAAGGGAGAAAGATGGAAAAACTATTTCTTCATAGATGATTTGATCTCTTTGAAATACATGATGAAATTATCTCATAGGCTTAGAACAAGAGAGATGTCATTTTCAGAATAGTTAATAATTACGTATAACAATGAGAAGGGAGTACAAGCATAGGAAAGTCTATAAATCATATGTGACTATATAATTTAATATATTGTATAAATATAATTATGGAGTGAACAGACCATAATGTTAAAGCCATCAATAAACGAACTGCTTTATATCTATTTTAAAGGACTAAAAAATAAGATATAAAATGAGCTCTGCCTAGAAAAACTTTAAAAGGTTTCATGATAGTTTCCATTTTTGAAAACCAGAAAGTAAAAAAAAAATTGTTACAGAAAAGAACAATATGTGAGAGGTAAATGGATTCCTAAAATGTTACTGAAACACAGAATGAGTTACGTGACCCTAATGTTTCAGAGCAAGAAACTGGAGAAAACTATAAACAGGGAAAAAAGCAGACTCTTCCAGTGTCACTTGCTGATAGCAGCAGAGCAAGAAAACTCATATCAGCTGGGCAGAGCTTTTTAACACAGAATTTAGCAAGTTCTGCCAATATATTTGTCTCATCTGTTACTCAAGTATCAGGAAAGAAAAGGAAGACTGAGCTTGAAGACTTTGGCTTTAAATGGATGAAATGTGGTAAAAGCAAATCAGAGATGAATGCTATGAGGACTGTCATGGTTAATTTAACATGTCAACTTGTCTGGCCCATAGTACACAGTATTAGTCAAACACCAATCTGCTGTGAAGGTAATTTTTATGATGTAATTAACATTTAAATAAGTAGACTTTGAGTATAGCCTAGCTGATTACTCAACACAAAGTAGACTTTAAGTATAGCATAGCTGATTACTCGACACAATGTGGGTGGGCCCTATCCAATCAATGAAGGCCTAAGAGAAAAGACTGAAGTTCTTGAAGAAAAAGGAATATGCTTCTGGGTAACCTTCAAACTAGAGACTGTAACATTAACTTGACCCTGGGTCTGTAGCTCGCCAGCATGCTAATTCTTTAAAATAAATCTCCATCTCTGTCTCTCCCTCTTTCTATTTCTCTCTCTCTCTCTCTCTCTCTCTCTCTCTCTCTCTCTCTCTCTCTCTCTCTCTCCGTGTAAATATAAATATATAAGTCAATATGTATGTGTGTATATATAGGCATATATGTATATATACAAACACATACTATTGGCTGTTTCTCTAATGCAGAAACCCACAGTAACAACCCAAATTATGATGTAAAATTCTAATATAAAATGAAGAGATTAAATTTTATTTGAGTCAATGAAAAGGATAAATGTTAGTCCTAAAAATGAAATGTCATTAATTTATGTAAAGCAATATTTGCCAATAGTCATGAGATATTGTTTAAACAAATAAACAAAAAAAAGAAAAAAGAAAAAAGAGCAACAGAATCTGGTAAATTGAAAAATGTTACATTGAATAGCCTTCATATCAGATTTATAATATTTACATTATTTGATTCACATAATTCACAGTAAATAATATAAGTGTCAGAAATCTTTCAGTAAAGGCAATTGTTTAGCTTTATTTACTCCTTTTAATAAAGACTATTGTTTATAACTTATTTGTCGTAGGGTTTCACAAGATCATTTGATGATCAAATCCTGAACGTAGTGTGTGTTTAATAAATGCCTATATGAAGCTTTGAATAGGACTAAGAAGAAAAGAATAATGTATCAGCCTATGCTAACAAAATTTCATAGACAGGGTGGCTTAAAGATCAAGGTGCTGACTGCCTTTTCTTCAAAATCCTCTCACCCGGGCTTGCAGAGCACACTGCTTTTTCTTTGTGTACATGCATTGCTGGTATCTCTTCCTATTCTTAAGGACACTTAATCTATTGAATTGGAACCTCACCCTTATGAGCATATTTAATTTTAATTACCTCCTTAAAATTCCTATCTCTAAATACATTCATGTTATGGGTAAAAAGTTTAACCTACAAATTTGAAAGGACCAAATTCAGTCCATAACAGTGATTTCGTTTCCCTTTAATGTGGTTGTTTATATTGGTAAGACTGGTGGATTTTATCTGGCCAGCTTGTAAGCATCAGCTATCTTTTTTTTTTTTTTTTTTGAAACTGAGTTTCACTCTTGTTACCCAGGCTGGAGTGCAATGGCGTGATCTCAGCTCACCGCAACTTCCACCTCCTGGATTCAGGCAAGTCTCCTGCCTCAGCCTCCTGAGTAGCTGGGATTACAGGCACATGCCACCATGCCCAGCTAATATTTTGTATTTTTAGTAGAGACGGGGTTTCACCATGTTGACCAGGATGGTCTCGATCTCTTGACCTCGTGATCCACCTGCCTCAGCCTCCCAAAGAGCTATCTTTTTTTATCTAATTAAACTGATATGCTGAAACATTATACCAATACTTAAGAAATATGAAATGGCAGTTTAACCATTAATAAATACAATATGTTCCGAGAAAATTAAATGCTTGCTTATATATCATATTGCAATCTCATAATCTATCACTTTTCTGAGTGTTTATTTTTACTTTCTGTACTTATAATGGACCATTTAAAATGTCTTGCACTTCCATAAAGTAATAGGACAGTTTGATTGTGTTTTCTTTTTCTTTTTGTTTGTTCATTTGTTTCATTTTTGTTTTTGTTTTAGAAAACTCACACCAGAGGCCAGCATTCCCAGGGAAGTGTTATCCTACCAGCATTCCCTGGGAAGTGTGATCCTCCCAGTATCCCAGGATGGCATGGATTCCTGAAAGACCCAAGAATTTCTCTCCCCTACTGGGAAACATGTCCAGTGATAGCCCATTCCAGAAATGGATTACATTTTTATGAGAAGTTCCTGTGAGGGGTCCCTAAAACTAGATTAATTTTATGTCTAATGTCAGCATAGCAAAGGGCTATGCTGACATTAGAGGGCCCAGGAGTTCATATCATCTTCAGGATGTTTAGCATGGTGGGCTGAATTCAGTTTTCCAGAAACAGAATTTAAAGGATTATGCAAACAATGCAATTCCATTGCACCATAAGCCCCAGAGGCTCTTCCGTATTATACAATAGATTTAAAGATTTAAACAATTATGTTTATTTACTGAATACAGCAATAATTAAAACAGCACCCTTTCCAAAGTTGTTCCAGGATAAGCATTATCAGCATCACCTGGGAACTAGTTAGAGATGTAAGTTCTTAGAACTCACGACCAGTCCTCCTGAATCAGAAACTCTGGGAGTAGGGTTCAGCAGTATGTGTCTTACCAAGCTTTTCAGGTAATTCTAATAAATAAAGTGTTTCCTAAGTGATTCTTCCTCTTATCTGAGTTTCAGTTGGAGTTGTAGTTCATAGTAAAATTAGAAGTGCTCTATGAAAGCAATCCTTTAATTTCATTTCTTTTTTTTTGTTTTCTATTGGAGCATATCTCAAAATATGCTCCAAAGGAAAATCAAAGCAACCAATTCTGTGAATGCATGTTAATAACCATGCAGAAAGTTCCTAAACTGCTGTTTAAAAAATGTGTTTTTCCAGTCTTAAACATGTTTGACCTAAGAGTCGCTTTTCCCCCAACAAGCAACATCTACTAACTTTTTAAAGGTCAAGTGTTTCCTTTGGGGGGATCATCTCTACTTCTTCCTTTGGGTGCCATCCTCTTGAGCTAGTCAGTCAAGAGTGAACAAAGAAGTTCACAAGACAACCTAAACTTGTCTGACTGTTGTCTTGGTAATTTGCTTCTTGAGCTAAGAAAGACAAAAATGTAAATTAATAACAGCTGATTCACTCCTTTCCTCATATTGTGTCACAGAATAACCAAAATTATTATATGTGTCACTTTTAAATTACCGAATAAGACATTCTCTTGAGCAGACTAAATTATAGATTATAAGAGCATTTCCTAACTTATTATAAATAATCAGAAACTGTCTCCTGCTCTTCCTGGGGTCTGGGATTGTTAAGTTTCTCTTTTGATTTATAAACACAATATTCTCTCAAGTCATTTCTTTAAAAAGCACTAGCTAACTAGAATTTAGTTTGATTACTTGCCTTTAAAATATTAACTAATACAAGAGTACAGATAATGATTTTAGGCCACATGCTCTCAAAAAATATATAACCCTCATTGGGATATACAGAACTGTTCATTTTTCTAATATTAAGCCAAAGTTAAGAAATTCTCTTTTTCTTCTTCTTCTGTGATAAGACATTATTAGCACATCATGATGGGCAACTAGCTTGATTCCATGTCTTTAGTATTGTGAATAGTGCTGCAGTTGACATATAAGTTCATATGTCCTTTGGTAGAATGATTTATTTTCCTTTGAGTATATACCCAGTAAAGGGATTGAGAACCCAGACATAAAGTTGCACACACCAACTACCATCTGATCGTCAACAAAATCAACAAAACAGGCAATGGAGAAAAGACTCCCTGTTTAATAAATGATGCTGGGATAAGTGGCTAGCTACATGCCCAAAAATGAAACTGGACTCCTACAATTTACCATATATATATAAAAAAAAAGAGAGACAGAAGGATCATTTGAGCCCAGGAGTTTGAGATCAGCCTGGAAAACATGACAAGATCCCATTTCTATAAGAAATTTAAAAATTATCTAGGAGTGGTGGTGCATGCCTGTAGTCGCAGCTACTCAAGAGGCAGAAGGATCACTTGAGCCCAGGTGGGCTGAGGCTGTAGTGAGCCATGACTGCACCACTGCTCTCCAGCCAGGATGACAAAGCAAGTTCTGTCTCTTTCAGAACTTATAACTTTACAAATTCAAGAAAGAAATAGAAATGCTTAGGGAAATGTATTCTGGGCTTTGCCATCCTCTAAGCACTTGGATAAGTGAGAGGTACGGGCATTGTTGAAAAGAGATGGCATTCACCCGACGAGAGAGTAAATGGAAAAAAAAATTAACTCAGGATGGATTAAAGATTTAAATGTAAGACCTAAAACTATAAAAATCCTAGAAGAAAACTTGAGAAATACTATTCTTGACATCAGCTTTGACAAATAATTTATGGCTAACTGCCCCAAAACAATTGCTATGGAAACAAAAATTAACAATATGGGACCTAATTAAACTGAAGAGTTTCTGCACAGCAAAAACAAACAAACAAACAACAGAATAAGCAGACAACCTACAAAGTTGGAGGAAATATTCACCAACTATTCCTCAAAGGTCTAATACCCAGAATCTATAAGGAACTTAAATAGTTCAATAAGGAAAGAAAAACATTAGAAAATGTCCAAAGGACTTGAAAAGACACTTCTCAAAAGGAGACAGACATATGGCCAACAAATATGAAAAAATGCTCAACATCACTAATCATTAGAGAAATGCAGATCAAAACCACAATGAGATACTATCTCACACCGGTCAGACTGGTGATTATTAAAACGTCAAAAAACCACAGATGCTGTTGAGGCTGCAGAATAAAGGGCATCCTTATACACTGCTGGTGGGAATGTAAATAATTGCAGCCACTGTGGAAATAACTTAGGAGATTTTTCAAAGAACGTAGAACTACCATTTGATACAGGTTTGATACCCAAAATATATAAGAAACTTCTACAACTTACTAGAAAAGAAAGCCAAAAAACAAATTGTCTGATTTAAATATGAACAAAATATTTAAATAAACATTTCTCAAAAAAAGACATACGAATGGCCAGTAGGTATGTGAAAAACATGCTCAACATAATTAGTCATAGGGAGAATACAAATCAGAACCACAATGAGGTATCATCTCTCATCTATTAGCATGGCCAGATGGCCGTTACAAAAAAAAAGGAAAATAATTATTGGCGAGGATATAGAGAAATTAAAACCCTTTTGCACTATTGGGGAGAATGTAAAATGGTGCAGCTTCTGTGGAAAACAATACAAAGTTTCCTCAAAAAGTTAAAAATAGAACTACCATATGATCCAGCAATCCCAGTAAATATTTATCCAAAAGAATTGAAACCAGTGTCATTAAGAACCATTTGCTCTCCCACATTCACTGCAGCATTATTCATAATAGCCAAAAGGTAGAAACAACCCAAATATTGATCAATGGCTGAATGGCTTTGGAAAATGTGGCATCTACATACAATAGAATATTATTTGACTTAAAAACAAGGAATCCTGTTGCATAATTGAAGAGCATTAAGGACATTATGTTAAATGAAATAATATACATGTGGAAGAACAAAATTCAACAGGATTCTACTTATTGAGGTATCTAAAAATCATTCAGCTAAATAGACATAGAAAGTCGAATGGTAGTTGCCACTGGCTGAGACATGGATGAGGAAATGTGTAGCTGCTGTTCATTGGATATTGAGTTTCAATGAAGAAAGATGAAAAAGTTCTACAGATCTACTGTAGCACGTTGTTATAAAATTTCTTATGGTTAACAATATGTTACTGTACACTTACAAATATTTGTTCAAAGGGCAGATTTCAAATTTGCTTTTTACCACTGTAATGAAAACTCTTACTATGTGTAAAGTGATTATTGATTATATATTTGTTATTAGTTTCTTTTTGATATTTTTATTCTTTCTGATGAAAGTATTTCTCACAAGTAGATTTGCAGTAAAGAAAAGTAAAATTGTTAAAGGATGTTCTTTAGAGAAGGAAAATGACAACATATGGAAAACTAGACCTACCCAGAGGAAAACACCAGAAATGGTAAGTATGTGAATAAGTAAAAGAATAATTTTCTCATTATTTTCTTAAAGATAATAAACAACTTTAGAAAATAATATGAATATATTGGAATTTTTATAACATTTGTGGCAGTAGAATTTCTTAAAACATTGCATATTGTACAAGTACACAAATTAGCATTGTGCACATGGTTTGTAATTGTTTCTTCACAGATATCTAGTAGTTCATTCTAATCACAGAGTAAACTACTTGGGGGAAAGTAGTATGCTTTTAATCAGGTAATTTCAGCACTTAACATGTATTATTGTCTTAATGTTTGCATTTATGTATAAATATCATAAAATTATGCATGTAGTATACAACATATTAGAAATATATATATTGTAAAATGACAAATTCTAGCTAATTGATGTATGTACGATTTCACATAGTTACCATTCTTGTGCTGAAAATACTAACAGACACTACTTTTCAAGAATACAATATATTGTTAATAATTATATTACCACATTGTACAATGGATCGCTTGAACTTCTTCTTTCTAACTGAAATTTTGTAGCCTTTGACCAACATCTCTTCAAATCCCCCTTACCACCATCATTCCAGTGCCTGGTAACTACCATTTTACTCTTCTGTGAGATCAATTATCTGGATTCCACATATGAATGATCTCAGTCTTCTGTTCTCAAATATTTATAGAGTGAAAGATTAAAATTATAGAGCTCAGTGAAATATAATTTTTAAAAAATTGTTCCTTCTTCAAAACATTTTTTTATTTTCACATTACCAAAATATTGTGGCTTCTCTACTTTCTCTGTTCAGCAAGCAGATGGGAGTGGTGCCCAGTGAGAGAAAGTTTTATAACTCTTTTATTCTTGCTGCCTGCAGCTCAGTGAGCTGGAGGGTTACAATTCCTGTACCTCTACAGTTTAGCAAGTTCCAGGTTATTGTCCCAGGATCAGAAAGAATAAGACTGGAGACAGAATAAGGCAGAGTAGGATTTATCAAGTGACAGAAAAGCTCTCAACAGAAAGAGGGGACCTGAAAGATGGTTGTTGTCTGCAGGGCTAAATTCAGAGTTTTTATGGACTGAGAATGAAGAGGAGAGCACTGATTGGTTTATGAGCCGTTCTGGGGAAAGTACCATTAAGAAAGAGTCACAATGGTATAAAGAACCAATTGGAGGCAGAATTGAAGGCTTGATCTGCAACCAATTGGGGGCTGGAGTGATGTTTCACTCTATGCAAATGAAGATTCAACTGGCAGCCAATCACAGAAAGATCTGTATATGTAAAATAGGTGAAAGGTAAGGACCAATTGAGATGAAGTACTCCAAACAGGAGTGGTAGTCCTCACTCTGGTCTATGGATTTTATCTGGAACTGGCAGCTCAGTTTTCAGGCCTTACACTGTCCTTGGCTTGAAGGTCAAGTTTCACTGAGGACCTGTCCCTGCCTGCCTAAGAATGTGACTGCTTTCTACTGCTATCAAAAGCCTGTTTTAGAGTTGGAAAATTGGAATGCAAATTGGTTAAAGGTCATAAAGTGAGAAACATAAAAGAGTTGTTAGATTTAATAAATAAATTATCTGACAGGCAAGCTTATTTCTTAATTATTATTTTCTTGCTTTATCATTTAATGAATGCAGTCTCTAACAACTGTATTTTCATATTTATTATACAAAACTTTTATAATATGTCTAGCTTTTCTTTCTATATTTGTATGTTGTCTTTCAGGTTTACCTTTCTCTCATTCTTACTAAAACAATTTTTAATACTTACACTACAGAAAAAGTAGTGTAAGACTCTAAGAAGTAATGTAAACTTGAAAATAAGAAACTAGTTCCATTTTAAAACATTATTTCAAAAACTGGAAATATTTTTTGCCCATTTCTGATAGGGTTATTTCTTTAGTGTTTTGTATTATTACTTATAAAATACTGGGAAAAGTTAAAAATGGAAAGTATAAAAATGTATCTTTTTAATATGAGCAAGAAGTTGGGGAAAGATTCAACAGTGAAATCAGGGGATAAAGTATTTATATTCACAAATAAAATAATGAAGACAGAATTTAATTTTCTCTTGTGTATCTTCTTTGAAACTCTAATAAAATATATCTGTAGTCTGTATATTGAAGATATATCCTGGGGCAGTGGTGTTGCAGTTAAATTTATGTTGGATTGCTGTGCAAATACCTCTAGGAATTTGAAACTTCTAATTAGAAATTTGCTTAAGTACTAGGAATTTTGGAATAGCCATCCACCTGCCAGGTATACTAGCTGATGAACACCATGGACACTTGAAGTATTTGTAGTAAACTTTACTAAAAAATGACTCTCTGTGTAGTAATTAAGATGCTTAAGGCATCTTCAGCAGCAAAACTAGACCATGTCTCAGCAGTTATATTTTAATCATTTCTTTTTGTTCTTATTTCTGCTAGCTCTTATAATAAATTTTTGTAAAAATGGTGCCCAAAGCATGTGTACATTAAAAGTCAATTCACTCATTTACAGCAGAGAGATAGTATTTTAAAATTGTAAGTTCAGAAAATTACTATTGAACAAGATATGATTTTCGGAGGCATCTTTGGCAAATTTTATTATCTCAGTAGGTACCCATTCAACACACATTAATTTACTCTTCCAACTTCAAAGAGTTTGCAGTCAGTTTAGTTACTAAGATGTACATTTTAAGAGTAACTAAAATGTAATATAATAAGAGTTTTTGAAACAACTCATGCGGGGAGTTCTGAGAGCACAAGGACACACAGTACCTGGAGCCTCAGGGAAGGTTTAGAAAACAAGAGTAATTAAGCTGCCTATGTCAAATAATCAGGAAAGAGTAGCAAGAGGGATATTGTAGTGATGAAATGGTTCTGTGTTTTGATTATGGTAACGATTATATAAATATATAGGAGATAACATTGTATAGAATACAGTCAAAACACACACATTTGAGTACATATATATATGGTGGAAGGTGAATAAATTCTGGGATTATACTGATTTTAATGTCTTTGTTTTGATATCAGACTAGACTTATGTAAGAAGTTATTATTGAGGGAAACTGAGTGACAGGTAGCTAAGACTTTTCTGTATTATTTTATAATTTTCTGTGAGCCTATAATTATTGCAACATAATTTTTAAGAAAATATGAAAAAGGAGAATTTGACAAATAAAATTTTACATTAAGACTAATATTTAGAATATACAGGTATTTTAAATCGATGGGAATCGAAAGAGAAGAGCTGTAAAAAGGTAGTTTGTGGCCAGGTTTCATAAGGTATTCTATGCAATGCTAACAATTTTGTATTTCCTGCTGAAATCATAAGTTATTAGTCTGTCTAAGAAACAAAGCAAATAATCAGGTATAACCCATCCAAAAAATACTCAATTAGTGATATTGGAATTTCTGCTGTCTTCTTGTGATAAAGAAGCTATAAGGAGATTTAAGGTGTAATTCAAAGAATAATTTGTGTTTACAAATGAATCCACATAATGCACTTAATTCAATGGTAACAAATAGGAAAGTTTTTCTGGGCTTTTATCTTCAGGTTTTTTTGTTTGTTTGTTTGTTTTAATTTTTACTTTGGGCTCTGGTGTACATGTGCACTGTCTGCATTCTGCAGGATTGTTGCATAGGTACATACATGCCATGGTGGTTTGCTGTCTCCATCCCCCCTACGCCTTTGCCTACATCAGGCATTTCTCCTGGTGTTAACCCTCCCCATCCTCCCTCACCCACCCCACTGTCCCTCCCCTCCACTCCCCCCGACTCACCTAGCCCTGTGAGTGTTGTTCCCTTCCCTGTGCCAAGTGTTCTCAATGTTTATTACCCACCTATGAGTGAAAACATGCAGTGTTTGGTTTTCTGTTCTTGTGTCAGTTTGCTGAGAATGATGGTTTCTAGATTCATCTATGTCTCTACAAAGGACATGGATCCTTGTTTTTTTATGCCTGTATAGAATTCCACAGTGTAGATGTGCCACATTTTCTTTGTCTAGTCTATCATTGATGGGCATTTGGGTTGGTTCCAGGTCTTTGCTATTGTAAACAGCACTTCATTGAACATATGTGGGCATGTGTATTTATAATAGAATGATTTATAATCCTTTGGGTATATACCCAGTAATGGGATTGCTGGGTCAAATGGAATTTCTATTTCTAGGTCCTTGAGAAATCGCCACACTGTCTTCCACAATGGTTGAACTAATTTGCACTCCCACCAACAGTGTAAAAGTGTTTCTTTTTCTCCACATCCTCTCCAGTATCTGTTGTCTCCAGATTTTTTAACGATTGCCATTCTAACTGGTGTGAGATGGTATCTCAAAGTGGTTTTGATTTGTATTTCTCTAATGACCAATGATGATGAGCATTTTTCATGTATTTGTTGGCCACATATGTCTACTTTTGAAAAACATCTGTTCATATCCTTTGCCTACTTTTGAATGAGTTTTTTTTTTTTTTTTTTTTTGTATTTCTAGTAGAGACGGGGTTTCACCATGTTGACCTGGATGGTCTCGAGCTCTTGACCTCGTGATCCACCCGCCTCGGCCTCCCAAAGTGCTGGGATTACAGGCATGAGCCACCGCGCCCGGCCTGTTTTTTAATTGTAAATCCTCTTTAGTTCTTTGTAGATTCTGAATATTAGTCCTTTGTCAGATGGGTAGATTGCAAAAATTTTTCCCATTCTGTTGGTTTCCAGTTCACTCTAACAATTGCTTCTTTTGCTGTGCAGAAGCTCTTAAGTTTAATTAGATCCCATTTGTCTATTTTGGCTTTTGTTGCCAATGCTTTTAGTGTTATAGTCATGAAGTCCTTGCCTGTGCCTATGTCCTCAATGGTGTTGCCTAGGTTTTCTTCTAGGGTTTTTATGGTGTTAAGACTTATGTTTAAATCTTTAATCCATCTGGAGTTAATTTTTGTATAAGGTGTAAGGAAAGTGTCCAGTTTCAGCTTTCTGCATATGGCTAGCCAGTTTTCCCAACACCATTTATTAAATATGGAATCCTTTCCCTATTGCTTGATTTTGTCAGATTTGTCAAAGATCAGATGCTTGTAAATGTGTGGTGTTGCTTCTGAGGCCTCTATTCTCTTCCACTCGTCTATATCTGTTTTTGTACCAGTACCATGCTGTTTTGATTACTGTGGCTTTGTAGTATAGTTTGAAGTCAGGTAGCATGATGCCTCCAGCTTTGTTCTTTTTGCTTAGAATTGCCTTGGCTATGTGAACTCTCTTTTGGTTCCATATGAAGATTAAAATGGTTTTTCCCAGTTCTTTTTAATCTTTTCCATATGAAGATTAAAGTGATTTTTTTTTTACCAGTGAAGAAAGCCAATGGTAGCTTGATGTGGATATCATTGAATGTATAAATTACTTTGGGCACCATAGCCATTTTCACAATATTGATTCTTCCAACCACGACACGGAATGTTTTTCCATCTGTTTGTGTCTTCTCTGATTTCCTTGATCAGTGGTTCGTAGTTCTCCTTGAAGAGATCTTTTACATCCTTTGTTAGTTGTATTCCTAGATATTTTATTCTCTTTTATTAATTGTGAATGGAAGTTCTCTCATGATTTGGCTCTCTGTTTGTCTGTTATTAGTGTATTGGAATGCTTGTGATTTCTGCACATTGATTTTGTATGCTCAGACTTTGCCAAAGTTGCTTATCAGCTTAAGGAGATTTGGGGCTGAGACAGTGGGGTCTTCTAAACATAAGATCATGTCATCTATAAATAGGGACAATTCAACTTATTCTTTTCATAGTTGAATGCCCGTTTTTTCCAGTTTTAAGTAGAGTTTATAACACTGAGAGATAAAGGGTTTTTAACAAGCACAATAACAAATGGACATGTGATTGGTATGAGGCATTATCCTGTATATACCATATTGGTATTTTTGTGTATCCTCAGTACATAGCATTTATACACAGAACCACTGCTGCACAGCACAAGAGTATCTGAATAGGCTGAATCAGAATAACGATGTTTATCAGACTGAAAGTTTTTAGTATATATACTCTATATGAAAACAGATTTAACTTGTGAATTGGCAGGTAGAAGTCAACTCTGCCAAACACTACAATTAAAGCCCCCACTTTAGTGCACAGTTCCACCCCTTCCGTCTGCATGCATAACACATTAACAGTATTTAAAGGTAAATGAGGCACTTTGTGGCAACCATAGCCATCATTATGAACATATTCCTCAAAATTTCCAAAACTAAACATTTAACATAAATTTTGTCTTTGGCAAATGGTACTAACATGTATATTGTATTGTATTGTGTTGTATTCTATTGTACTGTATTGCATTTTATTGTATTTTTTAGAGACAGGGTCTCACTCTTGTCACCCATGCTGGAGTGCAGTAGCATGATCGTACCTCACTGTCTCCTCAAATTTTTGGCCTCAAGTCATCTTCCTGTCACATCCTTCAGAGTAGCTGGGATTACAGACACAAGCTCCCCTGCTGGCTGAATAATCATTCTTAATGTTTTGAATTAAACATTGAAAGCATAATACAGTAATTTCCAAATTACTTGTAAAAAATGTATTAAACATTTTGTAAAATATTTTTTAAAAATACAGTACAAAGGAGTTCTATCATTTATATATTTATGAGCTGTATTAGTCCATTTTCAAACTGCTAGTAAGGACATAGCTGAGATTGAGCAATTTACAAAAGAAAGAGATTTACTGGATTTATAGTTCCGCATGGCTGGGGAGGCCTCATATCATGGCAGAAGGCAAGAAGAAGTACGTCACATTTTACATGGATGGCAGTAGGCAAAGAAAGAGCTTGTGCAAAGAAACTCCCATTTTAAAAACTGTTAGATCTCATGAGACCCATTCACTATCACAAGAGCAGCTCAGGAAAGACCTTCCCCCATGATTGAATCATCTCCCACTGGGTCCCTTCCACAACACATGGGAATTATGGAAAATAGAAGGTGAGATTCTGGTAGGAACACAGAGCCAAAGCATATCATGAGCTGACTGTAAAACTTGATGCTTGAGTACGTATCATTTAAAATTTCTATTTTTCATTGAATGATTTGGTAGAAAACAGGCAGGTAGTAGTTTTTTAGAGTTACCAAGACATAGTGTATGAGAGTCATATCAAACAAGGCTTAGATCAATTCAAATCCAATAAACATTTATTCAGTCCAACATAGTTGGTGATGTGTTTCACATGTATTATTTAACTCCCATAACAAACATATCATTTAAATGTGTGAAAGTTATAAAAGACATGCTTTTGAAATTGAGTAGATTAAATCTTAAAGGCAAGCAAAAGGACATCAGAATTATCTACTTCCCAACCACTTTGTAATCACTCCCCACCAACACACACACACACACACACACACACACACACACACACACACACTTGCCACTTGAATCAACAGTTATTTTAAAAGCAGAACGTCTAGTCCTTTGTTTATTGACTTTTCTTGTATTATTTTGAATTCTCCTCATTGATCCTGAAATCTTACTATGCACAAGATATACTAAAAAAGGTGTCATACAGAAAACTATAAACATTTTACTTAACCTGTATTTAGGAGATTCAGGTATTAATTTTCAATGTTCTAAATTCAATATTAATTTTCAATATAAAATGCTTACTTCACAGATTGATTTTTATCAACTAGCCTGGTATTAAATGCATTGCGCTTCCTGGGATAAGTAATATAGCTGACAAAATCAAAGCTTACATTTTTAAAATTCTTATTTAGTTTTACAGTGTTCATAGGTATGGATAAACATATATTTAAGATTCACTTAAATAAAACAATTAGCCTTGCCTAGAATTTTGCTGGCTTACAAATTTCCTTAATGTGATGAAAGGATTGATTCATAATTTGGGGTTAAAAGATTTTTTTCTATAGACAGAAGTAAAGGCTACTTTTCGTCACTGAGAACCTATCTAAGCATGCCACTGTTATATACAAAAAAAAAGAAGAATTTACACATTATAAAAATCTGACAGACCTCCATTAAAAAAAAAGATATGTTTCACTTAGGGCCTAATTGTGCTGTCACTTGTTCTCCTACATGTTCTCTGAGCAGCCATCTAAACTTCTAACAATTTGATAATATAGGACTGCTTGGAGATGAGACTAGAAATAAAAATTTGACTTTCCATTACAAACAAAATCAAAATAATAATTTTTTTACTACTCTTTCACATCTCTGTCTTCTTTGTGTGTAATTTAACTATGTATTATTGTTTATTACTACTATTTCACATCTCTATCTTCAAGTATGTGTAATTTAATTATCTATGATTGTACTTGTTACCTAGAAAAAAATTACTGTAACTTTAAGCTTCAAATTCTTGATATAAAATGAAGTTTTTCACATATAAAAAGATTTATTGACTAATTAACAATTATATAAACCTAAGCATCTTTATGTTTTATCATGTTCTTATAAACTGTAATACAATATACAATTGAATGATAGAGTTTTCTAGTTTTTAAATGGCTTTCAAAATATTTTCACACCATTTTTAAATTTTGTTTTAGTTTACTAATCTCACAATCCTTTCTACTGTTTTATTTCTATTACCACTTTAGGGAAAGCACAATGACACAGAAGGAAATATAGAAACCCTCAAATTAAGAATCTTGGATTTTAGACCCAGTGTTCCACTAACTGCTTAAAGTGTGACCACAAGTAAGTTTCTCACTCTCTCTGAGCCTCAGCTCTTTTGTCCGTATTAAGCCTTAGTCTAGATAATCTTTATGGTGTCTCTACTAATGTAAATATTTTTCTGCTATCAATGTCCTAAATCTGAGATTATCCAGAAATAGAGATTAACATGAATAATGCAAGCAATAAGAGAAAGAAATATTTAAGTAAAAATTAACATTATGGAACATCTATTATTCACTTCAAAAAATATTTTCATCAGAAGGTTAATATGTAATGTCACTGTATCCATGAATTTTTAAATATATTTCAAACTTAATGATACATTTAATCAAAAGTTTTCTTTCTAGACAATTAGAACCTTCTCATTGCATTTAGATAATTCACTATATGGCAATTCAATTATAAACTGGTTTAGTAGAAATTTTCCTTTGGAAAAAAATGGTTTCAAATTAATAGAAGAGCAAGATAATTGTTGACACTAGGTCGAAGAGCAGATACAGCATATTAAATGCATACAGAGAAGCAAGAATCAATACTGTTGAATCCACAAGAAAAAAAAATTAGAGATATATACTTACAAAAGGAATAAACAATAGAGACATGATTATTTTCTTTGATTGATGAGTAAAGTCCTACAGGAACTTTATCAGCAGCATTATTACCTTCTTTTCCTAAAACTTTCATTTTGTATAAGGAAAACATATATGAATCAAATACAAAGAAAGTTGCTCTTTCTGCTTCTCTATGCTTAGGTAATGGTGACCTAAGTAGAAAAACTGGAATGATTCAGGCCAGTAGCCAGTAGCATATTTAGACTTTCATTTAGTCTGGACACCTCTTGACTCCAAAGGGAAGCCACAAGTTCAGGCAAGTGGTAGATTTTAAATGGTCTCATGTGTCAAAGAGGTTGCATGAGCAGACTTAAAGTTGAAGGTAGCATAGAAAGATAAGTAGAACCATATGATAAGAATTTAAACGAGACTGAATTTTAAGCATATTAAATAAATTAAAACCCAAGGTATTTTATATCATCCAAAAAGTAGAAGGCATATGTTAACTAATTGCCAGGTATATATGTTAATAAATGTATGCATATACTTATAAAAGTAAAGTTATTCTAAACCCTTTAACTCATGTAAGAAAATATCTTTTTTTTTATTTTGTCAAATACAAATATTGACAGACTAGAGTTAGGAGACAATTATTAAAGCATCTAGGAGGCTTGCTTCTAACCCCATCTCATACAAGGGGTAGTGACTTCATACATAAAATAATAGAAGGCAAAATTTTTGGAGGATCTTAACTTCTTACTTTACTTAAAATTAAATGTCAAAAATGCACATACTAAATTTAGAGAATTAGCATCTCTGCACTAATCATGGTTAATGACAAATCCCCTCACTTGATAGTCTTCCCACTGAGTTAGTGAAACGTGGAAGCAAAATGTTGATTCCACAGCTCCAAGAGCTTTCCAACCTATGCGGTCATGCTAAAATGCCTTCTGGTCATAGACACTGCAGTTAAAACCACCTATAAGGGGGCAGGTAGAAACTCTAACGCTTGGTAAAACACTAGTTACTTCATCCCCGTCACCAAAAACATTCTGCTTATACAATTCTCTTTGATTTATTGTAGCACAATTGCCCTTTTTATTAATAGAAGCAAGATTTAGATGAATAAAATTTTTTCAGTGTGACAAATGAATAAAAGACAAGGGAGAATATCATTATTGTCTTACTTTTTCATTAAAAAGTCTAAAGAAACCAACTCTGTGTTTGAGCACCAAAATATATAGGTTTTAATTACAAGATAACGCTATTTGGTATTTTAAACTTCTTACATGCTTTTACTTAGGCCGAATACTGATATCAGCACTTAAGAAGAAATAAGACTGCAATGAGGACAAAACCTGGTACAGGAAAGGAAGTGACAGAGGCCAGGAAAACAAAGTAAATAGCAGGGGTCAGATGCTGAAGAAGGAGATACACTAAAAGGAAAAAAACAACAAAAACAAAAACATGTATTTATTATTCAAAATATCTCATTTACAATACTGCTTATTTAAATAATTTTTAACTCATGCCTTTTAAGAATATTTGAAAACTTGGGCTCTTTCAAAACAGTTTGATGATATGAACAACAGACATATTTATAGGAACAAATTAATGACTGTGACAGTAGCTAACATGTTAGATGATACCAATGTGCCATGCAGCATTCTAAGTTTCTTACATGTACAAACATTTAATCACCTCAACAACCCTAGAAAATAGGTGGAATTATTATTTTTGCTCTGAGATCAAAATATTGCTTACAACTGCACTGAAGAAATCAGAATAGGGCCATAGGCATAACCTACGTTCCAGCTTTTATATCTACATACTAATCTTTCCTATTTATTTCCGTAAATGACTCTCTATGCTCCTATGTTAAATCCTTCTTCCACTTGTAACTAGAACTGGGCTATAATAATCCTATCCATCCCATCCCTTCCATAGCCTTCACCTCTCATGCTACCAAGTAATTTTCATCTGCATGCCTCCTGCTATTTCTTTTTTGTCTCATCTTTACTCTTATTATTTCAATAAACCATTATTCTATTTATTTTCTCCCCTTTGAAGTAAAACTCAATGAAACTCACAGTATCTAGTCCTTTTATCCATTCCTTCTTAAACCCATACCATCCACATCTAACCTCTACTCCATTAAAATATTCTTACTAATTGCCAGCAATAGCCTCTATGTTGCTAAATTTAATCATTTTATTTGGCCTTTGGGCATCATTTTTCATGGTTGATCACTCTCTCTTCCTTGATAGACAGTCTCACTTGACTTGATGATACTCATAAAAACAACATTCAAAAAGACAAAGGAAGGAAAGTTCAGTACAGAACATACCGTTTTTAGACAAAGCAATTTGACTTATGTAAATACAAAGGTATTCAGTGTCATTGTTAAAATGCACAGTGTCTAGGACAACGATATCACTAGGACCCGCTTTACCAAATGTCTCAATCCATTTAGAAGTTATAAATGGAGTTTTTAAAAACTGTGAAATAAACAAAATATATTATGTCTTTTTATCTTGGCTTAAATGCTCTTATAATAACAACATTTATTTTGTTGCTTTATTTTTCTGTCCTAAACATTTTTCGTGTTTTGTTCTTTCTGTAATGACCTTGATTTTTTACTCATTCTCAATTATCAAAATAATTGTTGCAACTAAACCTTTACTTGTATTTAAAATGTGATTATATGTCTCTTGAAAAACAAATTGAACACAATGGGACACGCTGGAAAAATAAAATTATTCATATATATTTCAAGTACTATTTTATTCTAATTTAAAATGTTCACTACTTACTGAACTTATATATTATTATTAAAGATAAATAAAATAAATTATTTAAAAGTTAATATTTCAATAAAATTTATTTAATAAACCTGGATATTTAAATTCATTTGGGGGAAATTAAATATGTGTTAGTAAACTGTATAAAAATGTTATTTAGTATACAACTACTTGTCAATGTAGAAAATTATTACTACTCTTCACACACCTTCTACCTAGGCCCCCACGTATACAAGCATAAAGGCAATTTAACTTAATTGATACAAAACATTTCTTAGTCACTATGTGCAAATCCTACATTGCACGATGTGCAATGCTAATTCTTGATTATATCCAGAACTACTTATTGGGTCATGAACAGAAACAAACAAACAAGTAGATTGTATCTACTGTTGAGGAGAAACATTTTGTTTTGCACAAATCTATTGCATTTGTGTTGAAAAGTATTTGACAAGTTACTTTGTCTTCTCAGTTCCACTAATTGAACTGCCCTTCCCTATACCCCTACCAATTGTCTATTTCAATGTCAGCAGAGGCTCAATCCACAAACTATCCCAGCAATGAAACCTAGTCATCCTGTTTTCCAAGGATATGAAGTTAGGTATAGAAAGAAGTACTCTGGAAACTGAAGGGTATTAGTCACCAAAGAAAATATTTTAGGATTATGAATAGTGTTGTTCTGGTTCTGGGTACCTGATCTGAAGAAACAAAGGATTCTGTACATTATTTAATTAATTTGTTCTTGGATGATTGCAAATATGCAAGGCCCTCTATGGAGGCCAGGACAAAGGACTTTAGTGCCTGATTCCTACCACAGTTCTGTGAATTATTATCAGTTATTATTGTATTAAGGTTATTAAATGTGTCATTCATATATGAAGCATGATTATTATAGGTACCACTGATTTATGAACTATAAGTTTTTAAAGATTTCATGAGACTGAGAAGTTAGAGGAAAACAATAAATTGGGATGTGGCCATCCATTCTTAATTAATACCACAACTCTGGTTTTATTAAGAGGAATAATAAACATTTTAGAGAAGGAACTTTTTACTCACACTTTTTGTTTGCTTTTTAAAATATTGCTGGTGAAAAATTATTTAAAAAGCATTGTAATAGACAGTAAAGTATAACTTGGAATAAACTATTTGAGATTTATAGACTAGAATGCACCACAAAAATTGTCAACTTTATATTCATATTGTTCATATTATGAGTTTTTAAAATACTACATTTACTACTTTAAGTTTTTGATAATATAGATAGTTTTTGATGTTGCAGGATTTGGCCTTCTATATTGTAAATCATAGTTTTAATAGATACCATAAGGCATCCTTTAATTCCTTATCTCTCAAAGCAGCTGCACCTTTCGAAGTTCTTAGAATTGAATTGGCATTTGAATCAGAATATAGCCATTTAATTTCTCAGCTATTTCATTATTCTTTGCTCTGCTAGAAACCAGTTTAAAATGATAAGAAAAGAAACAAGTTATGAGTCAAATGAAATTTGTTTAAAGAAAGAAAAAGATATACATTACCTTATTCGTATCGTTATCTGTCAGAAACCAAAGTAAATGCCTAGCTTGTATTGCTTAATTTTAAACTATAGATCTTCAAAAGACTTATTCAAGTTTGCAATAAACTTAGCATACCGAAGTGAAGTGCCTGTGAAAATTGAGGGAAAATTGTGGGTGACATACCTGGGTACTATAGCAGCAGGATGTAATTAGAAAGAGTACAAAACCTCGAAAGGGCTTTTGGCTAATGACAGTGTAGTTAATTTGGAAACATGTAAGCCTAATGATTAATCAGAAAGTACTTCACATATATTTCTACAACATTTATCCTAGATGAAACTGGAGAATCTGGTGGAAAGTGTGTAAAGGCAATAAGATCAGGTATTGGCACTTCTCATGAAAAAAGATCATCAACAATACAAGCAAGTTATGGCAACATAATTGATGTGAACTTTACACAAAAACAAAGTTGTTTTGGAATGCAGCACTATAGACACCTAGCTTTTCTTCTTGTTAAAGATTTGAACATTCGATCATTTGCTGTTGTTAATACTATTTTTACATATTTTTCTTTTCAGCTATGCTTTTATCAAATGGTAATCAATGATATTCATTCCTTCTCCACCTTTTTTCTTCTTCTTTATATAAGAGAATATAAACAAGCAAGAATCTTAGAAAAATAGGACTCTAGAATGTTAAATTGGAATTAAATTGAGAATTATGTCCAACATCCTCATTTTGTGTAAGAGAAAAAAAATTCAGAAGAAGTGATTTAAATATACCACAGCTACTTCCCCAGAATAATTTCAGCAACTCCCATTATTACCATTAGAGACTGAGTTTTAACTATGAGCAAAATCACAGTGATCAAGAAGGCCTTACAGTTTCTCTTAGCTGGACCAAACTTTAAACACGCTTCTTTCTTCCTCAAAGCCCCTGACCCCTGGTTTTCTTTCTTTCCTTCTTTCTTTTTAAGAGCATTTACTTTACAAATCTTGTCATTGTAAATTCATTCCTCTGTTCGTTTGAGGTGTAAATCTTTTTAAAAGCTTCTTTCCAGTTTTACAACTCAAGAATGTCTTTCTCAAAGAACTGGGAGGCATTCCTTTGAAATGTAATATTAAGGTAGATAGTGCCCCTATCTTTCAATTCCTATGAGAAAATAGAGGCCTAACTTCTGCAGGGAACTGCCTCCCAAAGGACCTCTACCAAAAAGGGAAAGTTTACTCTTTTTTTGGGCAAAGGCAGTAAGCAAACACAAATGGTCTATAACTCACCCTCCTGCCTCAGCTTTTAAAAACTCCTAGCCCTTCGTTTTTGTTTCTTTGGTTATTGATACATAATAATTGTACATATTTATGGAGTTCATGTGATATTTTGATACATACATATAATGTGTGGTGATCAAATCAGAGTTTTATCTATCACCTCAAATATGCATCTTTTTGTGTGTTGGGAACATTTCAAATTTTTGCTATTTTGAAATACATAATTAATGTTAACTAGAGTAACACTACTGTGCTGTTTAACACTAGAACTTATTTCTTCTATGGGAAGGGAGAGGTGAAGAGAGGTTGATTAATGGACCCTTGTTTAAGCAGAGCTTAGTTCATACTGAGTTCTGCCTCTACCCACTATTTCGATAATAATTCAATGACCTTGAATAAGATCATCTTGCCTAATTAACTTTGGTTTAATTTATTCTTCAATAGCAGCCACATGCATTTGGTCAAATAACATCAGAACATAGCATGTCTGGAAAAATTAAGTAATATAACTGATGAAATAGCAATGTAAATATGTAGTTTTGGGGGGATGTGAAAGACATTGATAAATTTGGGGGTTTTTCTTAGATACAAGAGAAGGTGAACAAATATTAAGAATGTCTCAGCATGTCTCTGAAATGGAGCATCATTAAGAATAAACTTAAAGTCTCTTAATATGCTTGTCAACTTTGCTTTAGACTCTAGCATGAAGGATATTTAAGTTCTACTCTTTTGAAATACTTATTATTTTGAAATGTCTACATTTATGATATAATTCACATATTTTAACTAAGAAGATTTGATTGAGTAATAATGTTTGCTTTTTCCTGTTGAAAAGAATTCACATTGAGGAAATGCATAGTTTATCAGTGTGGCAAAAGATATATAGTTGTGATACAGTCATAATATCTAATCACAAGAAACTTCCTGAACCAGGCACTGTCCTTAGTTGACACAAGTATAAATTTCAGTTAGACATTTAGATTTCTCAACAATGAGCAATATGATCAAAATACAGTTATATTACACACGTACATACAAACACACACATTTGGCTTTCATGACTCATCTAAAAAAATTTTCAATATATAAAGATGATAAAGATAAAAAAATGTCATAAGTTAAGCCAGGATTCTGCCATTTTGTGTAGTGATGATGAGAAAACATCAATAATAGGATAAGAGCTAATTACTAACTCATGTTAATACCATATTTCATTTCAGTTTGTTTGCAATTTAGAATTATTCTAATTACAAGTCACTCACTGGTCCCTCCTTTCTGATACCAAGAAGGGTGGATAAATCTCAGATAAATTTTAGTAAACAATATATTTGCCCTGCATTGTATTTATCTTTTCCCTCAACCTGTCCCCAAACCTCTCCTTAACTCTGGGGAAGATACAGAAAAGAATATAGTAACTGTATATTTCAAACATTTCTCATTTTTAGTCATTACTCACTCTTGGGAATTTTTTTTTTTTTGGTTACCAGATTTGCTTACTAGATTCAGATAGTGTTTGTTTAATTGAAAATGTCAAGTCTTTACTAATGTAGTAGCCACATTCTGTGTTTTGATAGGCTAACTTTTAACAAGTACTATTATAGTTACGAATGGTGTCACCAAATTAATTATAAATCAGTATGATGAACATGGAAATATTGCAAATCTAGCTATCTTTAAACAAAGAAGTATTCAGGCTTCCACTACCTATACATACTGCATTTCTCTCTGTGTTACTTTAATTTCCTCACATCCAAAATTTGGATGGCTGCATAAGGGCTTGCTGACAGCCGTGAAATGTACTCAGTTTCTTATAGATGTAGCATCATTATCAAAGAAAATATTTACTTGAAAATTAATATATGTTTATTTATGTTACATATTAACTAACAATGTTCAATTCTTTTCTAGCAAAGCCACATATAAATAATCATAAAGTAATCATTCTATTTTTTTGAGACAAATAATAGAAATTGTCAGGTGTATCAATGGAAAACATTCTAGGGATGTTTAGAGATTCTTTTGCTTCTTAGGCCATATTGGAACAAAAACAACAGGAAAAAAGTTTATTGATGAAAAGCTTGAGGTTCATGGATAGGTAGTAAAATATGGAAGAATGCTACATTTTATTCATATGATTTTCTGATATTTTAATATATGTAAGTAATTAAAACTGAATGAGTATTAACTGAGCACCTTGATGCCCAGTCAATGCTTTTCAGGGAAGAAGTCAATTAGTTTATAAAAGGTTAAAATAGCATAAAGAAAATAACTTTATTGTTATTTTTTATCACGAGAAAGGCTGTGGTACCATTATTTTTATACTCTTAGTTACAGTATTATCTCGGTGGATATTTCTTTGGGTGTGTTGAAGTTTTCAAAGAAGATTTTATGGTAGTTATAAAACTTTCCATTATAATATCACTTAAAAACTATTTTAAATAAGAAAGATGAAATTTTAAAGTAAAATAATTTTTGCTAAATACTTTGTTTTATGAAATATTTATTTTTAAGCCCATTTTTATTGGATATATTTAAGATGTACAAGATGGTATTTTGATACACATACACATAGTGTAAACAAATTAACATTCCTATCACATTCAACATTTGCTTTTCTGTAGTAGGATTCACTGAAATCTACTCTCTTAGCAAGTTTTCAGTATACAATACAACATTATTACCTATATTCCTCTTGCTTTACATTAGAGTTCCAGATTTATTCATCCTACATAACTGCAAGTTTGTATCTTTTTCTACTTTTTATCTATTTCCTCCCAGTCTCCACTCTTGGTAAGGCACTGATAATTTCAAATAAATAATCTCATAAGAAAATTATGAATTTTTGTTCTCTCATGAATTGAAATTTTCTTTTGAAATCTAGTATTATTTTTAAGTCCGAAAATAGGACAAAGTAAGTTTTTATACTATATTGCTGAAAACATAGCATGCTAGCCAATGTTATTATCTCATTTTAGATATGCATATATTTTTGAAAATCCACCTGAAATAGCCATTAATTTTGTATATGTAAGCTTACATTAGGCCTGTCTTTCCATGCATAAAAATTTGTTTCAAATTGAGGTAGATGTTATACAAATGAAGTCCTTTTGTAATAAATAGGGAAGGACTTTGGCAAAACTACACCCCAATCATGTTGTCTAGGCTTGTGCAACGATTGCCTCAAACTAATCTTCACTCTATTACATGTGAAGAAATTGAGTGAGACTTAAATCTTAAGAAATACTGGCTTTTGGCATTACACAATTCATTAGGGTGCTGTGTTTGTCCTTTGTTTTATAATCTTAAGGTAGTTGCTGCAGTGCTTTCCTGTCATATGTAAATGATATGGAAGGTAAACTGGGGTTTCAAGACATTACTCTGACTTATGCACTCACTTTGTTTGCTAATGGAACTCTTTTAAGATACTCTAGCCACCAATTCCAATGTTCCACACAGGACAGTGGGATGGCACCTACAAGTGCCATTATAAAGCATGATATGTGAGTATTGTTAGCTGCTTGCAATGTCAAAAGTCTGAGCTGGGGAATCTATAGGCAGAGCTGTAACCTCCCAAACACAAAATAGTGCGGTGACCTAAGTACTTTGTATTCTCTGAGACCAGATACAAGAGTTCAGGCTGACAGGCCAGGCTGGAGATCTAAGAGTCCAGATACAAAGGGCCTGACAGATGCTCTATCTCCAGGGCACTTCCCTTTCAAGCTCTGGCAAGTGAACTTTCCTATCTGTTTGGTTCTCTCCTATAGGAGAAACACTTTGGGTGAGAAATCTTAGAGAGGTAATGTAAGAGTAAAATACATTTGAATATGTTGAAATATATGTTTTTACATTTATATCAAGATTTATGAAAGGTGGTAATTCTGTCCTGTGGCATTCTCTGGGCTTGCTTAAGGAGCCTCTTTAACATACACTAGTCGCCAATTACAATCCTCCTTAAAGACGTTAATGGGAAGAGAACTAAATTTACCAATGAGGAATGAGAAAATTTGTTTTCTGTGACTTATGTGTAGATTCCTAGACATTAGCCTTAATTCAGCACTAAGATACCTTGAGATGCCAAGAGAATCCTTTAGTTTAGATTCTCAGTGGGGCCCCTTTAGGCCTTTGTGTGACATAACACTTATGCTCAAGTAGGACTTTGATTATGAGTCAGCTGTAAATTTTATAAAAGCAAAAGCTACTTACATAACACTAATAAAGTAATTTAATTTAATCAGTTAATGAAAATGTTATCAAGTAACTGGACCAGATGGTAGCCTAACATTTTCACTTTCTAATTTAATTTACATAATTTAAAAAGAATATGAAAATTCCATGACTTGACTTCCACTCCTATAAATTAGGTCCAGTCAATATATTCAGTGTTTAATGACATTTAAAAACTCTGTAGCTTTATTTTCATTAATTTACCATGTATATGAAAAACAGTTCCTAAATTGCTTCTATTTAAAAGCTTGCCATTTTTTAAAAGCTTTGAAAATTATATAAAGGTTGCAAGAACTGTTCATCAAACGTCTGTACACCTTTATGTATATTTGCCAATTTTCATCATTTTACCATCTTTACTATATCTTATCTTTTTTCTTTCTCTCTCCCTTTTTCCTGTCTCCCTCTCTCTATCTCTCTGACATTTCTGTCCTTTGACTGAACCATTTGAGAGTAAGTTACAGACATGACCAATTATCCCTTAATAACCTGTATCTCATAGGAACAAGGACATTCACAGTACAATTAACATGTTCAGAAACTTTACTATTGATATAATAATTAAAGTTAATTCACTATACTCCAATTCTTTCAATTGTCCCAGTGATCTCCATATATATTTATATGGAGATCTATAGCTATATATACATGATATTTTTAATTGATCCAGAATAATGCTTTTATTTATTTGTGTGCCTCTTTAGCCACCTTTACCCATAAACAATTCCTCACCTTTTCTTTACATCTCATAACAGACACTTTTAGGAGAATACATGGACTTCTCTTTGTTTTCACATGACTAGATTCAGATTACACATTTTTGGCAAAAGTTTAACACAACACACAGCATCATGTGGTAATAATGTCCATAAGTCCCAGTGGTTGTGTGTTAATTTGATGAATTTAATGTAGGTGGGATCTTTATATCAACAAAATAGTTGTAGCCTGTTGAGATTCTCTGAGACTATGTAAGTATTCCATTCCCATCATATTTTAACTGACAGTTTTGGCATTCATTAACTATTCTTGTCTGAAATAAGAATAAAAAAAATTGGTGCAGGGAGATTTTTTTAATCTATTGTTTTTATACCTACTTTATTTATTTATGTATGTTCTTACTTAACATCACTATGGGCTCATATTCAGTGGATTATAATCCATTCCATAATTGTTCCATAATTGGCTAGTACAAACATTTTTACATTGACTTGAGTCCCTCCCCTTTTAATAGTATTTTCTTACTTTCTGGCATAATGAAGTGTTACAAGTTTATTTTGTACTTTTTCTGCCCCATCCTTCAAATCAACTATTTCTTCAAAACTTACTTGTTCTCTTAAGTGAAGAATAGTCTGGAGAAGCAAGATATATTTGCTTGATGCATTAATGCCTATCAGGTTGATATTCCACTTGGATCATTTTAATGAAAGAACTATAGGTTAGTAGTAGGAGGGTGGGTAGATAGATATATTGATAGGTAGATTTTAAAAATCATGTTTTTATTGTTATCTTCAATTCTAAACACCGCAGATTTCATCCTTGCCTTACTAGATCCCCATTCCATATTTGTTTTCTCGTAACATGAGTGCCTGCTTCTCATAATGTCATACATTTATATTTGACATGTTTATTTATTTGCTTAATTTTACAATATGTATGCCCTTACTCTACAGAAAAGTGTTAACATAGTGGACTTAAATTGCTACCCTTGAAAAGGTCTGCTTGCAAGATGAGCCCTTGGCTGGGAATTTGGATTTCAAGAGTGTTCACACATTCCTAACTGGTAAGAATTGCTCACTGTGTCTAAACTGTTTGGGTAAGCAATATGGCATATCCTGAATACCTACTTTCCTTCTAAGAGTCTGGAATTTTTGTACATACCAGGTAGAGGCCCCTATTTGACTAGGCCCAGTAACAATTGTGGGTGATGATTCTGTAACAAGTTTCCCAGTTGAAAACATTTCACATGTTCTTGCTGGGGAAACTAAGCACATTCTGTGTGATTCCACTGGGAGAGGACCCTTGGGAAACTGTGTTTGGTTTCCCCAGATTTGCTCCATGCAACTTCTCTATTAGTTAATTTTGTTCTGTATTCTTTTGTTGTAATAAATCACAGCTGTGAGTAAAACTATGTGCTGAATTCTATGAATCCCTCCAGGGAATCTTCAAACCAGTAGTCCTGGGTACCTCTGACACATCTGCAAACAGAACACCTCTAAGGAGAGTTTTAAAAATTATATCTTTCTTTTTCTTGTCATTAGACTAAAACTAGTCAGAAATACAGTCAAAAATTACCCTTTTTCTTTTTACTTTTTGTTTTGAAATAAATGTAAATTTATGATAATGACAAAAAAGTACAGTGAGCTCCCGTATACCTTGCAAGAAGTTTCCTACAGTGATTATAATTTACGTAACTATAATTAAATATCAAAAAGGGAATTGGCCTCGGTATAGTGTATGCCTGTAGTTCTGTGTGACTGTGAATTCAGGTAACCACTATGACAATCAACCTATAGAACTATTTCTTTGCTTAATTTAATTTGCTTAATTATTTATTTGCTTAATTTTACAATATGTATGCCCTTACTCTACAGAAAAGTGTTAACATAGTGGACTTAAATTGCTACCCTTGAAAAGGTCTGCTTGCAAGATGAGCCCTTGGCTGGGAATTTGGATTTCAAGAGTGTTCACACAAAGGTCTCCTTCAAGCTGCTTTTAGTCATATGTTACTCTCTTCTTACCACCACGCCTATCATCACTAGAAATACTGATCTGTTTCCATCTTTATCGTTTTGTTCATATGAGAATGCTATATAAATGGAATCATATAGAATGTGAGCTTTAGGGATTGGTTTGTATTATACAGTAATTCAGATGAGATACTACCTGTATCAGTAGGCCATTCCTTTTTTACAAATTTAATTGACTTTGGAAGTATGATCATTTTAATGATACTGATTCCTCCAATCCATGAGCATGGAATGTTTTTCATTTGCTTGTGTAATCTCTGAATTATCTGGGCAGTGGTTTGTAGTTCTCATTGTAGAGAACTGTCACCTCCCTTTTTAGCCCTATTCCTATGTATTTTATGCTTTTTGTGGCAGTTGTGAATGTTATTGCATTCTTGATTTGGCTCTCTGCTTGGCTGTTGTTGGTGTACAGAAATGCTAGTAATTTTTGTGCATTTATTTTTGTATCCTGAGACTTCACTGAAGTTGTTTATCAGATTAAGGAGATTTTGAGATTTTTCTAGATATAGCATCATGTCATCTGCAAATGGTGATGGTTTGATGATGGTTTGACTTCATCTCTTCCTATTTGAATACCCTTTATTTCTTTCTCTTACCTAATTGCCCTGGCCAGGACTTTCAATACTACCTTGAATGGGAGTGGTAAGAAGGGCATCCTTGTCTTGTGCTGGTTTCCAAGGGGAATGCTTCTGCCAATTCAGTATGACATTGTTTGTGGGTTTGTCATTTATGGCTTTTATTATTTTGCAGAATCTTCCTTCAATACTTTGTTTATTGGGAGTTTTTAACATGAAGCTGTGTTGAATTTTATCAAAAGCCTTTTCTGAATCTATTGATAAAATCATATGGTTGTTGTCTTTAGTTCTGTGTATGTGATGAATCACAATAATTGATTTGTGAAGGTTAAATCAAACTTGCATCCCAGAGATAAAGCCTACTTGATCATGATGGATAAGCTTTTTGGTGTGCTGCTGGATTTGGTTTGCCAGTATTTTCATTTTCTTGAGGGTTTTTGTTTGATGTTCATCAAAGGTATTGGCCTGAAGTTTTCTACTTTTTGTCATGTCTCTGCCAGGCTTTGGTATCCAGATGACGCTGGCCTCATAGAATGATTTGGGAGGAGTCCCTTCTCTATGATTTTAAAAAATAGTTTCAATAGAAATGATATCAGCTCTTCTTTGTAAATCTGATAGAATTTGGCTATGAATCTGTATGGTCCTTGCTTTTTTTGGTTGTAGTCTATTTATCACTGATTCCATTTTAAAGCTTATTATTGGTCTGTTTCAGGATTCAGGTTTTTCTTGGTTCAGTCTTGAGAGGGCATATGTGTACAGGAATTTATCACTTTCTTCTAGATTTTCTAGTTTGTTTGCATAGAGGTGTTCATATTATTCTCTGATAGCTATTGTATTTCTGTGGGGTCAGTGAAAATTTCCCCTTTGTTGTTTCTAATTGTGTTTACTTGGATCTTCTCTTTTTTCTTCGTTATTCATCTAGCTATCAGTCTATTTTATCATTTTTTTTCTTTTTCAAAAAACAACTCCTGAATTCAATGATCTTTTGAATGTTTTTTAGGTCTCTGTCTTCTTTAGTTCAACTCTGATATTGGTTATTTCTTGTGTTCTGCCAGCTTTGGGGTTGGTTTGCTCTTGGTTCCCAGTTATTTCTGTTGTAATGTTAGGTTCTTAAATTGAGTTGTTTCTAAATTTTTGACCCAGAAATCCCATTATTTAGGTTATCAAATTTTTTCATAATCCCTGACGAAATTCTATTTTCTTAAGTCTGCTTTGTCTGCAATTGATATAGCTACTCCCACTTTATTTTGATTAGACATGGTATGATATATCTTTCTCCATTCTTTGCTTTTTCCTTAGATTTGAAGTGAGTTTCTTGTACAGCATAAAATTGGGTCTTATATTTTTTAGCACTCTAAAAATCTCTATCTTTTAATTAATGTCTTTCAATTATTGATATAGGTGGATTAATATCTAGTATATTTGTTACTGATTTCTATTTGTTGCCTTTATTCTTTGTTTCTATTTTGTTTTTCACATGTTTTGTGGTTTTAATTGAGCACATTATATAAATTCTTTTTTCTACTTTCTTATCATCTTTTCATGTCAGTTATACTTCTAAAGCCCACTTTAGAAATAACACTGTATTGCTTCACAATTAGAATAAGTATCTTACATTCACAAAATATTCCTAATTCTTCTCATATCTTACATCATTGCTGTCTTTCATTTTATTTGTACAAAAGCATACATAATCTGGCAACACTTTAAATATTTTACTACATTAATTGCTTACATGGTTTCTGAGAAGTTGAATATAGTTCTAATATTTGCTCCTCTATAGATATTTTACCCCTGGCTTTGTTCAAATTTTTTTAATTTTTGATTTTCTGAAGCTTGAATATGTTATACGTAGGTATAAGTTTTTTGGTATTTATGCTGCTTGGTATTCTCTAAGCTTTCTGGATCTGTGGTTTGATATCTGACATTATTTTAGGGACATTTTTAGTCATTATGACTTTTAATATTTCTTCTGTTCCTTTCTTTCTTTCTTCTATAGCTGGTATTCTCAATATGTGTATTGAGCTGGTATTCTCAACATTACACTGTTTGTAACTCTGGAACTAGTTGTTCCAGAATTCTTGGATATTCTGTTCTCAGCTTTTTTTTTTGTTTGTATATTTTCAAAGTCAGAGATATTTTTCTCATCTCCTCCAATCTACTAAGAAGCCTATCAAAGGTATTTTTCATTTATTTTACAGTGCTTCTATCTCCAACATTTCTATTTGATTCTTTCTTATAACTTTCCCGTCTACTTACATTATCTACCTGTTCTTACATGTTGTCTACTTTTTTCATCAAAACCTTCAGCATATTAACTGTAAGAGTTATTTAAATTAAATTAAATTAAATTTAAGTTCCTGCTTGGATAAATCTAATATTAATATTCCTGTCAAATCTGACACTATTGTAATGCTTATTTAGCTTTCTCACACTGTGTGGGGATAATTTTTGTTTTGCCTGTCAGTATATCTTCTAGTTTTCCTTGGAATGTAAACATGATATATTTAGTAATTTTTATTAAAAAAGGCAGTACATTTTTCTTTAGTAATGTAGTTGTAATGTGGAGGCAGAAAGAAGAAAGCAATCTGTAGTCTTATTCTTAGGTCTTAGTCATTTGGGGAGTTTGTGCCTCTGGCCTGTGGACTTCACCAGTGCTTCTTTGTTCCCTCCCCTCCTACTTTGGTGGGACAAGGTAAGTATAAGGTGCTGGATTTTTAGTATTTCCCTTCCTCCGCTTAGTAGGCTAGAGGCAACTGAAGTACGGTGTTTTACTTGCCCTGGGTGGGTTAGACTCTGGTAAAGCTAACAGATTAAGGCTCTGATAAAAATAGTTCTTCTGAGAAAAAGCCTTTTTTTTTTTTTTTTTTGGAGACATAGTTTCGCTCTTGTTACCCAGGCTGGAGTGCAATGGCACGATCTCGGCTCACCGCAACCTCCACCTCCTGGGTTCGAGCAATTCTCCTGCCTCAGCCTACTGAGTAGCTGGGATTACAGGCATGCACCACCATGCCCAGCTAATTTTTTGTATTTTTAGTAGAGACAGGGTTTCACTATGTTGACCAGGATGGTCTCTATCACTTGACCACGTGATCCACCCGCCTCACCTCCCAAAGTGATGGATTACAGGCGTGAGCCACCAAGCCCTGCCGAAAAGCCATCTTAAGAACAGAGCTCTAGTATATTTCAAAAGGGTTACTTCTACCCTCTTCTGCTCAAAGCAGAAGGGGATTTTTTTCTCTGACATTCAGTGTGATGACCTGTATAACTCCTAGAAATAAACACACACACAAAAAGCATTAGGGTTCCTTATAAATGAGGCCCCCTGGAGATTTTAACTCTCAGACTTGTCCACACTGAGCCTCCAGCAACTGTCTAATTACCATTTAGGTTTTCTTACCATGATAAGTGGTTCCTGGGGAGACATCTGCTCTGATAAGTGTTTTTTGTGGGTGTGTCTGTCTTGTTCCTCCAATTTTGGGCACTGTGGTTTACCCCATGATCTCTCTTCTTTGAAATATCTAAAAAGCTTTATTGACTTTTAAAATTTTTATTTAGCTTTTTATTTGTTGTTAGGATCATGCAGTGAATTCTAAGCTTCTTGCAGGAAAGACCCAAATTAGAATTTGCCCATTCTCTTTAAATTGCCAAATAAGATTGTATGGTAGGGATGTACCACAATTGCCCTAATCATTTAACTTTTAAAGGAGTTTTGGCTGTTTCCATTTTGAGGTTATTAAAAATAAAGCTACTATGAACATCCTTGCACCGGTTTTGTATAGGTGTAACCTTTTGAATAAAAGCCATGTGATTGCTAGTTATATGGCATGTACATGTTTTTCTTTTCTGAAATTTTAGAGAAAATGTGAAACTGTTTTGAGAATGGATATATCATATTACACTTCCACCAGCAAGATCTAGGTTGTCATCCTCGCCAGAATTTAATGTTGTCACATTTTTAAAATATGTTTTATCTGCTCTAATAGGTGTGTAGTAATATGTCCTTGTAGTCTTTATTTCCATTTTCATACTGGCTTCTGGTGTTGAACATCCTTTCGTATGGTCATTTGCCATTCATATATCCTTTTTGTGAAATACCTGTTTATATCTTTTGGCCATTTTGTATTTGGATCTCTTTAAAGCAACAGCAGTTTAAAAAGGATCATTATATAATGATAAAAGGCCTTGTCCAACAGAAAAATATCACAATCCTAAATATGTATGCCTCTAACACTGGGGCTTCCAAATTTATAAAACAATTACTAATGGACCTAGAGAAATGAGATAGACAGCAACACAATAATAGCAGGGGAGTTCAATACTCCACTGACCACGCTAGACAGCTCACCAAGACAGAAAGCCAAAAAAGAAACAACATATTTAAACTATACCCTGGAACAAATAGACTTAACAGATATTTACAGAACATTCTACCCAACGATTGCAAACTATACATTCTACTCAATAGCGGATAGAACTTTCTCCAAGATAGACCGTATGATAGGCCACAAAATGAGCCTCAATAAATTCAAGAAAATTGAAATTATATCAAGCACTCTCTCAGACCACAGTGGAATAAAACTAGAAATTAGCTCCAAAAGGTTCGTTCAGAACCATGCAAATACACAGAAATTAGATAAATGAAATCAAGATGGAAATTTAAAAATTATTCAAACTGAATGACTATGGTGACACAACCTATTAAAACCTCTGAGATACTGCAAAGGCAGTGCTAAGAGGAAAGTTCATAGCCCTAAACGCCTGCATTGAAAGTGTGAAAGAGCACAAATAGACAATCTAAGGTCACACCTGAAGGAACTAGAGAAACAGGAACAAACCAAACCCAAACCCAGCAAAAGAAAGGAAATAACCAAGAGCAGAGGAGAACTAAATGAAAAGGAAACAACAGAAATAAAAAAGAAAAAAAGATAAATGAAACAAAATGCTGGTTTTTGAAAAGATAAATAAAATTGATAGACCACTACAAGCATGATTAACCAAGAAAATAAGAGAGAAAATCCAAATAAGCTCAATCAAAAACAAGACAGAAGATATTACAACTGATACCACAGAAATACTAAAGAAATAAGACTACTATGAACACCTTTATGTACATAAACTAGAAAACCTAGAGGACATGGATGGATAAATTCCTGGAAAGATACATGTTTTCTAGCTTCAATCAGAAAGAACTAGATACTCTGAACAGATTAATAGCAAGCAGTGAGTTTGAAATGGTAATTAAAAACTTATCAACAAGATAACCTTGTTATCTGAGCATTTAAAACTCCAGTGTTCCAAGAACATAATTTGAAAAGAAAATAGATATATTGGTGGAAATATGGGAAGTAGGAAAGAACCAGATGAAATTATAAGATTAATGGTATATATTAGTAGCGATAATGGACATTATGTCAAATTATTGAATGTATTGGATTTTATCCTACTGAATCATCAAATACATCAATTGCTTTCGGGATGAGTTGTATGTTTCTTACAAATGTTAATATTAAAACAAACTATCCTTTCTTATTTTATAGAGACATAATAATTCATTCTAAGTAATGGATCTTGAGTTGTTTTTCTCATCTAATCAGAATGTACAATGGAGATTTGTATTTCTTTATTCATTTTATCTACAAATATACATATTCAAGTGTTGCATATACACACCTTTATGCACATTTCTCTCTCTCCATATACACAGAGACAGAGAGACATATTCCTAGACTTTCCTGAAATGTAATACTCTTTAATGGGATATATTTTTCTAAATTCACATTCCCAGATAGCTCTGTTTTGACCTTTCTATGGAGTGATGTCTTTACATTCTTCCTCTGCTACTTTTATGTTTCTTAAATGTCACAATATCAATTGTTTTTAAGATCTTACTGTCTCTTATATTAACATTTCTTGATATTTCATTGGTATAAAATATTCCTGTATTTCAAAACTATCAGTGCTGTGGATTTTTATTTTTCCTTACTGGATTATGTTGGAAACAAATTCCTTAGTTTAAGGCAGTTCTTTATTCTCCTTGGTTCTATATACATCTATAGCTCTATATAAATGATAAATAATAACTCTCAAGCCAAGCTACTTAACTTCCTTATTGACTATTTGGACTTCCTTCAAGAGGATACATAATATCTTTCCCTGAATGTGGTGGTAATAAAAAGTAAAAGAAAATTAATCTGAATACTATTTTAAGATTTTATTGATGAATATCTAGAGATAATATGTTTACTTAAAAAAATTTCTAAAAAAACCTGACTCAGGCTTTAAAAGCAAATATATCACAAAATTATTTTAGTTATTGTACTGTGTCATACATGTATCTTGCACCATTTTTCTAAAATTAGATTGGGTATGTCATTTACAAATTCCTTTTAAAAAGGAAAGACTAAATTTAACAAGATAGGTGATATCATCTTGTCTTTTGCTATCTTTTGAGTAATTCGAACCTTAATAGACTTCTGAGACACCACTATAGCCTAACAAATGGTGTAAGGTTTAAAGCCTAGGATAGTAGAAGATGCCACAGGAAATGGATTTGAATCCTTCAGCAATCTGGAAAGAAGTTTTTCAGATGATAACACAGGATCATGCTCAAAGTAATTTGCAACAATTACCAGAAATCTGTTTTTTTTTAAATATAATGAGACCCTCACTTTTCACATGTTCTGTGAAAAGTCCAACTTCCACCAATAATATTAATATCTAAAAGACAGATAAATATACATGTAGTATAACAATGCAGAATTTCTGGTTTAATATCATACTATAGTTAAGATGTAACCAGTGAAAGAAAATTGAATGAAGGGTACACAGGACAAATCTGTACTATTTTTGAAATTTTCTGTGTTTTATAATTACTTCAAAATTAAGGGCAGAAGAACAAACTTATATTAGTCTTTTCATTAAGTATACTGAGATTATTCAAGGACATCAATTTCTGTATATCTTTATGACCTTTGTTATCTAATTTGTCTATAAAACTATCACAATTTCTACTTTATTTAAGGCTTTTGTAAAAAAAAAAAACTAAAACTTGGGGTATTTTAAAGTATATTATTTACTCAAATGATACAGGTAATTATCTTTCTTACCAGAATAAAACTAAAACCTGAATTGTCTTAAAAGCATTGAAATGTCTCTCTCACAATAGTCTTATTAATGGATGATTATACAATCCAGTATGGAGCCCATAATACAAAATTCATAAGGCACTTTTATAAGTCTTCTTTGTCTTCACTCACTATGGTTCTAAAAGAAAGATACTATTGAACAGATTTATTAAGTGCTAACATATTGCATCTTTGTATTTTTCCATTATTAATCATTTATTTTAGAAACTTTCCAAAATTTATATTTTGTGTAAACTTCAGATAATCTCCAATATATATTATATAACACACATTCATATACATACATGCACACACACACATACACATATTGAATTTATTCCTCTAATAACTTTGGACTAATTCACAATGCAAGAAATCTGTGTATATAACACTACATCTAAACAAACACATTCCTTCATTTAACTCCTAGTTTCAAAATATGATCAATGATGACACACAGTGATATCCTATGAATCTCTTTAAAGAAAACATGGGACTTTTTAAATGCTAAACATGCTTTATTAGATAATAATTTTAAGTGAAGCATGATATTTATAGTGTACATTCAATTACAAAAATGTATATTAAAATAAAATAATCAATTTATATAATTTAAACTTTACTATCTTCCTATGTATAATAGTAGCCAAAAAGTCATTATGTGATATTTATGGAAAATACTTTAAACATATGGAATGAAGCATTTCTATGAACTTTAATTCTTTTGAAACTGGATTGGTAATAATAATAAAAAATAATAGCCAAGATTTTAAACATTTTTTAAATGTCGAAAACACTACCAAATGTTTAACTTGCATGAACTCATTTTGTTCTTACCTTATTCCCCTAAAGCAGTTATTATTGAAGTTTTTTCTTATAAATGAAGATATTATTGACATGGGAGAGAAAACATCCTTTTTTTGTTTATGTTTAGCTACAATAAAAAATTATGTTTAGCTATAATAAATAAAAAATTGTGATCAAATATTGCATATCAGTGTACTGCTGTTACAAAATAAAAATTTTTATTTATGTAAAAAATAGGAAACTGAACACTAATTTCAAGGGTTTAAAAATGGCAAAATGTTTTCTATCAATCAGCTACATGTATATGTGGAGAAACCCAATCTTACATACTTTTCCTAAATATTGTTGGTGACTGATTTTAAGTATGTCGATCCTGAATTATTATTTTTCACCAAATGAGTGTTGTACCACTCTTCCATCCTTACAAAATTATTCTATAACCAGAATTTTTTAAAAACCACCATGCAATTCTTATCAAATAGGTAAATTAATTAATTAAAACAAAGCTCTCTATTAACCATAGTGATAAATGTACACATTAGATTTGAGTTTCCAATTTTACATGACAGAAAAAAGTCACCATTTCTATGCCTAAACAAGACAAATGCATCAATTAAAGTTGAAACATGTATTTTATTCAATCATTTGAACTCTCAAATTTTCAATTTTTCATTAGTGCCATTCACTTGCCTAAGTGCTTAGGATATATCAACAAACAAATAAGACCAAAATTCTGTGTCCCCATTAGCGTACATTCTTCTGGAGCAAGGCAGACATAACAAATAATAAAATTGAAAGGTATATTAGCAGGTGCTAACTTATATGGAGAAAAGCCAAAGTAGAGCAAGGTTAGAGGAACTATGAGTACAGGGGAAATTTATTTAAATATTTAATGTGTGATCAGAGTCAATCTCATCGAAAGGGTACATTTGAGAAAATACAGAAGGAAATGAGCAAGTTAGCCAAACAAAGATCTAAGGGAAGAACACTGAAGGAAGAGGGAACAGATACGGCAAACGTCTAAATGTGGAAGTGTGCTGTATATATTTGCGATAGAACAAGGAGGCTGGTGTGCCAGAGCAGGGAGAACAAAGCTTAATACAGAGGTGGTAGTGAATTAAAGGTAAAGCAGATTATGTAGGGTGTTAGAAGGCACTTTAAGGACATTCACATTTAACTATAAAATAAATTGGGAATCACTTCAGGGTTGTGAACAGAAGGGTGGCAAGACACATTTTAGTTTAACAGAATTAATCCAGCTGCTCTGTTGAGGCTAGACTGAGTATAGAGTGGCTGTGAGGTTGGGGTAGAGTGGACAAGAGAGACTCATTGGAATATGCTTGCATTAATCCAGGTGAGACATGTTGGTGGCTAAGATCAATGAAGGGAATAAGATGTGGTCAGAAACTTGATATATTTTGAAGGCAAAGCAATAGGCTTTTCTTATAGATTGGAAGTGTGAGGTGACAGAATAGTCAGCATGATTCTGTAGTTTGGTGGAGACAGGTGGCAAAAGTATGTGGAGGCTCAAGTTAACTGTGTCAAATACTGAAGGTTAAGATTAGAAAATAGCATAAGAGCAGCTATCCAATAGTAGTCATATGTTGCTTAATCTTAAATTCATTCTTTTAAGCTTTTAAACTTTTTTAAGTTTTCCATTTTGAAACAAATCAGACTTTAAGCATGTGTGCTATTTTTAGAGAATCTATTATCCAACATTGTGGTGTTTTTAGCACAATTTTTAAAATATTTGTAATGGCATGATTATGCACAAACAATATTTTCCAGAGTCATACCTTCAAAATCCAAATAAAGGCCATTTATTTTGGAACATGAATAATGGAATCTAGAATTAGTTATTTTTAAGAGATACAGAAGTTATAAATGATAATGTTATTCCTAACAAGACATGTACTTGGATGAGAACATTTACAGTATTTTTATGTAAAATAAAATAGATGGTGTATTACCTTTTATTTGTATCATACACATAACATTTTTATATTACCTGTCATAGTTATAATATTTCTCCTCTTAGATTAATACAATAGAACTTATCCCCACAAAAATATGCAAAATTGCAATCAATTTGTGTTGAAAAATACCCCTCCTGTTAAAATATCTTTTCCATTAAACTTTTAATAAAGGTCAACTGGATAATGAGGCAAATATAATTATAGTGGAGCCACTAAATTAATAACATTTCAATTCTAAAAGTAATAATTAGAGGAAAATTTAATGGAAGACTCATTATTAGAAAGAATTCTTATTTTGGGAACTGTAATACACACATTTAAAATAAGATTTAAAAACATCAAATGACTGATGGAGTAATTACGAAAAATATAGTTAGATTTTAATGCATACATTATACTGCAGGTGTGAATTTCAGAGTACACTGGAATTATTAAAATGACAAACCCTTTTTGAAGTTAGTAAAGAAAGGCTATTAAACTTGACAAAAATGTTTGTTAATGTAAAAATAGTGCAGAACTGTAATGTAAAATTCCATTCTCCTCTTTTCATACAAGTATGGTTTCAGTATGTTTGGCATATTCAATAATAGTGTTATACTTTTTCCATTTTGCCCACAGTATCAATCACTTCAAGGCTGACTTTGAAACTATACTCAGATGATAGCAGAGACCGGTTAATATCCATGCCGCAAGAGTAACTTCTTTCCCTTTAGCCATACAAAGCATGATGATTTTAGAGGAGAGAAAAATGGAACAGTATTCTAACCAACCAATTTGCATATTGTCCTTACAAACATAAAACATTTCAATATACAGTATTTTACCTTATTGTGTTTATCTTGAATTTGGGGGAAAGAAATGCTTATTTTAATGCTATATCTAAGAGAGCCTGTGCTCAGTTTTTTCCTGGTCAATGCTTTTGCTGTTTTCAGTTGTTGTTGGTGGTGGTGTCCCTTTGTTCTGGGCCTTTTGTTAATCCACACGATTATTTCCCCCATAGAATAACCTTTTAATTGATACCAATATCTTAGATTAAGCTCATTTCATAGGTCAGAGTAACATTTGTAATCCATTCTTAGGCATTATATTTCATATGCATTTTTAAACACATAATTGGATTTTAAAATTGAGTTAAATTGAACAGGCAGGCACTAGGAAATTCTTATTCTATCTCTATATCTGCATGTCTCAATGACAAAAGTTACTAAAAACTTCTCCCTGTGAATAGCTTCTCAACTGCCTCTATAAAATGATAGACAGAGACAGACATAATGGAAACCACAATCTCATGTCTCATCTGGGACTTTGTACAATCCGTCACTCTCTTTCTCTTTCATCTTCCATCTCTCACTTTTACTTGCTTCTTTATCAGCCACTTATGAAAACATGTAATATAAAGTACTTCTAACCCTCATTTTTTCTTCAAAACACTACTGTGTTTCCATTTCTTCACTAATAAAGCGTATGACATGAGTGTATATTGTCTCATTTCTCATTACCTCCGTAAACCAACTTATTTCTTTGACTCATCTGAAAACAATTCTTAATAAATTACTAATAAGTACTTGCTTGATGTATCTAACATGCCTGAATTAAATTTAAATTTAATGTTATATAAATAGTGAAGTGAGAATGTGATCTACACTTTGACCTGATATTGGCTGCTCTGTGGAAAACGATCTATTAGGGAAAAGTGAGCAGGACTGGGTGCAAGGCAACTAATGAGGAGACTGTTAGAGTGTTATAGGAGTGAGTGATAGTATCTTTCCCTTGGGTATTAGGATATTATTATTCTTTAAAAATTTAGATCTATGTTGTATTTTTAAAAAAGAATAGAAATGATTTACTAAAAGATTGGATGAAGATTATTAAACAAAAGAGAAAATCAAGGTTAATTTTTTTTCAGACGTTTATATGTAAATGTTAAACTGACTAGATGTAAGTGTGAGATGCAAGAGTAAGGCAGTAAAAATGTAGATATGGAGTCACCAAACAAAAAGATATTAAGAAATGAGACATAGTAAACTTACCTAAGGGGAGATTGCAATAGGTTTGACAAGATGCACATCATGACCATTTTTGATAAGCCCTGTTTTAGGAGAGAAAATAGAATAAAGCTCAATTAGGGTTGATGAAGATTATGAGAAGAGAGAAGTTGGTGACAGCAAGATATATAGGTACAATTAAGTGTGTGATAAGGTTTTTGTTCTATTGAAGGAAGTAAGCACATAAAAAGTAAATAATACTTCTAAATTGAGGTAAATGCTATTAAGAGAAGAAAACATAGTAGAAAATCACTAAAGAAAATTAGCATTTTGTGATGGGAAAACCATTGATGAAGAAGTGACATTTAAGCTGTCAATGGATTGAGCAAGAAAGTAGAGACCTGGGCTTCTGTTTCCGTGGTTACTCTGCTGGTCATTTTCTGTGTGTTCCTGGGAATAATATAAAGCATGCCCAAGATTCTGAGTATGGGCATTTTGATTGGGAAGGATCAATACGCTAGCTTAAATCAGCGTTGCCTAAATTTAAGAAGAAAGTCTTTAGAACAATGCAGATTTGGACAATCATTATGGTAATTTACTTTCCTCTTTTTTTTTTTTTTTTGAGACGGAGTTTCGCTCTTGTTACCCAGGCTAGAGTGCAATGGCAGGATCCCGGCTCACTGCAACCTCCGCCTCCTGGGTTCAGGCAATTCTCCTGCCTCAGCCTCCCAAGTAGCTGGGATTACAGGCACACGCCACAATACCCAGCTAATTTTTTGTATCTTTAGTAGAGACGGGATTTCACCATTTTGACCAGGATGGTCTCTATCTCTTGACCTCATGATCCACCCGCCTCGGCCTCCCAAAGCGCTGGGATTACAGGCTTGAGCCACCGCGCCCGGCCTATTTTCCTCTTAAATATTCAAGTATCTAAAATAAAAACAGCATCACCACTAAAGACAGAAACTATTTTCATTTTATAGGAGGAAACTTGAGGTTCAAAGATATCAAGGAGCATCTCCAGTTCAAATGATGGATAGGGTTTGATATGTATAAGGGTGCACAGCATATTATTAAGTTAGGACTGTACTTGCTTTTACAAAGGTAAAAAAAATGCTTTAGTTAAAAACGCATACAGTTAAGTGGGAGCTAAAGAATGTCTACTAATGAACAAAGGGGTGGCAACAATAGACATTGGGGACAGCTAGAGGGAGATGGAGGGAGGCAAATAAAGATTGAGAAACCATTGCTCAGTTTCTGATGAGATCAATCAGATCTCAAATCTTGGCATTTTGCAATATCCAGTTAAAAAATCTGAGCTTATACTCCCTGAATCTAAACTAAAAGTTAAAATTATGTATTTTAAAATAACATACAAAAACCTAATTATTTTAGTCAATTCCTATGGCAGCCTTAATCGGACTGTTATTCAGGTATATAGTAACTGTTACAAGGCTGGCAAATTTTAGGCTATTTTAATTGGAAAGAAAGAGCATACAAACCATAATGCATCCATACACTTGAGATGTTAGCATATTCACTGGTCTTTGATTATACAAATCCTGAAAGTGAATTCCCTTGTAGTTAGTATAATTACAGTAAATTTCAATTAATATATGCTTATATGAATAAAAATGTCTAATTAAATGAGTATCTCTTTATGACTATCTATCTATCATCTCTTTTTCTACCAAGAAAGGGGCTTAATGATGGATTCACTTTCAGTGAGAAATAAAACCACAGGAGCATGAGCTGATTTGTAAACAGACTTTTGTATAAAGAGTGACCTCTTGAGGGAGGTCCTATTGTTCTGGCACTCTGAAGAATGGAGTTTACAATCATAGAAGATGTTTAGCATGACAATTAAGCTTGAAAATAACCAAATAAATTGTGCAATTAAAAACAAAAATTCCAAGCTAGAGGAGGGCAGTACAGCCTATTGAGTTCCACCTAGACTATACTCAGTCGAGGAGAAATGGTATATTCTCAAAGAAAATGGATGCTGTTCAGAATTGGAGACAGACACCAAGCAAACAAATGGAAAAAAAGGTTCACATTTCATTTGAGATTTAAAATGATTATACAGAGGAACAAATTCTTAAAAGATGACTTCATAGCCTTATTAATGCCTGTGATTAGTTTTAATTCTCAGAGACGACATATATATGTATCTTTTCTGATGTTAAGGCCAAACTGGTTTAAATGAAACATATTTAGAATACACAGAAAGACATAATTCCAGATAATTAATAAATGCAATTGATTATGGTGTGGGAGGATTGTGCATTCATTTCTCTGGTGCTAATTTAAAGTAGACTAAATTCTCATCTGGCAGGTGTAGTTTTATGTAGCATAGGGATATAGAATAAAGAATCTCCTAAAAGTCTTAAAGTTTTATATTCATAGATTCTCCAAAAATATATGTGATTATTTTTATACTATGTATTTTAAAAGAATCAATTCTGAAATAATTCCTACTAAAAGAATTTGATGCTTTATCTAAGCCCTTTGATGTAAGTATAGGTAAGAATCCTCCAAATTGTCATTTATAATCCATGTTATTAAAAGTGTTACATTTTGTCAAATGTTTTCTTACTGGTTTATAAAATTAAGGTGTAAGTCATAATTGAAATTTCCATTAAAAAGCTTTACTTTAGAGTAATATTATCACTTATATGTCAGCATTAAGCAAAACAAAACGAAACACACACACAAATATATTTACTACTATGTAAAGCATTGCTTGTCATTTAATAATTTTTTATTTTGTTTTAAGATTCTGAAAGATTTAGGAAACTATATATATCAATCCCAAAGCAATTTAGTTTCAAAAAGACATTGACATCACTAAGAAATTTTAAGCCTAAATGTTGATTATGGATATTTTATCAGCAAGTAAATTTAATAAGCATGTTATAAAAATAAAAGTAGCAAATCAGATTCTTTCCTGTGAATCACAGTGTGTGTGTGTGTGTGTGTGTGTGTGTATCTTTAACAGGGCTGGGTTTTATATTCACTACATTCACTATTTTTGGATTAGCAGAAGAGTCTTATCTACATTGGTTTATTTTCAATTTCACCCAAAATCAGGTGCTGGAGGATTTCACTTCTTAACTCCTTACTCCAGTGTTCTTCCCCAATCTGCATATTGGAAATCATAAAGAGGCTTTTAAGGTATATGGATGTCTTGTTCCCACTCCAGACCCATTACAACAAAATCCTTCTAGCAAAGAGGGGTTGAGATCTGAAATTAGTGTTTTTACCTTATTACCATGTGTGTCTGATGTGCATCCAGGGTTGAGACATATGTGACTATCCAGGGCAATTATGGCCTTTGGACATGTGGCAGCTTGTTAGAAAGACTGAATCTCAGACTGCACTCCAGGCCTATGAAATAAGAATTTGCATTTCTACCATATCTTCATATAATGCATGTACAATAACGCTTGAGGACCACTCAATGAGATATGAGCATCTGGAACACTGCAAAGGAGGATTTGTCAATTTGATGTAATTAGTCAGAGTTCAACAATTGTATCAATTCTATTAAATGAGCATGCAGGCAAAGATCCTGGGTAAGGTGAAGCCCTCCGCATATGACAAGGAAAGGGAGTGAAATCATCTCTTCATCCTTCGGACTATGTGGACTGTGGACATGAGGGTCCCTCCTGCAGTCTTATTGGAACATTAAATATGGTTTTGCTCTGGCAGAGACTGACCAACTGCTGGAGGTCAACACTGCACACGTTTATGTGCAGATGCTGTGAGATGAGCACCACTCAGCCCTCCTGAAGTAAGCCCCTTTCTCACTGACAACTCTAGAAACCCCAATGGAGACTGCCTGGTCTAGATTACCTGAATCTCCCCCCAATCTCTTACCCCTTTATTATTGCCTAAATAAATTCTGTCTTGCTTCCTCTCAATTTTAGCTCTTTTAATCTTAAATTCTTTTTTACTCAAAATGTTCACCCGTTCTAAACAAAAGCTGTGGTTTTCAAACCATTGTCTCTATTATGAATTTGAAATATTACTTAGAATCTCAAAAGCAGAATATAGCTTTTTTTTCCTTTGTAATCTTGCAGTAAGGTTTTAAATCTTCCCTGATTAAATAGATGCCTTAAACTTAATAAAAGCAGGGAGGCAGTGAAAATAACTTTGAGGGAACTGATAGATACATTATTATAAATGAATGAATATCTCCAGGTAGTTTTCATTAGACTATTAGTTTTTAGACCTTCTATTTCTTTTCAACTGATGCTTTGATGTAAAGAATCTTTATATTTCTTTTAACTCTAAGATACAACAATTTTATTGATATTATTGACTCAGTGCTTATTTTTCTTTCCCTATGAAGGAAAGTAAAAACAATATAATTTGGATCAAACTGTTAATAGTATACATGAATGTTACTTACAGGACTTCAAGTACTTGCCACTAAAAAAATATATTTTTCTAGCATGTTATCCACGATGTCTAAGAGGTGCTCCCTAATAGGCTGATTTCATGGTCAGAATTTATTACAGTACATTAGAATTATGTCTTTTTCCACAGTAGGATGGTAGCTAGCTGGTATAGGCAAACCATAATACATAATATAGTATATGGTTATCTAGTAATATCTTCTCAAGGTACATACGGCTAAAATCAAATGAGAAACTAATTTTACTCTGTCTCAGAGCACACAGATACTCAAGACCAGCATCATTTGATAATATTATTTAAAATAAAAATCAGTATTAACCTGTGTCTTCATAAAGAGCTATTATTAAAAATATGGTGTTTTCTGTCTAAACAAAGGCATATGTTTATATAGAATTTCATTTATTAACAAATTAAACAGAGTAAGACAAGAATTATTTAAGGAACAAGAACACTGAGTCTATTAGTCAAGGACTATATGGTGTTAACAAACACCTCCCAGCCTTCAAACCTCTTGATGTAGGTTGGTTAGAATTTTTCTACATCTAAATACTTAGAAATCCAAGTTTCCTTGATCTTGAGATGCCACCACACCATCTCAATACATGATGTTCAACTTTGCCAAGATAGAGGAATCAGATTCTTTATGCAAATTTATAAAATAGAAAAATGAATGCCTTTGTTTTTTTTTATATGAATGCAGTAAGGAGAATTCAGTGTTTCTAAAAAAATCAGAGTATAAATCTGCACATATATAAATATATATGTGCTTGAGAGTATGTATATAGACATAGATATATAGTATATCTATGTAACATCTATATACATATACACACTTACATATAGAATGTACTTAGGCTGTGCTTATTTTCCATTATCTTATAACAACTATGTACCTTTGTTCCTTTAATTACCAATATGTATTAGTACCCAGTATGGGCCAGGACATAGCTGTTTTGTTACAAAAGTGATTTAACCATTGGTAGATTATTTAAACATGTCTTATAAAAACAGATGCAGATCTATAATGCCTTGATATATTTCAACTTGTTTTTGTGCTACAGTAATTTATCTGTTGGACATGTTGTATGAGTGGACCATCATGTTCTTGCTTCTAACATCCTATTCCTTTTTTTTTGTGTGAATATTTCTGAGGGAACCATTAGAAACATATATAAATATATACTAAAAAATTACTAGAGTAATTCAACACTCTGGTTTCAGCAACTCTATTTGAGTCTTTTTATATTTGTTGTTTACAACAACTCTGGGTAAAATGTAAATTTTCCCTCAGGTTCTTAAAATAGATGTGTTTTAAAAAATTCTCGGGAGGAACATATGAGTTGAATAACAACAAGTTTTCCTTTTATAAAGCCTCTTAGCATATTTTTTCTTGGGGCAATTCAAACAGACTAAATAATTTTGACACAAATAAGAGCTGCTTAAATTGCAATTTTAAAAGAAGTCTTGAAATAGGTATGTCTCCTCTTGAGAAGAATTGATGTGCATGTAGTATAAAAACTCATTCCAAAAAGATAATTGGAGCATTTTTCTTTCATCTGTGAGGTGATTCTTAATAAGCAAAAAGTGTTCTAATTTTCAAAAGGAAGGGAAATATAAAGAAAAATAAAACCTAAGTCAACTGAAAAAGTTAATGGTGGAATGAACTAACAGTAAATGGAACACTTTAGAAATATTTTCTTCTTTTAAAATATATCTTCTTATAGCTTCTGAAATTAGCATTTATGTACTCTAAAAGCTATAACATAGCTTGCAAGTGATATCAGTAAGTTCTTAAATACATTACAGAACTTTAAACAATTCAGCTTTCTTGGTTTAAGGAGAAAAAAAGTAAAAACTATATGTCTTAGTCCACCTGGGTTTCCATCAAAAGTATAATATACTGAGTAGCTTAAACAACATACATTTATTTCTTCACAGTTCTGGAGGCTAGAAGTCTAAGAACAAGGTACCAGTATGGTTAGGCTCTAGCTTGTGGATGGCTGCCTTCTCACTGTATCCTTACACAGCAGTGAGAGACAGAGAGAGACAGCAAACTCTCTGGTGTTATTTTTTGCACAAGTGCACAAATCCCATCATGAAGGCTCTGCTTTCATGACCTCATCTAAACCTAATAATCTCTCAAAGACCCCATCTCCAAATACCATTTCTTGTGTGGTTAAGATTACCTAACTGAAAATTTCAATAATTTTGTCATTTCAAGAATTTTAAATAGGCCAGGCATGGTGGATCACACCTATAATCCCAGCACTCTGGGAGGCTAAGGCAGGAGGGTCACTTGAGCCCAGAGTTCTAGACCACCCTGGGCAACCAGCTATATTTCGTCTCTACAGAAAACACAAAAATTAGCCGGGCCTGTTGGCACTGGCTTGTTGTCCAAACTACTCGGGAGGCTGAGGTGGGAAGATCACTTGAGCCCCAGAGGCAGAGGTTGCAGTGAACTAAGAATGCACCACTACACTATATATTGAGCAACAAAGCAACATCCTGCCTCAAAAAAAAATTTTAAAGAATGTTAAATAAATAAGATTATATAGTATACAAAATTTGGGCATTGGCTTTTTTCACTTGGAATAATTTTCTGACAGTTTGTCCAGGCTATCATATATGGATAATTCCATTTATTTACTACTAAGTAGTATGTCATGGTGCATATGCATAATAGTTTATGTAACAAGTCATCCATGGAAAGACATGTATAATTTCCAACTTTTATTTTTTGCTACTATAAACATTAGTGTACAAGTATTTGTGCAAATGTATGTGTTCATCTCTCTGGGATACTCAGAAATGCAATTATGGATCATACAGTAGTGGTGTGTTTAGTCATGTAAAAAAACTACCATGCTATTTTCCAGACTGGCTGTACCATTTTACATTTCCATCAACAATATATGGGTAATCTACTTTCTCTACATCCTGATTATTATTTGCTGCTGTCAATGTTTTTTAATTTAATTTTTATCACTCTTACATGTATTTAGTGATATCTCATTGCTGATTTGTGTTTCCCTAATAGCTAACATTGTTGAAGATCTGCTTATGTATTTATTTTCTATTGATACATCCTCTTCAGTAAAATTTCTGTTTATATCTTCTGCCCATTTCCTAATTTGATGGTTTAATTTTTTTACTGTTGAGTTTCAGTCTATTGTATAGCAGTCCTTTATCTTATATGTGATTTGTAAATATTTTCTCCTTGTCCACAGCTTGTCTTTCCACCTTTTTTTTTGAGATAGAATCTCGCTCTATAGCCCAGGCTGCAGTCTAGTGGCATGACCTCCACTCACTGCAACCTCTGCCTCCCAGGTCCTGGTTCAAGCAATTCTCCTGCCTCAGCCTCCTGACTAGCTGGAATTACAGGATGCCCAGCTAATTTTTGTATTTTTAGTAGAGACAGGTTTCACTATGTTGGTCAGGCTGGTCTTGAACTCCTGACCTTGTGATTCAAGAGGCCTCTCAAAGTTCTGGGATTACAGGCATGAGCCACCATGTCCGGTCTGTCTTTCCATTTTTAAAGAATGCCCTTTGTAGAGAAAATATTTTTAATTTTGATGTATCCAATTTTTTAATTCTTTTATGAGTCATGCTTATTGGCATCAAGTATAAGAATTCCTTGCTGTGATAGATATCCTGAAGATAATATCCCTTGTGGTATTTGTAGTTTTACATTGTACATTTACATCTGTAATACATTTGAGTAAGCTTTGGTATTAGGTGTAAGGTTTATACTGAGGTTCTGTTGTTGGTCTATGAATAACCAAATGTTCTAGCACCCTTTGTTGAAACGGTTATTCTTCCTTCATTTAATTACTTTTGACCTTCGTCAAAAAGCAGTAGAAGAAATACAATACAGACACACACACACACACACACACACACACACACACACACACATAAATCTATCAAAATATGTGTTTCATCTACATATATAAAACTGCCAAACACTGATGAGAAGTATCATAGGAGAATAAAATAAGTGGGGAAGATACTCGGTGTAAATGCCAATTCTTCTCAATTTACAGAATAGATTCACCACAATCCTAATCCAGATTCCAGGAAGCTACTCTGTAGATGTCGACAATTATTCTAAAGTTTATATGAAAAAAGAAAACAAATAAAATTTAGTACACATACATAATGGAGTACTATTTAGCAATAAAAAGAGGGCGGAGCTAGAAGACATTATGTTAAGTGAATTAAGACAGGCACAGAAAGACAAACTGCACATTCTCGCTCATTAGTGGGAGGTAAAAATTTAAACAATTGAACCTATTGAGATAAAGAGTAGAATGATGGTTACCAGAGGCTGGGAAGAGTAGTGGGGAATAAAGTGGGGATGGTTAATGTGTACAAAAATATAGTTAGATGGAGTGAGTAAGATCTAGTATTTGATAGCCCAATAGGGTGATTACAGTTGCCAATAATTTACTGTACATTTCAAAATAAGAAAAAGTATAATTAGAATGTTTGTAATGTAAAGAAATGAAGACTGCTTGAGGGGATGAATACCCCATTTGCCCTGACATGATTATTTCATCTTGCATACCTGTGCCAAAACATTTCATATTCATCATGACATGAGGACAAAACTTATACTTTCTTCAGGGTTTTATGGCACAGGAAACAAGAACAATGGGCAACATGTTAGATGCTTGAATCACATGGTTTTTTAATGCTATAACTAACTGTCATTTCTCATCATACACAAAAACACACTCAAAGCGGGTTACTAAGTTCTGGCCTCACCATGGCAGTTAAAATCATTCAATCTGAGTTTCAACATTCAAGTGTAGCTTTGGAGAATCAGAAAACCTCCACTCTGTCCATCCTGGCCTTGTCTAATGTCAGAGTAAATAGGCAGAGGGCCTCCACATAGCTCCCTCTTGCTGCTAACCATGCAGCAAGGGGTGTAGAGATTAATCAGGGATTCGCCGTGCTCAACTAGCCATGAAGTCCTTTTTTGTACTTCATCCCTAGGTGTAATTCTGAGTCCTTCTTCCTGAGTGGTTATGCTCGTGGTGATCTCCCTTGTTGTTTTGATCCATTTGTTTGCCAAAGTCCAAAATCATAATATTTTGCAATCTCCACTACTGCTTACCAAACTTGTTTATCAAAGTCCAAAGTCCCAGAAAAGTCTGGCAAAATCTGTGCCAACATCTTACAATTTTATCTTGTTTTCTGTGTCCTGTTTGGTCAACACATGTTTACACTTTTATTTTTTTTTTTACCATGTCTTGACTTCTTCTCAAAACATGTTTACAACTTTATTATATCTTATACTCCTAACACATCAAAAAAATATATATACCAACTACATATCTATAAAAATTAAAAATTAAAACATTGAAAATTCTCCCTCCAAATCCTCCCTAACTCATTTTATGAGACCAACATCATCCTGATACCAAAACCTGGCAGAGACACAACTAAAAAGGAAAACTTAGGCCAATATCCATAATGAACAGCAGTGAAAAAAATCTTAAACAAAATACTGGCAAACCAATTGCAACAGCACATAAAAAAGCTTATCCATCACAATCAAATAGGCTTCATCCCAAAAATTCAAGGCTGGTTCAACATACACAAATCTATAAACATAATCCATCCATAAACAGAACCAAAGACAAAAACTGCCTGATCATCTCAGTTGATGCAGAGAAGGCCTTCCACAAAATTCAACAGCCCTTTAGGCTAAAAACTCTCAATAAACTAGGTATCAATGGAACATATTTCAAAATAATAAAAGCAATTTATGACAAACCCACAGCCAATATCATACTGAACCACCAAAAACTAGAAGTGTTCCCTTTGAAAACTGGCACTAGACAAGGATGCCCTCTCTCACCATTCCTATTCAATACAGTATTTGAAGTTCCAGCCAGAGCAATCAGGCAAGAAAAAGAAATAAAGGATATTCAATTAGGAAAACAGGAAATCAAATTGTTTCTATTTTCAGACGACATGACTGTATATTTAGAAGACTACACTGTCTCATCATAAAATCTCCTTAAGCTGATAAGCAACTTCAGCAAAGTCTCAAGATACAAAATCAATGTAGAGAAATTACAAGCACCTATACACCAATAACAGACAAACAGAAAAACAAATCATGAGCGAACTGCCATTCACAATTGTGACAAAGAGAATAAAATACCTAGGAAAACAACTAACAAAGGATGTGAAGGACCTCTTCAAGGAGAACTGTAAACCAACTCAAGGAAATAAGAGAGGATACAGACAGATGGAAAAGCATTCCATGCTCACAGTTAGGAAGAATTCGTACCGTTAAAAGAGCCATACTGCCCAAAGTAATTTATAGCTTCAACACTATCCCCATCAATCTACCATTGGTCTTCTTCATGAAACTGGAAAACACCACTTTAAAGTTTGTATGGAACCAAAAGAGAGCCTGCATAGCCAAGACAATTCTAAGCAAAAAGAACAAAGCTAGAGGCATCATGCTACCTGATTTCAAACTATACTATAAGGCTAAAGTAATCAAAACAGCATGGTACTGGTACCAAAACAGAGATATAGACCAACGGAACAGAACAGAAGCCTCAGAAGTAAAGCCACACCTCCACAATCATCTGATCTTTGACAAACCTGAGAATAACAAGCAATGGGGAAAGGATTCCCTGTTTAATAAATGGTGTTGGTAAAATTGGCTACCCATGTGCAGAAAGCTGAAACTGGACCCCTTCCTTACACCTTACACTAAAATCAACTGCAGATGGATTAAAGATTTAAACATAAGACCTAATACCAAAAAAACTCTAGAAGAAAACCTAGGAAATACCATTCAGTACATAGGCATAGGCAAGGGATTAAAATAGACAAATGGGATCTAATTAAACTTAAGAGTTTCTGCACATCAAAAGAAACAATTATTAGAGTGAACCAGCAACCAGCAGAATGCAAAAACTTTTTGCAATATACCCATCTGACAAAGGGCTAATATCCAGAATCTACAAAGAACTAAAGCAGATTTATGAGGAAAAAAAAAACATTCAAAAGTGGGCAAAGGATATGAACAGACACGTTTCAAAAGAAGACATTTATGAGGCCAACAAACATATGAAAAAGTGCTCATCATAACTGGTCATTAGAGAAACACACATCAAAATCACATTGAGATACCATCTCATGACAGTTAAAACTGTGATCATTAAAAAATCTGGAGACTGGAGACAACAGATGCTAGAGAGGACGTGGAGAAATAAGAACACTTTTACACTGTTGGCAGGAGTGTAAATTAGTTCAACCATTGTGGAAGACAGTGTGGTGATTCTTCACGGATCTAGAAACGGAAATTCCATTTGACCTAGCAATCTCATTACTGGGGTTATATTCAAAGGAGTATAAATTGTTCCATCATAAAGACACATGTACACATATTTTCACTGAGGTACTGTTTACAATAACAAATACCTGGAACCAACCCAAATGCCTATTAATGATAGACTGGACAAAGAAAATGTGGCACACATATACCATGAGATACTACGCAGACATAAAAATGGATGAGTTCATGTCCTTTGTAGGGAGATGGATGAATCTGGAACCATCATTCTCAGCAAACTGATACAAAAACAGAAAACCAAATACTGCATATTCTCACTTATAGGTAGGTGCTGAACAATGAGAATACATGGGCATAGGTAGGGGAACATCGCACACTGGGGTCTGTTGGTTGGTGGGGGCTAGAGGTGGGATAGCGTTGGCTGGGGAGGTTGAGGAGGGATAACACTGGGAGAAATGCCTGATTTAGGTGACAGGAGGATAGAGACAACAAACCATCATGGCATGTGTGTGTCTATGCAACAATACTGCAAGATCTCCACATGTACCCTAGAACTTAAAGTACAATTTTTTAAAAAAGTAATTAATTTTAGAAAAATTCTCCCTCAAAACAAAAGAACTAGAATAACCAAAAAAAAAATACTTGGGAAGAACAAAATTTAAGGACTCATACTATCCAATTTCAAGACTTACTATAAAGCTACAGAAATAGAAACAGTACAATATTAGTAGAATAGTAGACAATAAATCAATGGAATAGAGGTGTAATAGAGACCCCAGACATGAATCCACACAAATATATTCAAGTAATTTTTAGGAAAGTCGCAGAAGCAATTCAATGCAGGATGAATTTTTATTTCAATATATTATTCTAAAGCAATTAGATTCCTGTGTGCAGAAAAAAAATAAAAGAATCTAGCCTGATCTTATAAATTACACAAAAATTAACTTCAAATGGATTCTAGGCCTAAATTTAAAAAAAAAAAAAAACACTGCTAAGAAAAAAATAAACATAAGCAAAAAATTTGTGCAGTTATGAGTTTGGCAATTAGTTCCTAGATTCAACATCAAAAACTAATTCATGAAATAAAGAAAAAAAACTTACAGTTTATCAGTTTTAAAACTCATCTGAAAAAAACATTATGAAGAGTATCAATAAACAAGGCCCAATATCAGAGAAAATAATTGGGAAACCACAAAGGGCTTGTGTACAAAATAAATGAAGTCCTAAAACTTAACAATAACAAAATAAACCACCCAAGACAAAACAGGCAAAAACTCTGAACAGACACATCACTAGAGAGGAAACATAGGTAGAAATAATCACCATTGTATATCATTAGGACAATGCAAATTTAAATAAAATTAGATATTACCACACACCTCTAACAATGGTTAAAATCCCAAAAACTGACAATGCTTGTGAGAATGTAAAGCAATAGGAATACTGATCATTTATTGCCCTTGAGAATGCATAATTATGCCACCACTTTGGAAGGCAGTTTGACAGATTCTTACAAAGTTAAACATAGTCTCACTATAAAATGTAACATTCATATTCCTAGGTAATTACCCAACAGATTTAAAAATTATGTCCAAACAAAATTTTGTTTGCAAATTTTTGTAACATGTAGTTTAATTCCACAAACTAGAAGTAACCTAGATGTTTTTTATACGTGAATTGATAAACTATGGCATATCCATGTGAGAAAGGAGGCAGTTAGAAGCCAGTTAGGTAGATAGAGAGGGAGAGTCTTGGGAGTGGAAAAAACAGTTTGGGAGAGTCTTGGGAGTGGAAAAAATCCTTTTCTACTTGGGGAGAACCCATGGAAGACTTCATTTTTCTTGCAACATAAAAGACCCGGAACTCAGGCTCATTTCTGGTGGCCCACTTTAGGTCCCTGTCTTTGCAGAGACCTTTCCTTTCACTTAATAAATCCTACTCTGCCTTACTCACTTTCCAGTATCCACATGCCCTGTTCTTCTCAGTCATGGGACAGGAACTCAGACCTAGCTGAAGAAAACTGCAATACATAGAATATTATTCAGTGCTTTAAAAATGCACCGAATCAAGCCACCAAAAGACATGGATGAATTTTAAATGCAAGAAGCCTATCTGAAAAAGGCTACAAACTACATGATATCAATTATATAACATGAAAAAGGCAACACTGTAGATACTGTAAACATATTAGTGGTTGTCACGGGTTCAGATGGGGAGGGGCTGGATGAGTGAAGCAGAGGGTATTACTAAGGGCAGTGAATCTAGTGTCTGTGATGTTGCAATGGTGAATACATATCACTGTGCATTGTGATATGTATATCCAAATATATGAGTTGATACATATCCAAACTCATAGAACTTAAAGTATACAAATGAACGCCAGATTATTTAGGAAGTCAGGAATCACAGGATGGAATTTAGAATATGACAAAAGACATTCATTGTATTACAAATTCTTGAAACAATTTCACTGAGAATGATGGAGAAAAAGACACTGACCTGCATAATTTTGGAAATGAATAGAGTCTATAATACTAAAGGCAAATAAATGAATCAATATAAATGAGATAAAACAAAGATCCAAAATGCTAAGTGTCTCAGGTCAGACATTTAAGAAACTTAGAAATCATCACTCTCATCTTCACAAGAATAAAAAAAGCCAAAAACTTTAATGTCTTCACCTTTTCTTAAAAAAATCTGCTGGAATCTATTGCTACAACTAGCTCTGGAATAGGGAAACCTAAACAGTAATGATTGAATTACTGGCAGCTTAGTGTGTACAACCTTGAGACTTGAGAACTAGAAGGAGAGAAGTCTTGTGGGGGCCCATATTTTTATGAGTTTGACCGCAGAAGTCCAAGCAAATTCTCAGGGCAAAGATCTGAGAAAATCTCCCAGCAGGGGATGAAGAAAAACAAACATTTTAAAATATAACCAGAGGATTCTGTTCTCTTTAACAAAAGCCTTCCTTCAATGGAAACTATTTTACCAGAATCTAACCACTGTAGATTTTACAGGAGCTTGACATAGGGGAATGGGAATACCTAATTTCAGTTCCCTCCTGAGGGAAAAGCACTAGCAAGCATTTGTAAAGATCACAGCCTGGGTCACAGACTCACTAAAGGATTGCAATCTAATGGAAGGACAATAGAAAACTTTCTCTCCCTACTACCTTACCACCACATCAATAGGACTCCTGCATAATAATGGGCAACTACAATGGAAAGAACGGTAAATTTAAAGCATTTTTTAAGGAGGACCTAAGGAAACACAAAGAAACGGAAAGAAATAAAAGCAATGACAACAGAAGAAAGTTTGGCCTCTGAAACTTACAGCTATAGAAAACAGTAAACCTCACACTAAAGATCTATTTATCTCAGTTCCTTCTAACTGTCCCAATATGTCTATCTTTCAACAAGAACATTATAAATAATACTAAAAGTCAAAAAATATACAATTTGAAGAGGCAGAGCAAAAATTAGTTATGCCAGACCTTAATATATTATGCCATGAATTAAAAATAACTATGATTAGTATGCTATGTGCAATACTGGGAAAAAAAGATAAACAAATGAGTGATGTAAAGAGAGAGACAGAAACCCTAAGGAAGAAAAATAAAGGTAAGTGCTAGCATTGTACTTTAGGTTCTGGGGTATATGTGCAGAATATGCAGTGTTGTTGCATAGGTACATACATGGCAATGTGGTTTGCTGCTTCCATCCCCCCTGTATCTGGCATTTCTCCCCAAGTTATTTCTCCCCAACCTCCCTACCCCCCACTGTCCATCCTCTATTCCCCCCCAACAAACCCCAGTCTGTAATCCCCCCCTTCTTGTGCTTATCTGTTTTCATTGTTCAAAACCCACCTATGAGTGAGAACATGCAGTTTGATTATCTGTTCTTGTGTTAGTTTACTGAGATTGATGGTTTCCAGATTCATCCATGTCCCTACAAAGGACAGAAACTCATCACTTTTTATGGCTGCATAGTATTCCATGGTATATATGTGCCACATTTTCCCTGTGCAGTCTATCATTGATGGGCATTTGGGTTGGTTCCAAGCCTTTGCTATTGTAAACAGTGCCATGCAGCAGTGAACATACATGTGCATGTGTCTTTATAATCCTTTGGATATATATTGCTAGGTCAAATGGAATTTCTATTTTGAGGTCCTCGAGGAATTGCCACACTGTCTTCCATAATGGTTGAACTAATATACACTCCCACCAACAGTATGAAAGTGTTCCTATTTCTCCACATCCTCTCCAGCATCTATTGTCTCCAGATTTTTTAATGATCACCATTCTAACTGGTGTGAGATGGTATCTCAATGTGGTTTTGATTTGTATTTCTCTAATGACCAGTTATGATGAGCATTTTTTCATATGCTTGCTGGCATCATATATTTCTTCTTTTGAAAGTGTCTGTTCATATCCTTTGCTCACTTTTGAATGGGTTTTTATTTTTTTTCTTGTAAATCTGCTTTAGTTCTTTGTAGATTCCGTATATTAGCCCTTTGTCAGATGGGTAGATTGTAAAAATTTTTTCACATTCTGCTGGGTGCTGGTTCACTATAATCATTGATTCTTTTGATGTGCAGAAACTTAAGTTTAATTAGATCCCATTTGTCTATTTTGGCTTTTGTTGACATGACTTTTTGTGTTTTTCATCATGAAGGCCTAGCTTATGCCTATGTCCTGAATGGTAATGTATTAGAGCTGGCAACATCAGTGTGAACATCAGTGTTTACCAGAATATAGATAGACAGGGAATCTTTTTCCCATTGTTTGTTTTTGTCAGGTTTGTCAAAGATCCGATGGTTGTAGATGTGTGGTATTGCCTCCGAGTCCTCTGTTCTGTTCCATTGGTTAATATCATGTGGTTTTTGTCTTTGGTTCTGTTTATGTGGTGAATCAAGTTTATAGATTTGCACATATTGAACCAGCCTTGCATCTCTGAGATGAAGCCTACCTGATTGTGATGGATAAGCTTTTGGATGTTCTATTGCGATTGCTTTGCCAGTATTTTATTGAAGATTTTTGCATCTAAGTTCATCATGGCTATTGGCCTGAAGTTTTCTTTTTTTGTTGAGTCTCTGCTGGGTTTTGATATCAGGATAATTTTGGTCTCATAAAATGATTTGTTAAAGATTCCCTCTTTTTGGATTATTTGGAATAGTTTCAGAAGGAGTGGTACCAGCTCCTCTTTGTATATCAGGTTGAATTCGGCTGTGAATGCATCTGGACCTGGGCTTTTTTTTTTTTTTTGGTTTTGGTTGGTAGGCTATTAATTGCTGCCTCAACTTCAGCCCTTGTTATTGGTCTATTCATGGTTTCAACCCCTTTCTGGTTTATGTTGGGAGGGTGCAAGTGTCCAGGAATTTATCCATTTCTTCCAGGTTTACTGGTTTATGTGCATAGAGTTTTTGTAGTAATCTCTGATGTTGATCTCTAGATCATCTCTGATGATGATCTCTAGAAATACAAACGTATTTCTATGGAATCTGTGGTGATATCCCCTTTATCATTTTTATTGCATCTATTTGATACTTCTCTCTTTTCTTTTTTATTAATCTGGCTAGTAGACTATCTATTTTCTTGATTTTTTCAAAAAACTAGCTCCTGAATTTATTGATTTTTTGGAAGGATTTCTGTGTCTCTATCTCCTTCCGTCCTGCTCTGATCTTACTTATTTCTTACATTCTGCTAGATTTTGAGGTTTTTTTTTTTATCTTGCTCCTCTAGCTCTTCCAATTCTGATGATAGGGTATAGATTTTAGATCTTTCCTTGTTTCTCATGCAGGCATTTATTGCTATAAATTTCCCTCTAGACACTGCCTTAAATGTGTCCCAAAGATTCTGGTACATTTTGTCTTCATTCTCATTGGATTCAAAGAACATCTTTATTGCCGCCTTCATTTCATTGCTTATCCAGTCAACATTCAAGAGCCAGTTGTTCAGTTTCCATGAAGTTGTGTGGTTCTGAGTTAGTTTCTTAATTCTGTGTTCTAATTTTATTACACTGTGGTCTGAGAGAATGTTTGATATGATTTCTGTGCTTTTGCATTTGCTAAGGAGTGATTTACTTCCAATTATTTGATCGATTTTAGAGTAGGTGTGATGTGCTGAGAAGAATGTATACTCTGTAGATTTGATGTGGAGAGTTCTGTATATGTCTATTAGGTTTGCTTGGTACAGATATGAGTTCAAGTCCTGGATATCTTTGTTAATTTTCTGTCTCATTGATATAATATTGATAGTGGAGGTTTAAAGTTACCAATTATTATTGTGTGGGAGTCTAAGACCCCTTATAGATTGTTAAGAACTTGCTTTATGTATCTGCATGCTCCTGTATTGGGTGCATATATATTTAGAATCATTCGCTTTTCTTGTTGCATTGATCCCTTTACCATTATGTAATGCCCTTCTTTGTCTCTTTTGATCTTTGTTGGTTTAAAGCCTATTTGATCAGAGACTAGGATTATAACACCTCCTTTTTTTCTCTTTCTCTGCATTTGCTTGGTAAATCTTCCTCCATCCCTTAATTTTGAGTCTATGTGTGTCCTTGCATGTGAGACAGGTTTTCTGGATACAACACACAGATGGGTTTTGACATTTTAATCCAATTTGCCAGTCTGTCTCTTTTGACTGGGGCATTTAGACCATTTACATTTAAAGTTAATGTTGTTATGTGTGTATTTAATCCTGCCATTTTGATGCTAGCTGGTTGTTTTACCCCTTAGTTGGTGCAGTTTCTTTATTGTGTGGATGGTCTTTACCATTTGATACATTTTTGGAGTGGCTAGTATTCGTTTTTCCTTTCTATGTTTAGTGCTTCTTTCAGGAGCTTTTATAAGGCAGGCATGGTGGTGATGAAATCTCTCAGCAATTGTTTGTCTGTAAACAATTTTATTTCTCCTTCACCTATGAAGCTTAGTTTGGTTAGACATTAAATCCTAGGTTGAAAGTTCTTTATTTTAAGGATGTTCAATATTGGCCCCCACTCTCTTCTGGCCTGTAGGGTTTCTGCAGAGAGATCTCCTGGGAGTCTGATGGGCTTCCCTTTTTGGGTAACCTGACCTTTCTCTCTGACTGTGCTTAGCATTTTCCCCTTCATTTCAACCCTGGTGAATCTGACAATTATGTGCCTTGGGGTTGGTCTTCTCAAGGAATATCTTTGTGGTGTTCTCTGTATTTCTTGGACCTGAGTATTGGCCTGCCTTGCTTGGTTGGGGAAGTTCTCCTGGATAATATCCTGAAGAGTGTTTTCCAGCTTGGATTTATTCTCTCTGTCACATTCAGGTACACCTATCAAACGTAGATTAGGTATTTTCACATAATCCCGTATTTCTTGGAGGCTTTGTCTATTTCTTTTCACTCTTTCTCTAATCTTGCCTTCTCATTTTATTTCATTGAGTTGATCTTCAATTTCTGATATCCTTTCTTCTGCTTGGCCGATTTAGCTATTGAAACTTGTGTATGCTTCGCAAAGTTCTCATGTTGTGTTTTTCAGCTTCATTAAGTCATTTATATTCTTCTCTAAGCTGTTTATTCTTGTCAGCATTACATCAAACCTTTTTTCGAGGTTCTTAGTTTCTTTGCATTGGGTTAGAACATGCTTTTCTAGCTCAGAGAAGTTTGTTATTACTCACCTTCTGAAGTCTGTTTCTGTCAATTTATCAGACTTATTCTCCATCCAGTTTCATTCCCTTTCTGGTGAGGAGTTGTGATCCCTTGGAGGAGGAGATGTGTTCTGGTTTTGGGTGTTTTCATCCTTTTTGTACTAGTTTCTTCCCATCTTTGTGGATTTATCTAACTGTGGTCTTTGTAGTTGGTGTCTTTCAGATGGGGTCTCTGATTGGACGTCCTTTTTGTGACTGTTGAAGTTACTTCTTTACATTTTTTAGTGTTCCTTCTAACACTCAGGCCCCTCTCCTGTAGGACTGCTGGAGATCCACTCCAGATCCTACTTGCCTGGGATCATCTGTGGCGGCTGCAGAACAGTAAGTGTTGCTGCCAGTTTCTTCTTCTGTTATCTTTGTCCCAGAAGGATATCCACCCAATGTCAGCCTGAGATCTCCTTTATGAGGTGTCTCTTTGGATATATGGGAGTTGAGGAGCTGCTTGAGGAGACAGCCTCTCCCTTATAGGAGTGCAAGTGCTGAGCTGTGAGCTCTGTTTGTTCCATTTAGAGCTGCTGGGCTGGTATATTTAAGTTTGCTGCAGTGGAACTCATAACTGCTTTTCTTCCCCAGGTGCTCTGTCCTGGGAAGGTGGGGCTTTATTTAGAATTCCTGACATGCTGCTGCCTCTTTTCACAGATGCCCTGCCCAGCAAGGAGGTAGCCTTGTCACAGTCTGCCAGCAGAGGCATTGCTGAGCTGCTGTGGGCTCTGCCCAGCTGCAATGTGAACTTCCTTGCAGTTTATTTACAGAGGTATAGTTAGAACTGCTTTGGGTGGTGGTCTGCCTCAGTAACATTGGACTGCCTCTGTAATGGCAGACTGCATCAGTAATGGCGGACTACCTCGGTAGTGGTGGACTGCCTCAGTAATGGTGGATGCCCTTCCCACCATAGAACTGGACTGTCCTGGGTCCAGCTGCACTTGCTGAAAAACTCTCACTCCAGAGTGTTTCAGACTACTGGTCTTTGTGAGGAGTGGGACCTGCTGAGCCAGATCACCTGGCTCACTTTTTCCACCCCCTTTTTTTCAGTTAAATGGGAGGCTCTATCTCTCAGGCATTCCAGGCACCCAGTTCAAATAGCCACCCAGATTTGTGTGAGTTTTTGTGCAGAGACCCACTGTGCCAGCTTAAACAGCCATGCTGGAAACTCCTGGCTCTTTTCAGCCCAGCAATATTCTGGTCTGTGGGCAGAATAATTTATTTAGAAATGTGGTGTTAACTCACCCTCTGCATTGTTCTCACTGGGAACTGCACTCAGTGTTATCTCTATTCAGCCATCTTGGATCATCTCCAGTGCTAAATTTTTAAAAGTGCTCTGAGACACAATAATGGAGCTGATGGGCTTATCAGTAAACTGGGCATGACCAAGGGAAGAATCAGTGACTTTGAATAAATGATAATGAAAACTTCCCAAACTAAAGAGCAAAGTGGAGGAAAAATAAAAGTAAAAATAGAATATTCACAAAATGTAGAACATTTATAAAACATATAATGTAGGTTTAACGGCAATACGGAAAAGAAAAGGCCAAAAGAAACAAGAAGAATAAATGATTTAAAGTGATAATTACTAAGGATTTTTCCAAATCTATGAGACACAAACCACAAATACAAGAAGCTTAGAAAACATGAAGCCAGTTAAAAATAAAAATTCCTACACCTAGACTCATCAAATTCAAAATTCCAGAAGCCAAAGACAAATAAAAAATAATAAAAAGGATCAGGAATGGCAAGAGAGACAACTTACTTATAGATGAGCAAAGATAATAATTACATAATTTTTTTTCTAAAAATTAATGCAAGCAAGAAGAGAGTGAAGTTAGTAAAGTGTTGAAAGCAAAGCCAAAGCAACAATAGCAAAAAAACCCAACCAAACCAGAATTCTGTATCCAATGAAATAATCCTTCAAAAGTGAGAAAGTAGACTTTCTCTAACAAAAAATTTGAGAGAATATTTTTCCAGTAGTTCTGGCTTACAATAAAATGTTAAAAGAAGTCTTCAGAGAAAACAAAAATAATATAGATCAGAAAACTAGATCTACATAACAAAGAAAGATTATTAGAGAAAAAATAAATGAAAATAGAATAAAGATTGTATGCATTTTGTGTTTAATTTATCTAACTGAAACATGGTGTTCAAAATAAATAACTGGTACAATATATTTGGTGATCACAGCTTATGGATAAGTGAAATGAATGACAGCAGTGTTATAGGGATGGAAAGGAGGAATTGGATATTAAGAAATTGGGTAATACCTCTCTTTAAGGTATTAGCACTATCTATGAAGCAGTGCAGCATTAACTGAGTATACAGGGATTAGTTGTAAATGGATGTTGTAAGTGCAATGGCAGCCATTTAAAAAGTTTTAAAAGGTATAATTGATATGTTAACAGAAAAAAGACAATGATTCATGAAAATTCTTCATTAAAACTGGAAAGACAGAATACAAGTGAAAGACAAAATAGTAAACATAGAACAAGTCCAGTGGATAGAAAACAGTTCAAAATATAATAGATATTTATTCACACATATCAATGATTACTTCAAACATCAATGGTCTAAATACATGAATAAAAGAGTGAGAATGACAAAGTGAATAACAAAATAACAAGAATAACTATATAATCTAGATAAAACTCACTTTCAATATAGAAACACAGATTTAAAATAAAATGGTGAAGAAATATGTTAATGTTAACCCTAATAAAAATAAAGTGGGGTTAGGCTATTTAACCCCACTTTTTTGGGGGAGGACTCATTCAATTCATAATGACAACATGGATGATGTTTTGGACAATAAAATATACTATAAAATAAATAACAGAATATGAATTATACAAAATATATGCTTAGACTACAAATCAAAGGTAAACTAATAACCAAAGAGCAGGAAAATTTCCAAATATTTTGAAATCAAACAATATAACTCTATCTAACGCATATGTCAAAGAATAAATCTCAAGAAATTTTTTTGAGATCTGAATTGTTTAAATAGTAATATGCTTATCAAACTTTGTGAACTGCAGCTAAAGCAGATGCTTAAAGGAAAATTTTTAGCATTTGATATACATGTTAGAAAAGAAGCTCTAAAATTTAAAAATCTAAGTTTTCTTCCTAATAAACTAGAAATAGAAGAATTTATTCCAAAATAGGCAGAAGCAAACACATACATTAGGGCAGAAATCAACAAAATTTACATAAGAAATCCATGAGAAAATCAATGAAAGCAAAATCTGGTTCTTTTAGATAAACTTCTAGCCAGGATATATAAGAAAAAAAGAAAGAAATCAAAGATCAATCACATCAGAAATAAAAAAGGACCCATCACTACCAAATCTGTGAATATTAAAAGGGATATTATGTACAACTTTATGTTTACAAATTTGATTACTTAGATTAAATTGACCAATTTTTTTAAAAAAATCTCAAAATTTTCAGATTTTATAAATGAAGAAATATATAAAATGAATGTATCTTTACTTCTTAAGTAAATTGAGTCAATAATTAATAACTTTTCAAAGCAGAAATTACTATGCCCTAATGGACTCACCAGTGTATTCCACAAAACATTTAAGGAGAAAATTATGACATTGCTCTACAATGTCTTCCAGATAACAGAAGCAGAAGAAGTACTTCCTGACTCACTAGATTAGGTTAGCATGACCCTAATACCAAATGAGATAAATATTACAATAAAGAAAACCATAGACTAATAACTAACATGAAGCTAAATGTGAAAAACCTCAACTAAATATTACCAAAAAAACCTGACAATATATAAAGATAATTATATAACTTGACTTAGAATTTATTCTGTAGGGAAAACCGGATTAACATTAAAAAATAAGTCAATGTACCATTACATCAACAAGCTAAAACAGAAAAAGAAACTATAATCATAAGTACAGAAAACATATTTGATACAATCTAACATTCATTCATTATTTAAAAATCTCAGCAATCTAGGAATAGGGGAAACTTTATTGATGTAATGCAGATTGTCTACAAAAAATAACTACGGGTAACATTATATTTAATGGGAAGAGGCTAGATGCTTTCCCAACATCAGGAACAAATCAAAGATGTTGCCTCTGACCATTTCTATAAACATCTTGCTGTAAGTCTTAGTTAATTGTAATAAGCCAATGAAAGTAGTTAAAATTGCATACAGAATGGGAAGGAAGAAATGAAAATTTGTTTGCAGATTACATAAATTCTTTGTAGAAATCACAATGATTCAACAATGACAAACTCCTACAACTAATAGGAAATTATAGTAGGCTTGCAGGATACAAGGCTAATACAGATGCATCTCATTTTATTTCACTTTGTTTTATTGTGCTTCATGGATATTGCATTTATTATAAATTCCAGATTAGTAGCAACCCTGCATCGAACAAGTCTATCATTATCATTTTTCCAACAGCATGTGCTCACTTCATGTTTTTGTGTCATTTTAGAAATTCTCACAGTATTTCAAACTTTTTCATTATTGTTGTATCTTTTATGGTGATATGCCATTAGTGATTTTTGGTGCTACTATTATAATTGTTTTAAGTCACCATGAATCATCCTCATATAAGATGGAAAGCTTAATAAAAAATGTTATATATGTTCTGACTGGTTTATCAATGACTGGTCCTCCATCTCTCTCCCTCTCCTTGGGCTTCCCTATTTTCTAAGTTACAGCAATACCAAAATTAGGTAAATCAACACTACAATGACCTCTATTCATTCAAGTGACAGGAAGAGTCACACATCACACATCTTTCACTTTATACTAAGAGCTAGAAAGTATTAATCTTAGTGAGGAAGAATATGTTATTGTTAAAAAGCTAGATCTGTGAAACAGAATGAAGGGTCCACATAACCTACCTGTCACCTTTCACCATATTAACTTGATATGTAACAGACCCACATAGAAAATTCAAAACAATAAAACTTTTAGAAGACAAAGTAAGAGAAAGTCTAAGTAATATTGTGTTTGACAATTGCTTTTTAGATATAGGATCAAAAGCATGACCCATGAAAAGAAAAATTGCTAGGTTGTACTTAATTAATATTAAAAGCTTGTTTTGTGCAAAAGACACTGTAAAGAGAATTTTTAAATAGCTACAGACTTGATAAAGTATTGCAAAACACATATTTGAAAAATGCTTCACATCAAAATACAGGAAGAAATCTTAAAACTCAACAAGAATTCTGATGGAAAATGGGTAAAAGATCTAGATAGACAGCTCACAAAAGATATACAGATGAAGTCTTAATTTGTTTAGTCTAACTGTAAAGAAATACCTGAATCTGGGTGATTCATTTTTCTAAAGTTTATTTGACTCATGATTCTGATTTTAAATTGGACATCTGCATCTGGTGAAAGCCTTAGGCTGCTTCCAATTATGGTTGAAGATGAAGGGAAGCCATCGTGTGCATGGATCACTTGGCAAGAAAGTAAACGAGAGAGGGGAGAAGCACTACCTTCTTTTTAATAGCAAGCACTGTTGGAAACTATTAAAGTAAGAACTCACTCATCCTTGAGGGAGGGAATTAATCTATTCATAAGAGACCCGTTCTAGAGAACCAAACACCTACAGTTACACCCTACCTCCTAACACCTTCACACTGGAGATTAAATTTCTACATAAGATTGATGAGGGACAAACAAATAGCAGACTGCAAATAAGTATGTAAATACATACTCAACATCATATGTTATTAAGGGATTGAGAATTCAAACAACTGTGAGATACCCCTGTACACCAGTTAGAAAAGACAAAATTTGATACAGTGTGACAACAAATGTTGGTAAAAATATGGAGCAACAAGAACTCTCATTTATTTCTGCTGGAACTGTAAATGGTTCGGCTACTCTGGAAGATGGTTTCACCATTTTTATAATGCTAAACATAGTTTTGCCACACAAATCCAGCAATCACACTCCGTGGTATTTATCAAAATGAGTTCAAAACTCATATTCACACAGAAACCTGCACACATATGTTTATAGCAGCAGCATTCATCATTTCCCAAACCTGTAAACAGTCAGATGTCCTTCAGTAGATGTGTGGATAAGCCATGGTAAATGCTTACAGTGCAATATTATTCAGCCATAAAACAAAAAGATATATCAAGCAATGAAGACATAGAGGAACTTGAAATGCATATTGTTATTTGGAAGATACCAGTCTGAAAAAGGTCTATACTGTACTATTCAATTATTTGATAATCTGTAAAAAGTAAACTATGGAGACAGGAAACCCACTGTGGTTGTGGATTCTAGATGTTCAAAGGACAGAGGAAAATTATAATAGGAGCACAAGGGATGTTTAGGCAGTAAAATTATTCTGGATGATATTGTGGTGGATTAATGTCATCAATTTGTCAAAACCCATAGAGTGTTCAACATCAAGAGTAAACACTAATGTAAACTATGGATTTTAGTTGATGTATGTATTCATATATTAATTTAATATATTCAATACTGGTTCATCAAGTGTAACAATGTATCATACTAACGCAAGACATTAACACTGGGAGAAACTAAGTGTGGAGGGAGAGAGGGTATATGTAAACTCTGTTCTTCTATTTTTCTGTAAACCTAAAACTGCCCTGAAAGTTTGTTAATTTTAAATATTAAAAAATCATGCAACTGTACATAAGCCCCATAATCTAGTTGATAAAGTTGCTTTCATAGGTGTACAAAATAACAATTCTGGAATTACGCCTGTATACTGAAAATAATTAAGTATGTTGATGGCAGGTGGTAAAAATTTTCTTATTCTTGGAGTAGGAGGTTACAGAGACTCAAGGGGAAGATGCTAGGATAATTAATGTGGTAATATATTAGAGCTGGCAACATCAGTGTGAACATCAGTGTTTACCATAATATAGATAGACATTATGTTGTTGCAAAAGTAATTGCAGTTACAGCTGATTTCATTTTTTTCTTGGTTCTGCTTACCTAAAGAAGTAGGTTCTGGAAACTATAAAGGTACCCAACTTCTCTGAAGCCATGCAAAGCCTCCTTACCTCACAGCCTTTGCTTTGTTGATACATGAAGTCACTCTTTTCCTGCTGCTAATTCTTTTCATACTACTACTGCCTCACCGCCCCTTATACCTACTTAAGCCGCAAAGTCATTGCACCCACAATACATAGCCTAGGATAATATTCTTTGCAGTACTTCAGAGAAGTTGGGGTGCCTTTATAGGTTCCAGAACCTACTGCTTTGGGTAAGCAGAACCAAGAAAAAGTGAGATCACCTCTAACTATAATATATTCATTCTCTTTATTATTAGAGAGAACTCATTGATATTATAAATAATTATAAAAGGAAGCCTCAGGCTAAATGTTGAAAATGTTCTTCTAAACATTTTTATATTACGTAAAATATTTTTCAAAACATTATTTATATCATCTACTTGATATTTTTATTTCTGTATCATTTATTTAACTGTTTCTTTTATTTGGGTTGCACATATGAGTTTTTTCCAAATTTTGAATTTTATAAATAATGCTATGAAGAAATCATTCATTCACTTTTCACTTTAATAAATATTTAAGTGCCTTCTTATGTACCAGGCATTATTATAATTTCATGGGATAAAATAGGTTAAGAAAAGTGTTTTTCCAACTACATTAGAATGTAAGTTAAGTACATTATTTCCAAGAGTCTTTGATTTATTTGTATAGCATTTATACTTCTGAGAATTAAATTTGTTTCACAGATGTAATCCATGAAATAAATAATCTGTCATTTATTTATAGCCTCAATTATTAAAACTATTAAAATTTTGTTTGACAAAATTTTGCAAACTATTTTTTGGTTTATTGTTTTACTTTTTTATTTTTAGATTTTCAAAAGCATTTAAAATATTTACATGGTCAAATACACTGACCATTTTATTTTGTGATATATCATATTTCTATTACTCTTAAAAAATCTAAGACCCATTAATCAGTATATAAACTTTCTATTTTATAAGTTATTGGTTACTTGATTTTTTTAGTCTGACATTTACCTGATATTAAAATTTGAAGTAATGTATAAAATAAGGCTTTACTTATTTTTTTATTTGTTTCAGCCAGTTTTCCTGATATTTTTTTGCTAAATAATGTAGTGTTAACATTCATCTTTTTTCCTTTGACTGTCATAGATTGCATGAATTTATTGACTCCTTTTCCCAACATCACTGTACTGCAAAGCATTTTTGTTGTTTTTAAAAAATTTTAATTTTTGGCAATTCTTTCTAACATATAGCAATTGTCATTTGCTTTTTATATATTACTTTTTATCACAATATCTACAATGAGATGATTGCATTCAGTAGCAATCATGGAAAAATCTTAGCAGGTACTTTTTTCCTATTTTACAAATACTATAATGAATAATAATGTCCAACCTTTACAAAAATTGTGAATAAAAATTACCCTCAGACACAGGAGGTGGGTTTCTACTTTTGCAAAATTTTTGTGAACAATTTGGCAGCAACTATCAAAACTGTGTTTATAAACCTACAGGAGGACTAGACACAAATTCTGTAAAATATTCAGAATATATATTTCAAGGAAAATTTAAAGATAATAACAGAATATGATTCCATGATGTAATAAGTATCTACCTATCTGTGAAAATGTGCATGGAAAAATAATCTGGGAGGATATACACTATTTGGCTAATGATGATTACCTGCTAGTAAGAGTGGGGAAGGAAGGGTCCCAAAATATCTGAAATAAAAAAGAAATAAAAATAAAAACCATTTTGTGGTCAGCAGAAAAGCAGCTCCCCAAAGACGGCCACATGAAAATTCTGACTCTGTAAATATATTACTTTACACACCAAAAAGAATTTTCCTGCTGTGATTTAATTGAAGATTATGAGATGAAAAGATTATTATCTGTGTGCATCTAATATAATCACAAAGGTTCTTAAATGTGAAAGAGAAAGACAGGAGAGTCAGGGTCAGTGAAGATGTGAATATGAGAGCAGAGGTCACAGTGATATGAGAAAGACACATCTGGCTTTGAGGATAGAGGGGCCATGTGCCAAGGAATGCAGGAAACCTATCAAAGCTGAAAAAAGGAAAAAGTGGATTCTTTCCCACTGCCTCCAGAAATGACACACTCCTGCAGACACCTTGACTTTTGCCCCATAATACCGTTTTTAAACTTCTGACTCATAGAAATATAAAATAATACATTTGCTTTGTCATAAAGCCACTAAGTTTGTTGTAAGCAGTAACTTTGTAAAGCAATAAGAAATGAACAGACATTTAAGAATATCATTTTAGGTTTATGCTTAGACTTTTCCTAAGAATATTTATGCAATGAGATTCTATTCTAGTTTTATAACTGAGTTAATTTATATTGCAATGTATCATAAATGCCTCTTCAACTTAATACATGTACATCAGTGTAATAATTATTAATGGCTATGTAGTATTGTTTTATGTATATATTATAGTTATTAATCAATCTCAAATTGTGAGGCCTTCAGTTTTCTCCCTTTTTTTTGCTACTATATATAGTGTTTGGGTAAATATTTTTATATATGAAATTATGTATCAATCTATGGTTCTTTTACATGTTTTTTAAAATCTAACATAATAATTTAGTATAATGTGAATTACTTTGATGGGAAACTCATATTTTTAGAGTTTTAGGTATATAACCAGTCTGCCTTACAAAAAAGCAAATTAATTGCACCAGTTATTAATTAGCCCCATCAGTTTATAAGATAGGTGGGAGAAGGGTCTGCTATTATTAAAATTATACTTTTAAACCCCCCAAAAACAGAACAGTAGTTTTCTTCTAAAAATCAGATTTTTCACAGACTAAAATAAATTAAAAAGTCATACTAGTTATATTTCCTTGAAACAATGCAAGAATAATACAGATGGGATATATGTCCTTATCATCCAACTCAGGCTATATACCAAAATATGCAAATGATACAGTTATTTGAAAAATTATTATAGAAAACTAGATTAAAATCTTTAAAAAAGTTGCCAAAATTGACTATATGAAGTTAGTTCATTTATTAAAATTTCGAACAGGAAGTTTATTCAAATGTATTTAGAACAAAAATTAAGTTTGGTAGATATTACAAAAAACCTATATATTTCCCCAGATTAAAAATGAAAAAATGAAATAAGGAAAGAGAGAAAGAATAGGAACAAATGAATATATAATAGATAGTTCAAATGATTAGATGGTAAGTGAAAATAATTTTTAAAATAAAAAATAGGAAAAGTATTATCTCCAATGGCTATGTCTCATAGCTTATTAGTCTCTTATCAAATACACTGTTTTAAAGAAAATTATTACAGTAATGCTAATTTCTTTATAGATTTTGAAGTGGAAAAACTGTATTAGGAAGCAATAAAATAATTTGCATAGTATTATCAATGCTGTATTTAGTAAATAAGAATTTTTCAAGATTGGTTTATAGAGTACCACTGACTATATTCCAAATTTCAAATATAGAACATATGAGCAATTTTTTCTAACTAATGTTTACAAAATGATCAGATTAATAAATCATCCTTTACAAATCTATCATTGCCAAATTAAAAAACCGAAATCTGGAGAAGTTAGGAGGCTTGCCAAAGAGTTCAAAGGAAGTATTGGTATGAGAATCCAACACTACTGACTTTCAGCTTAACACCTGTTTGTATCATGTACAATATCAAATATAGAGTATAAGAAGGGAATATAATATAGAAACTAACATAGTAATTTGAAAAATGAAGCTGAATTTTTTAAAGATATAATTCTCCCCCAAAAATATAATTTTCCCATAATTTTTATAGGTAATTTAAAATTATGTTGGCCTATTTTATTTATTTTGTTAGATAGTGATAGTGCAGATATTGGGTTTTAATAACAGAATAACGCTCCAAAATTGCTCTATGCTGCATATTGCCAATAATATAATTGTAAGACATGTATTCAGTCTTAAACTATCTTATTTATCACTAAATGCCTATAGCTAGCAGCTGAAGGAAACCACACAATTATGAATAAGTATATATAAAGAATGTGTAAGGCTTAAGCATAAACCAGATACTTAAAGTTGATCACTTTTGTCTTATTTTCCATTATTGATTTAAAGGATGCTTCTTGCAATTCTAGAACAGAATAGTGGAAGGAATGAAGGCATTATTTTCTTTCTGGCTGTCAGGTGAGGGCTATTAGCAGCTTTTGAGGCTTTCTCCTTCCACCACTTTGAGAGGGTTCATATCGCAGGTCTTTGGCCCTTCGTTCTCCATCTATTCTCACATCTCTGACCACAGTCAGGAATAATTCTCCACTGTAGGACCTCATATGATTAGATTTGGGCCACTTGGATACTCCAGGATAATCTCCTTATCCCACCTATTCACTTCAATCTGCAAAGTCCCTTTGCCCTGAGTTACAACATATTCACAAATTCCGGAGATTGGACTGTGGGCTTCTTTGGTGGGTGCCATTATTCTGCTCATTATATTATAAGATTGTTTAAGGTAGTGGAAATAAATCTTTCTTCAATTTCCAGAAACCACATCAAATGGCTTATAGATAATGAAGCAGAGTTAAATAGTTTAACTATCTGTTAAAATAATAAATGTTATGACTTAGAATAAAAAAATGCTCTCATTATTTGTTATGAAAACGCCTGCAGTAATAAGACTTTGTTGGATCTTCCAGTTTAAAAAATAATATTCATTTTTGATAAATGGATATGCATGATTTGCAGCATTTTCTTTTTAAGTAAAGCTTTTACAGTTAACATATAATGTAAGATGCAAGTTGAGGAGGATATGGGGCAAGATAGCAAATAGAAGGCTCCACCGATTTTCCCCTCCATAAGGACACCAATATAACACTATTTGTTATACACCAATTTACACTACAAAAGCACCTTTATAAGAACAAGAATTCAGGTGAGCACTCACAGTACCTGGTTTTAACTTCATATAGCTGGAAGAGCCACTGAAAAGACACAAAAAAACAGCCTTGAACCGCAGATGCCACCCGACTTCCATTTTCCAGCAACAGCGGCATAGTGCTGAGAGCATTTCCGTGTAGGGAGAGGAAGAACTCAGAAACCGTTCGGCAGTGAACTCAGTGCTGCCCTGTTAAAGCAGAATGAAAACGCTGACCAAACTCAGCTGATGCTCATCCATGAAGGGAGCATTTAAATCAGCCCCAGCCAGAGGAGAATTATCAATTTCAGCAGTCAGAACTTAATTTCCTGCAAGACTCACCACCACAGGAAGCTAAAGACTCCCGGGTCTTAAATAAACTTGAAAGGCAGATTAGGCCACAAGGACCAAAACTCCTAGGTGAATCCAAGTGCTGAAAGGGGCCTAGAGCCAGAGGACTAGGGGTGCACAAGACCTACTGAGACACCAGCCTTGGTGGCTAAGGAAGTACTAGCATCACCCTTACCCCAGACCGAGGCTGCACAGATTGTGTCTCCAAAAGAGACCCCTTCCTTCTGCTTGAGAAGAGGAGAGGAGAGAGCAAGGAGGGCTTCATTTTGCATCTTGGATACCAGCTAAGCCACAGCAGGATAGGGGACTGGTTAGAGTCATGAGGCCCACTTTCCAGGGCCTAGCTCCTGAATGACATTTCTAGACATACCCTTGGACAGAACGACAGCTGCTGTATTAAAGGGAAGGGACCAGTTCTATCAGGCTTTATCACTTGATAACTGAAGAGACCATGAGTTCTGAAAAAATAGCAGCAATACATTAAGTACTACGTCAAGGGCCTTGGGAGAGGTACTGAGACTTCCTGGCATCAGGTGAGACCAGTCTGTCCCCAGCTGTGTCGGTTACAGGGAGAGACTTCTTTTGAGAAAAATAAAGGGGGCTTTGTCTTGTACAGTAGGCAACAATTCAACCACAGGGTAATAGAGCACCAAGTAGGTTCCTGGGCTCCCTGATTCCAGCCTTGGTTCTTAGATGATATTTTTGGACCTGCCCTGAGCCAGAGAGGAGCACACTATGATGGTTAAAACTGTCAACTTGATTGGATTGAGGATGCAAAGTATGGATTCTGGGTGTGTCCATGAGGGTGTTGTCAAAGGAGATTAACATTTGAGTCTGTGGGCTGTAAAAAGGAGACCCTCCTCAACCTGGGTGGTCACTATTTAATTAGCTGCCAGCATGACTGGGATATAAAGAAGACAGAAAACATGAAAAGGCTAGGCTGGCTTAATCTTCTAGCTGACGTCTTTCTTCCATCTGGGATGCTTCCTGCCCTCAAACCTCAGACTCTAAGTTCTTCAGCTTGGGACTCAGACTGGCTTCCTTGCTTCTCAGCTTGCAGATGGCCTATTGTGGGAACTTGTGAGTTCATACTCTCTAAAAATCTCCCCTTACGTATTTATCATTAGATCTGTCCCTCTAGACAACTGTGTCCTCAAGGGTGAGTCCAAAGCCAGGTAATATTCATCACAGGCTGGCTTAAGATCTCTTGGGCCTTAAGGGAACAACAGTGGTAGTGTGACAGTATTCCCCATGGGCCTGTGGTGGTGGTGGCCCCAGAGTAAGAATCCTCTGCCTTTGGAAATGGGAGGGAAGAGTAGAAATGACATCTTGTGGTTTGAGTGCCAGTTTAGCTGTTGTACAAAAGAACACCAGGTAGACTTCTAAAGTTTTGATCCTGGGCCCTGGCTCCTGGATCATAACTCTTGCATTGCCAGAGGCCTGGTGGAACTCACCAACCTGTAGGGAAGGACACAAGCCTGGCTGGCTTGGCCACCTATTGATTGTAGCACTGTAGGGTCCTAGGTAAACATAGACAGCAGCCAGGGAGTGGTTACAACAGGCCATAGGTTAGACCTAATGCTGTTCTGGCTTCAGATCTGACACGGGACAGCCATAGTGATGGTGGCCACAGGGAAGCTTGTGTCACTCCACTCCCAGTTCCATGTGACTCAGAACAGATAGAATGTAGTTGTTTGGGAGAAAGTAAGAGAAGAGAGTAAGAGTCACTGCCTGGTAATCCAGAGAATTCTTCTGGATATTGTCCAAGACCTTCAAGGTGATACCTCAGAGTCTGTGAGAAACTCAGTGTTACTGGGCTTCAGGTGCCCCATAAAGTAGATACAGCTTAGATCACAACACTCAAGTCTCTTTGAATATCTGGTAATCCTTCCCAAGAAGGATGGGTACGAGCAATCCCAGACTGCAAAGACTAAATTAAATATTTAACTCTTCAATGCCCAGACACAGATGAACATTGAAAGTACCAAGGCAATCCAACAAAACATGACCTCACCAAATGAACTAAATAAAACATCAAGGACCAATCCTGGAGAGACAAAGATATGTGACCTTTCAGACAGCAAATTAAAAATAGCTGTGTTGAGAAAGCTTAATGAAATTGAAAATAACACAGAAAAGGAATGTATACTTCTATCAGATAAATTTAGCTAAGAGATTGAAATAATAAAAAAGAATCAAGCAGAAATTCTGGTGCTGAAAACCACAATTGGCTCATGAAAGAAAGCATTAGAATCTTAATAGCAGAGTTGATGAAGCAGAAGAAAGATTAGTGAGCTTGAAGACAGGCTATTTGAAAATACAGAGGAGACAAAAAATAATAATAATAAAAACCAATAAGCCACACCCACAATTTCCAGAAGACAGCTTCTAAAGAGCAAATCTAAGTGTTATTGGCCTTAAAAAGGATGTAGAGAAAGAGATAAGAGTACAAAGTTTATCTTTTGTACAAAGAGTACAAAAGGGATAATAATGGAGAACTTGATGCAATAATCCCCAAGAAAATACTAGCCAACCAAATTAAACAACGTAATTAAATTATTTATTATGACCATGTGGGATTTATCCCTGGGATGCAGGCATGTTTCCAACATAGACACATGAAATCACATCAAGTTAAAAGGCTTCTGCACAGCAAAGAAAACAATCAAGAAAGATATAAGGAGCTCAAAAAAACTCCATATGAAAAAAATCTTATAATCTGACTTAAAAATGGGCAAAATATTTTAATATACATTACTCAAAAAAAGGCATACAAATGGCAAACAGGCATATGAAAAGATGCCGAACATCACTGATCATCAGAGAAATGCACATCAAAACTATAATGGGATATCATCTTACCCAAGTTAAAGTGGCTTTTATCCAAAAATTAGGCAGTAACAAATGCTGGTGAGGATGTAGAGAAAAGGGAACCCTCATACACTGCTGGTGGGAATGTAACTAGTAAAACCAGTATGGAGAACAGTTTGGAGATTTTGCAAAAACTAAACATAGAGCTGCCATATTATCCAGCAATTCCACTACTGGCTATATGCCCAGAAGAAAGAAAATCAGTATATTGAAGAGATAGCTGCATTCCCATGTTTGTTGTGGTGGTGTTATTTATAAGATCCAAGATTTGGAAGCAACCTGTGTCCATCAACAGATGAATGGATAGAAGAAAGTGGTACATAGACCCAATGGAATATTATCCAACCATAAAAAGGAATGAGATCCTGTAATCTGCAATAAAATAGATGGAACTGGAGTTCATTATGTTAAGTGAAATAAGTCAGGCACAAGAAGACAGGCATCACATATTCTTACTTATTTGTGGGATCTAAAAATCAAAACAATGGAACTCATGAACATAGAGTAGAATGAAGTTTAAGAAAGGCTAGGAAGGGTAGTGGGGGCAGGGGAGGGTTGAGGATAGTTAATGGGTGCAATAAAACCATAGTTATAAAGAGTGAATAAGACTTACTATTTGATAGCACAACAGGGTGACTATAGTTAATAACAATTTAACTGTACATTTAAAAATAACTAAAATAGTGTAACTGGATTCTTTATAAACAAAAGGATAAATGAGGGAATGGTTAAGCCATTTATTATGATGTGATTATTGTGTATTGCATGTCTGTATAAAAACATCTCATGTATCCTATAAATATATATACCTAGTAAACACCCACAAAAATTAAAAATAATGAAATAATAATATAAGATGCATGAGGGGCAAAGACTTTCATTTTCTTTTATATTGAACTAACTCCAGAACCTAGAACAGTGCCCAAAACATAGCACATCGTAAAAAAAATATATGTGCAAGAAGTGAGTGTAATTAATCACAATTTAATAAGGATTATTCAAATTTGGTATAAAAATACAATTAAAGTTAGTAAGGTAACTGAAAACTATAAATCTGCTATACTAGAAAAATGGGATTGTAAAACAACATTGTAAAGTTTATACTATACATGTTTACACAGACGGGCCTTTAGTTAAGTTTTACTGTCATTGTTGCCTCGATACTGTTTTTGTTTGTCCTCCAAAGTAATGTTTTGAAGTCCTGCTACTTTTGCTTTTTAGTTATAAATCAGAGTAAGTACAGTGTAACTCTTATCTGATTAATGCAGCCTTTTAATTTGTGTTTTTTTGTTTGTTTACAGTGTATAGTAACAAATACATCTATAATTTTTAGCTAGTGGTTTTCCATATCCTAGTCTTTAAGATAAACATGCATTATAATTCAACATGAATCATTAATATCCTTATTTATAAACCTGTTATGTGCATAATTTTTCCAAATTGGTTTGTACAATGTTTAGTTACCACATCGAATTTCATTTCCTGATGGAAAAATGGAACACATAGGGAAAAGAATTATTTAGTCCTTCTTAAATGGGTTCTGGTAAATAAAATTGAGCTCTAGTTCTATGTCTAGTATTAAATTTCACATTTTAAGGACAATACTAAAACACTTTAAAAAAGGTCTTGGTTTAATTTTGCAGAAGACAGCAAATATGGAGAAAATATATCATGAAGATATTCCATGAGAAACAAGTAACGGATGGAGTTCAACGTAGAGAAGAGATGCCTTTGAGAAGCTATGAAACTTATTCAAATAGTCTTGGAGTTTGTGTGTTAGAATAATTGGCCTGATACGCTTAGGTCCACAAGTAGATCTGTGTTCAAATAAATGTGTAGACATTACCTAACGACATATCATGGTTCAAGGAAAGCAAAACTTTCTTACAACTGATTACATTCATAAATAAAATTAATTATTACATGTAATGTGGTGAGTGCACTGTTATCAGAGGATTTCAAATAGTGCTACCAACTAAGGCATGGGTAAAGAGAGGAAACAGTGATATCACCTGAAAGTATCATACTCTGCTATCTCTCACATTCAATTTATGTTTCCCCTCCCCGCAAAATTTGAAATTTCTAATTCCTTAAAGTTGAAGAAGGAAGAGGGAAATGAGAGAAAAGCAGAGGGAGAGCAGGAGCACTCAAGCAAGCACCTGAGCCTTAGATAGTGTTGGTGGTCTCAAGGTAACATAAAGTGTTCCTACAAGATCTGTGCTAACTTGCAACATACGGGGAAGTGATAGTAATTTGAGTGTAGAATAGATGGGATGGAAAGTGAGAGTCAGGCTTGAGGAGAGAAGAAAGGATGCCAACTCTTGACTAAACTTTAAGGTCCAGAATTCTCAGCCTAGTAAAAGGCTAATATATATTATTTAACACTGAAACCTGAATACCTTGTATGTCAAAGGATTATACTGACATAGACAATAAGCATACCATACACTGACAATATAGAACGGAAGATTGCAGACTCTTTCTATTTTCTATATAATACAATGTGTCTCTTGGAGTCGTGGAAACACAAAAATAAGAATTATTACAATGAAATATTGAAGCGATTTGTTATATCAACTCTTGGAATCAGAAATATTTAGATTTTGAGAGCTAAAATAAATAATTTGTTCATCTCTGGTATATCTAACTTTCAGTAGCAAAATTATATGTACACATGAAACAGAGAGATACATACACACAGAGAGAGACAGAGAGAAAGAGAAAAGGGCTGTAAATATATAGATCAATTATACCTAAGTGTGTATGCCTCAATGAAATATTTTTTTCTCTCATTGTGAAGACAATATAATTCTTACATTTAGAAAATATAAATATACATATAAGAACTTAACAATAATCCTCCTCAGAAGTGGAATTTTGTGGAAAAGTAGAAAGGAGGCTATTTTAATTATTCTTCTGTATTGATTCTAATTTTGTGATAAATGTATATTTCATTATTAATATTAAATTATATTTTCAAAATTTCAATAAATAAAATCATTACTTTTTCTATTTTTCTCTTCATACTCTGCCTTGACTGCTACATGAAGAATAGGGTGTGTGTGTGTGTGTGTGTGTGTGTGTGTGTGTGTGTGTTTTCCTTCGTGATGTATCTTCAGTGCCTATAATAGTGCTCCGCATATGACAGGCACTGAATAAATATTGAATGTCTGAATTACCTCTAGATAGATAGAATAAGATTCTAGGGGTACAGAGTAATGTCATTCACATTTAATGAACATATGGTAATGCAATATCATTAAAATGGTGAATAGTAATAATTGATGTTTTTATTTTTTATGCTTTATGATGTTAAGTTAAATCATTAAGTTAAATATTATTTTAAAATAGAATATATTTTAAATATTTCTGTCACAATCCATAGTAATTAAAGAAAAAAATAGTTCTAACATTTACAGGGTAATCTTCATGATGTGGGAATTATGTAAAACAGGACTACTTGCCACATAGAGGGCGTTGGGTCTCATTTTCATAAAGGACATAGCAATGACACTTTTGATATTAATCTCCAACTGAGGTTATTCATAAAGTCATTGTATTTTTAATGTGTTAAAATTATCAACTGACTATCTGTAATCCTTTAAAACCTAACCTCATTTTGACAAACTTGCTTTGATATTTCATCATTTATAATATATTGGGACTCTCAAAAGTCAAAATATTCTAGGCCATTTTCAACCTCTATGAAATTTTGATGAAAACATCTGAAAATGCCAGATGCCCTGAGAAGTTTTCTTTTTTAAATCTCTTGTTCTAAGAAGTTATTTATAATAAATTGTGGCAAAAATGGGACACAACCTTTAAGTGTTCATTCCTAATGTGTATTACCCTTTTCACTATTTATCATATTTTATTTAGGGAGCATTAAATTTAGCATTAACTCTAAATTTAATTCTCTCTCTGTTTCTCTCTCTCTCTCTCTATTTCTCTCTCTCTCTCTCTCTCTCTCTCTCTCTCTGTGTGTGTGTGTGTGTGTGTGTGTGTGTGTGTCTTGTTTTAGATTTCACTACTGATTAGAAGGAAAATATATTTTAAAAGTCCAATTTAACTTGTTAGTTCATTGAATGAGTGAATGAGCCAGGCACTTTGTTAGGTGATCTCATATGTGTGATTCCATCGATGTTTCACCAAATATTGTATTATACATGGACTTGAAAAACAGTAGTTTAAATGTGGAGAAAGTTTAAGAGAAAAATGTTAGCTATTTTGCTGATTTCCATATATGGATTTATGTTATGTCAGTAAGAAATAGGAGTAGATTATAATCTGATTTTTTTCAACCACAGGAAACAGAAACTTTAGCAAACAAAGAGATAGAAACAAATTAAAGTTTTAGTTTATCTTTATTTCTTTATTCAGGCAAGTTGGTAATCTTAACCCATATGAATATTTCTGAACCAAACCACCTCTTGCTAAAATTTATTTGTTACTCATTTTTGCCTTATTAGGAACATAGAGGGGCATGTGCTTCCTTAGTCTATCTGTTGAGTCATAAATTTTTAAAAAAGGTAATTTTAGGCTTAGGATTTACATAGGTAAATTATGCTGTTTCAGACAGATACTGTATAGTTTATCTTTTACTTTGGTGTTTCTTCCTTAAATACAATTTTTTTGTTGAGTAAAGTCATATCATTCTTTGGAAAAGGAAAATATTATTTGTACTAGGCAACTTGGGTATTTTTTGGACATTCCTAAAGATATCTAATAATAATATGAGTGAACAACCTTATTTAATTAAGCAACAGTAAAATCAAACAGCAATCAATGTGCTCAATATAGCTGTGATTGACTGTGAGCTTGTTCAGGAAAATAATTGAACTAGATCTGATTTTTAATTAATAGAACACATTTGCTTTATCCATATATTTTATTTGAAAAAAATATCTAAAATACTAAAATAAATCATTCTCACAGATTCTGACTGTGATCCAAAAGGCTAATGAAGAATGTAATATAAAATGGTTGCAATTCTCTGATGATCAGTGATGTTGAGCTTCTTTTCATATGTTTATTGGCAGCATAAATGTCTTCTTTTGAGAAGTGTCTGTATCCTTTGCCCAATTTTGATGGGGTTGCTTGTTTTTTTTCTTGTAAATTTGTTTAAGTTCCTTGTAAATTCTAGATATTAGACCTTTGTCAGATGGGTAGATTGAAAAATTTTTCTCCCGTTCTGTAGGATTCCTGTTCACTCTGATGATAGTTTATTTTGATTTACTCTTTAGTTTAATTAGATCCCATTTGTCCATTTTGGCTTTTATTGCAATCGCTTTGGCATTTTGTCGTGAAGTCTTTGCCCATGCCTATGTCCTGAATGGTAGTGCCTAGATTTTCTTCTAGGATTTTTTTATAGTTTTGGGTTTTACATTTAAGTATTTAATCCATCTTAAGTTCCTTTTCGTAAAAGGTGTAAGGAAGGGGTCCATTTTCAGTTTTCTGCATATGGCTAGCCAGTTTTCCCAGCACCTTTTACTGAATTGGAAATCCTTTTCTTATTGATTGCTTTTTGTTAGGTTTGTCAAAGACCAGATGATTGTAGATGTGTGGTGTTATTTCTGATGTCTCTGTTCAGGGAAATGCAAATCAAAACCACAATGAGGTAACATCTCATTCTAGTCAGAATGTCAATTATTAAAAAGTCAGGAAACAATAGATACTGGTGAGGCTGTGGAGAAATAGGAACACTTTAACACTGTTGGTGGGAATGTAGATTGGTTTAACCATTGAGGAAGACAGTACGACAATTCCTCAAGGATCTAGAACCAGAAATACAATTTGATCAAGCAGTCCCATTACTGGGTATATACCCAAAGAAATATAAATTATTGTACTATAAAGACATGCACATATATGTTTATTAAAGCACTATTTACAATAGCAAAGACAAGGAACCGACCCAAAAGCCCATCAATGATAGAATAAATAATATATATATATATATATACACACACACACACACACACCACACACACACACATACACACCATGGACTACTATGCAGTCATAAAAGGCATGAGATCATATTCTTTTCAGGGACATGGATGAAACTGGAAGCCATCATCCTCAGCAAACTAACATAGGAACAAAAAACCAAACACTGCATGTTCTCACTCATAAGTGGGAGTTGAAGAATGTGAACACATGGACACAGAGAGGAGAACAACAAACACTGTGGCCTGTTGGGGGTGGGGAGCAAGGGGAGGGATCTTAGAGAATGGGTCAATAGGTGCAGCAAACCACCACGACACACACATACATATGTAACAAACCTGCACATTCCATACATGTATCTTGATTTTTCTTTTTAGAAGAAATAAAGAAACAAAAGTTTATATGTATATATAAAATAAAATGGTTGAATTATTAGCTTTATGTAGACATCAATTGGAAGTGAAATTCCAGGCTGTGGGACAGAAACAGAAATAAATAAGGAAAAGTTATTTCACCTCTGTTACCTCATTAAGTAGAGATTATTTATTCAGCCAAACCCAGGTGCTAGATGAAGAAAAAACTGTTTATTATGTGTGAACAGAATAAGCTTCTACCTTTTAGAGGAGAACTATATGAGTATGCTGTTTTCAAAGCAATTTAATTTTTTATATTTTGATTTTTTTAACTATCATAAAGTACATTTAACACAAAACTTAAAAATTTAACGATTTCAACTGTACCATTCAGTGACATCAATGACAATTACAATGTTGCTCAGCCATGTTCACTATCTATTTCAAGAAATTTACCATTATCCCAAACTGTTCTGCTGTATTCATTAAGCAACAACTTTCCATTTCTCTCTCCCTTCAGTACCTGGCAACCTCTAATCTACTTTCTGTTTCTATAAATTTATAGACATTTTATATAAGCAGAAAGATAAATTATTTGACCTTTGCCTCTGGGTTATTGAGTCCATCACAATGTGTTCAAGATTCATTCATATTGTAGCATATATCAAAACTGTTTCTTCTTGACTATATAAAAGTTCATTTCATGATTAGATCACATTCTGTTTATTCATTCATCTGTGGACCAACACTTGAATTTTTTCCACCTTTCCACCATTTTGGCCATCGTGAATAATTCGGCAATAAATATTGGTATGAATGTCTAACTCCTTGTTTTAACTCATCTGAGTATAAACCAAGAAATGGAATTGCCGGGTCATAAAATAATTTTGTTTAACTTCTTTAGGAACTGCCAAACTGTTTTTCACAGCAGCCACATCATTTTACATTTTCCCCAGCAATGTATGAGGGTTGCAATCTCTCCACAGCTCAAAAAAATTATTTTCCCTTTTTGGTTTTTAATATAACAAGCCTATGATGTACTAATTGGTATCTAGTTGAATTTTTTATTTTCATTTCACTAATAGCCAATGATGTTAACAGCTTTTCATGTTCTGTTGGCCATTTGTATATCTTATTTGGAGAAATGTTTATTTAATATCTTTGCCCATTTTAAAATCAGTTGTTTGTGGATTGTTGAGTTTTAAAGTTTTTTATATAACCTGGATATTAAACTCAGTATACCAATTATATACAATAACTTTCTATGTATGTCTACAAACATATTTACACATGTATATGTATACATGTACACACTTATTTTCTGGAATTATATTTAGAGATTTCTTTTTTTACATTTAAGGTTTGGTAGAAATGATGTTAACACTGGTTCGACAGAGTTGAGTGAGGGTTAAACTGCAGAAACTCACTGATGCATTCTTCTGTACCACTGTAGTCTTCATTTAAAAGTAACAAACATTAATTGTTTTATATTTTTACTTCCAGTAAATTAAACAAATAAACTAGTGGACTGGTGATTTTAAAACATTTTTAAAAGTTTTTGTGGGTACATAGTAGGTGTGCATATTTATGGGGTACATAAGATATTTTGATACAGGCATGCAATGTGAATCAAGCACATCACTAAGGATAGTGTACCTATCCTGTCAAGCATTTCTCCTTTGAGTTACAAACAATCCAATTATATTCTTTAAGTTATTTTAAAATATACAATTAAGTTATAACTGACTATAGTCACCCTATTGTGCTACCAAATAGTAAGTCTTATTCATTTTTTCTACTTTTTAGAGCTCAACATAGGTAAAATCTAAAAATACTACTTTGAAAAAGAGAGATCATGGTAGACTCAGTACATATTTAGTTTATACCTTTTGCATATTCTAGGAAAAGAAGAAAAAAAGGCAAAATATTAGTGTAAGGACACTGAAAATAAAAGAATAACAATGTAATCACTTTTAAAAGAGAGTTTAAGAATTTTTAAAATTTCTGAAGGAAGAAGATAAAATTTGCTAGAGTACTACAAGTATGTGGGTTTCAGTCGGATACCCTTTTTCTCCAATAGTATATAATATTATTAATAAAATTCATGAGTGAGTTTAACAGAATTAAATTAAATCATCATACAAAAAGCAAAATATTCAAAGGCAAAATATGGGGAAAAAAAACCAAACAAACAGGTTAAACCCAGCAAAGTGCAGTGGGTATAAGATGGTAGATGAATCAGACATATTGGCCATATGGTTTGAGATATGCAATTTTAATCCTTTTATGCACACTTCAAATACTGTCTTTGATCTACATGAAATATACAACTGAACCAGGCCTCTGCATAAAACCGGTAATATAGTTGAGTGTGTGTCCCTTTGAAATCTGATGTTCAAATGTGGTCTCCACTGTTGGAGGTGGGCCTAATTGGGTCATGAGGTTGGATCCCCTATGAATGGCTTGGTGCCATCCCCTTGGTAATGAATGAGTAGTTTTAGTAGTTCGTCTGAGAGCAGGTTGTTTAAAAGGTCATGGCAACTCCTCTTCTCTCTTTGTTATTCCCACTCTTGCCATGTGACACCTACACTCCCTTTCCTCTCCACCGTGATTGGATGCTTTCTGAGACTTCACCAGAAGCAGATGCTGTTGCCATGCTTCCTGTATAGTCTGCAGAGCCATTAGCCAATAAATCCTTTTGTTTTTTCAATAAATTGCTCAGCCTTAGGTATTTCTTCATAGCAATGCGAAACAAACTAACATGACCAATTATTTGAAATGTTTGGGTCCTCCAATAAACAAACCAACCAACCAACAAACAATAAAAAATTCTAACTAATCTACTGACCCAAGAGAACAGGATGTTTTGGTAGTTTAGTATAGATTAAAATATGCTGATTCTCTAAAATATCATACCTAACTGAGAAAAAAGAATGAATTAACATGAAAATGTTATAAATTATTTAATACATATATATAACTGTCTGTGTACAAACATATTTACACCTTTTCTTGATGAAATCTAAATTATTGTAAAGGGCGACGTAAACAAGATTGCAGGGTAAGAGATACAAGCCTTGTTAGCAAAGTAAAAGTGAAAACAATTTGTATATAAAAATATATTGCTTACTTGTATTTAATAGAGTATGAATCATGAAACACTGTCACACAGATTACTGGTTCATGTGATATCAACCTCAAATTAAAGATTGGAAGGCAACTTATAACATTGAAATGTGTCAAAGAGACCATAAAATGAGAATATGGAAGGTAAAAACAAGCTTAACGGTCAGCTAATTATATCTCCCTTCTAAAATGCAAAAACATTCCATGGTATCTATGACCAGTGTTCATTCAGGTTCAGCTGAACACTTCCTGTGACAGGAATACACAGCCCCTTCTCTTGGAGCTGTCCAACAGGAGCTCTAATTGTGATAGAGGCACACCACTTTGTACTGAACTGAAATCTGACTCTGAACAATTGTCATACATAAAAATTGTTGTCATCTACAGCAACATAGCTGAATCTAACCACTACTTTCCATGACAATACATCAACTATCTAAAGATATCTCTTTTGTATTTCATAAGTCTTGCCTTATGTAATGGGAACATCTTATCTTTTCCTAATGTTTCCTTATGTCATACAGCTTCAAGACCTTTCAAACACAAGGGCAATCTTATGTTTTACAGACTACAGACTGTAAATATCATTCCTTAAAATGATGGCAAATAAGTCTAATAAGACAGTTCACATTTAATTGGGCCAGGATAGAGTACTGTGGAGGTAACAGCTATGAGGACCTGAACATTATTTTTCTTCTAATCTGGTTTTATATTAAATTTGATTTGTTTTCCTACAAGCATATTGCATTTTCTCACAAATAATTTAGTCATTTGAGTATTTGACTGCTGTTTTCTATTAACAGTATTTAACAAGCTCAAGTTTTACTTGTTTTAAATCCCATGTCTGCACTGATTAATCAGCATTTGTGCCGTGCTTATAAAATTTTTTTTTTAATTTCACTTATGTTACATCTAATAAATTGATTCAAAATTTTAATGTTTTTTGGGTAAAACCAAGGAAACTTTCAGTAACTCATTTCTATTGTCATTGTACAGCATCAACATTTTGGACAGAAATTTGTATATTTTTCTAGTTGTATCAGCATTTATTTAAAGTTTCTCATGCATACTATTAAATAATTAAATTATCTCAAAGGTCCTAGTGAAGAAAGAACATTTTTAATCCATTATACATACCTAATTACTTCCAAAATTGATTTTTATAATAAATTTTTAAAAAGTAGAAATTCTCTGTATAAAAACATTCATATGATTGTGTCATTCTTAAGTTTTTTAAAACATCCTGTTTAATATAATCTTGAATTTTGCAAAACTGATACTTGCATAGCTAAACACTTATATGTACAGATAAAAATATAAATAATGGAAATTACTGTAGTGTGGGGTTATTATTAACCACTGATAATTATTTACAAAACTGTTGGTGAAGTTCTTACCAGAAGTTGCTACAGTAGGGCATTTATCTCCATCATTGTTTTCTTTTTATTAGCTTTGTTGTGGGTCTCTAAACTACAAAGGCTATTTCTACCTTTGTGTTCTTGATATGGATAAACAAGTGTCATGTCACTTATTTCAAAGTACTCCATCATAGATCATTTTATGACAATTTGAGGCCCCTAATGTTTACCTGCACAGCAGTCAAACACAGCAGATACTTTATGTTAGATAAAATGCCTTACTAAACAGAAACAAACAAACAAACAGAAAAAGCAAATTTTCTCCAGTATAAACTTAGAGAAATTCTGTCAGCATTAAATAAATGCAGATGTTTATATAGACTCCACAGGGTTTATGGGATCTGCTAAAACTATAGTATGAAACTATGGTAAAACTATAGGTTTTAAACATCTATGTAAAATATCGGTGTTATATTTGAAATTCAGTTCCTGGTCTATATAAGCTATCAAACACTGGGTGAATTTTATGTTTTCCAGAGATTCCAAATTGCCTGCAAAAATAATCTAGCTGTTTTGGGTTATGACAGAGACCCAGAATGCTCTCTCTTCCATGCTAAAATGTGAAATACCTTCTCATTTTTATCATATAGATATGGTATTATGGTACTTTCACATACATGTATGCACATCTTTCATATAGAAAATGCTTCCTCTTTGAAATAGTCACTAAACCCTGATTTGTGAAATTCAAGATGCAGAGGCAGGCTATATTCAGCGGAGTTCAAATTTTTATCTCTTTTGATCCTCACATTTTCTTTGCTATGTTTGATTACACATCATATTATATGCAAAAATTAACTCTAAATGGATTGAAGCTCAATTACGAAATTTTTATAAAAACAACTTTTTCTTTGAGAATTACAAAATTCTTAGAAAAACATCGGTGTATCTTTTATGGTCATGTGTTTGACATGGGATTCTTAGATTATACATCAAAATTGTAAGGAATAAGAAAAAATTTGAGAGCTTTTCTGTTTCAAAGATAACTATCAAGAAAAGTAAAAGATAACTCATATATTAAGGGCTTGTATCTATCCAACATGTTTACACAATTAATAATTAAGGACAAACCAATGGAAAAATAGCAAATCTTAAATAGACATTTTTCAAAGAAGATATAGAAATGTCTAGTACACACATGGAAATAAGTTATTAATTATTAGATAAGTTCAAATTAAATCACAATGAAGGCTGGGCATGGTGGCTCATACCTGTAATCCTAGCACTTTGGGAGGCCGAGGTGAATGGATCATCTGAAGTCAGTTTGACAGCAGCCTGGCCAACATGGTGAAACACTGTCTCTACTAAAAACACAAAAAATAGCCAGGAGTGGTGTCAGGTGCATATAATCCCAGCTACCCAGTAGGCTGAGGCAGGAGAATCGCTTGAACCTGGTGGGCAGAGATTGTAGTGAGTCAAGATAGCATCACTTCACTCCAGCCTGGGCTAAAGAGCAAAACTCCATCTCAAAAAAAAAAAAAATCACAAGAGATACTATTCAAGCCGACTAAAATCTCTGTAGTAAAAAAGATAGACAATAATGAATTATACTGAGAAACTGAAAACTTCATATATTTCTGATGGCAATGTAAAGTAGTGCCACTTCTTTACGTACAGTTTGGCAACTTATTAATGCATTACACAAAATTTACTATATGCCCCAGCAATTCTAACTCTAGATATCTAAGACGAGAACTTTAAACATATCTCTGCACCAAGATTTGTACTTAAATGTTTGTAGAAGCATTTCTTCAAAATAGCCAAAAGTTGAAATAATTCAAAGGTGCATTCACTAGTACCCAGACAAACAGAATCACACGTGATTTCATTTACAGAAAATGTCATTAAAAGACAAATATTCAATAATGGAAAATAGATTGAAAGTAGTGGTTATGAGCAACTGGGGTTGTAATAGGGGAATTGCTGCAAATGTGCATTAGCAATCCTTTCAAAACTCTACAACAGGCGTTTGGCAATGATTACATATGTTTATAAATCTACTAAAAAGTTTCACCTTTGACAAAGCCAACAAGAATGTGTATTGAGGAAAGCGTAGCCTTTTTAATTAACAGTGCTGGGAAAATTGGATTACCATATGCAGAAGAATGAAACTTGACCTGTATCTCCCACCATATACAAAAATCAATTCAAGATGAACTCAGGACTCAAATAAAAGACTGAAACTATAATAAAATCAAAATAAAACCTAGGGAAAAATCTTCTGGACATTGATCTAGGCAAATAATTTATGACTAAAGCAAAGGCAACAGAAATAGACAAATGGAACTTGATTAAACTAAAATTCTTCTTCATAGTTGAAGAAATAATCAACAAAGTGAAGCATCTGTAGAATGGGAGTAATGGTCAGAAACTATTCCTCCAACAGGGGACTAATATCCAGAACATCCAAGGAATTCAAACAACTCAACAAAAAGAAATAATCCCATTTATAAGTGAGCAATGAACATGAATAGACAATTTCAAAATATGGCATAAAATGGCTAACAGGTATGTGAAAACATGTTCAGCATCACTAATCATCAGAGAAACACAAATTAAAACCAAAAATGAGACATCATTTTACACCGTTCAGAACAGCCATTATTAAAAAGACATAAAATAACAGATGTTGGAGAAGATCTGGGAGAACTCTACAAAATGCTGGTGGAAATGTAAATGACCACAACTTCTATTGAGAACACTATGGAGAGTTCTCATTGGACTAAAAGTAGAACCACCATTTCATCCAGCAATCCCACTATTGGGTATCTACCCAAAGAAAAGAAAGAAAGAATAATAATAAAAATCCCTACACTTACATGTTTATCATAGCACTAATCCAATAACAAAGATATGGAATCAATCAACATAAAAGTCCATCAATGGATGAACGGATTAAGGAATATTATGTATAAATATATATGTGTGTATATGTATATATATATATATATATATATATGCACATTTAATGAAATATCTTTCAGCTATTAAAAAAAAGAGTGAAATAATGTGTTTTTGCAGCAATGTGGGTGAAACTGGAGGCCATTATCTTAAGCGAAACAAGACAGGCACTGAAAGTCAAATATAACATATTCTTATTCATAAGTGGGTGCTAAAAATGTGTACATGTGGATATAGAGAGTGAAATGATGGACAATGGAGACTCTGAAGGGTGAGGTGGTGGGGGGCAATGATAAGAAATTAGTTAATGGATATAATGTATGTTATTTGGATGATGGATACTCTAAAAGCTCTCAGTTGTTGAGTAAATTAAAATGAATATAATTTATTCTATTTTACTTTATATATGTTGTTCCATCAATAAATATAAAACCGGGTATTTAGGGGAAACAGTGTAACAGAAAGGTTGTTAAATTTTTCCTATAAAAGAAAGTAGTTAGTAATTTATCCTATTTTAAACATGATACACAGAATACATGGTCTCTGTCACAACTACTGAGAAACTGGTTAGAGACAACATGCAAACAAAATGGGAGTCTGTATTTGCAAAACTTGTATTTATAAAAACAATGGTAGGCCAGATACGGCCCATGGGCTATGAATTTCCTACAGTTACTGTTACAAAATTAACTGATGAGGTTTAAATTGGTATGTCCTTTCTTTCTGGAGACAAATTAGTCAAATATCAAAAGTTGTACTTGAACCTTTTTTATACTTAAATTCTATTGTTAGTTTTTTGTTTCAAGGTAAGAATAAGGCAATCATACACATAATATATATGTGTATAAATATATATGTCACATATATGAATTGTATACTTATACACATACCAAAGTTTATATTATCTAAATCAAATGTCATTTCTAATATCTAAAATTTTGAAGCAATAATATAAATTTTGATATCATTGTACAATGAGACTCTATCTGGCCAAATTTATATTAAAAAATAGATTTTTATTGGCATGGCAACATATTCAACATATATCAAAAGAAAAAATACACTTATATGGATTGTAATGATTGCATTTTGTGAAATAATATATGTACATATTTGTGTATAATTTATAGATCTGTAGCTTTATGGGGGCAAGTCTAAAATATATGCCTCTAACTTTTAGCAATATTTTTATCTGGAGTGATGATTTCTATAATTACTTATTTTAAAATATGTATTTCTTATATTGCTTATTTTTCTGTAGTGGATATATAGATCAACACTTACAATGAAGGGAGAAAATAAAAATCAGTATTGGCACATTTTCTTTAATAATTAAAAACATAAAAATCTGTTCTTAATATAGTGATTTGATGTTTCTAGTTAATTAAACTTTTATGAATACTCCCTACATCACTACAACAAAGTACTTATCAACCACATAAAAATGAAGTGGATAACATATTACTGCAAAAATCAGTTAATTAAATATTCAAATCCATGCCCGAACTTGAAATATGACTGATTAAAAGCAATCAATTTTTAAAACCATTTGAGAAGCACTACTGGTTGATTCTTTGAAAAAATTGATGTGGATTACTAACTTATACACTTTTAATTACAGCAACAAACATATTTCTGCTACATATTATTTCGTACAATCATTTATTAATTTCCTCCACTATCTTTCAAATGTCATTTAAACTGCTATATAAGCAGCAAAGTCTAAATCATTTTAATTGCTAAATTTCCTTCTCAGGAATACTTAAAAATAAAAAGGCAATTCAGGCAATTAATCTGTCAGTAAGAAAACAACATAGATAAAAGCCTGATTAGCTAGAAGCCACCTTATCAGAGACTTCAGTAAACTGTAATTTTGGGAACTCAGTAGTTTTAGGAAGAAAAAATAGGCAAAATTTAGATTTAGATGCAAAGCAAACAAAGAAAACCCACCCCCCACCCCCCGCCTGCCCCAGCTTTGGAGGAAATAATCTGCTCCTTTTCCCTTAAAAACAAAGGTTATCATTTAAATCCTTTCTTATTTCTTTTTCCCAAGACTCAGAAAAAGACTTAACTTTAAATGCTCTTTCCACAACTACTAGTCAAGGTTAATGCCTTTACTTCTTGGCTTTCATCCTTTGCTCTCCCATGACTGAGCTGCTGAACACAACTGGATATAGTACAGCATCATTTGTTTCATTCTTTCTCCTTCTCCACTTAAGTCCTTTATCATATAAACATGGCTTTATTTCCTTCATCTTAAAAAAAAATTCATCTTGCAACTAAACTTCTCAAAGCATTCAACTGTGTATCTTTCCCACTTTATTATCTCATATTATTACTATGCTTCTCCCTGAATTTGTCTTTTCTCAACTATTCTAAAATCTTTCTCAGGTGCTAACTGACTTCTCAATAGCCACATTCAATGTAAAAAGCATAGGTTCAAGAAAAACCTGGCTGCTGCAGTGATTTCTGTATAAGCTCAGGCAAGCTGTTCAGCTTCCCTCAGTCTTAGTTTTATTATCTTTGATGATTATTAGAGCTCACATAGCTATTTTATAAACAAGTTTTGAAATATTAATGAAAACTAATGGGAAGTAGCTACTCAACAATTTAACATTTTTAAAGCATGTATGAAAAATAGTAAATATTGTTTAAAATGTACTAAGTTTATTAACATCATTAGATGACATTATGACCTATTACGTTTAACTTTTCAAAACCAGTCTACAAAGAGACACAAGTGACTAATAAGGTCATGAAAATATACTCAACAGTACTACCCAACAGGGAAATGAAAATCAAAACTATAATGAAATATCCTTTTACACCCATTAAGATGACTACAATAAGTCAGAAAATGACAAGTGTTAGTGAGGATGCAGAGAAATAGAATCCTTATATATTACTGGTGAGAATATAAAATACTACAGCCACCTTGGAAAACAGCCTAGTGGTTCCACAAAAAGTTAAAAATTGAATTACTACATGATGCAATTATGTTACCTGAATACTAGTTTAGGGATAAAATTTCTGATCTTAATCTCTAATCATTCAACTCTCTTTCTTTCCTAGTCTCCTTAAATCTTGAAGTGTCCATAATTAATAAGGTATTAAATGGGTGAAATTGTCATTTTCTTCCCCTCTTTTTACCTATAGAAAATCCCAGCTGTGGGGCAGAAGGAGTCATGTAAAATTTATATCAAATTCATAGTTTTGGTTATAACATAGGACTGAGCATTGTAATTTCTAAATTGAGAATGTTTTATTAAAATTAAGTGATTATGAAAATTGTATTACCTGAAAATCATCAAAAATACCTTCCAGGAGTAAGGGAAGAATTTTTTCCAGTGGATATATTTTAAAGGCACAGTGGGCTACAAAAATAAAATTTTATTTAAATTGTAAAATCATGAACACATTGTGTATGTAAGATGTTTGCACAAAATATATAGTTTGTTAAAAATTATAAAAGGCCAGTAAGGTGGCTCATGCCTATAATCCCAGCACTTTGGGAGGCCAAGGTGGGCATATCACCTGAGGTCAGGAGTTTGAGACCAGCCTGGCCAATTTGGTGAAATGCCGTCTCTACTGAAAATACAAAAATTAGCTTAGTATGGTTGTGCATGCCTGTAATCCCAGCCACTCTGGAGACTGAAGTAGGAGAATCTCTTGAAACCAGGAGGTGGAGGTTGGATGAGCCAAGCTCATGCCACTGCACTCCAGCCTGGGCGACACAGTGAGACTGCCTCAAAAAAAAAAAAAAAAAATATATATATATATATATATATATATATATATATATGTAATATTTGTGTGTATATATATTTAAAATAAATATATTTTATTTTACATAAAATAAAAGATAATTTCAATTTTTAAAATAAAATTTAATGTGGAATATGCTTGTATTTAATTTGTTTATGCTATTGAGTGCTGTCTCTAAATGTCTGTGTCTTTGGTGATCTTGAGGAAGCCTTGTGTCTATAAGCTTATAAGCCTAAGCTTGCCTGAGAATATTCAGGAGACTTTTGGAAAACAAAGTTCAAATAAAACATTTAGGAAGTACAAGTTATGGGCTCTGGAAACTAATAGTTTTTAATTGGTGCCTTAATGAAAACTAGACTTTTACATTGTTCCTGATATAAAATCCTACACTAAATTATAGGTCATTTAACTCCATCTCTATTGTTTCTAACTTGAGTAGACTTAATGATCTGGATAATATTCCAATTTCATGAAGATGACCCTCCTTCTTTTTTGTTTTCACTTAATTGTTCCCTGCTTATTCTGAGTTTTCTTTATAATACTCTCTCCCACACTGAATGATTTACATAGTATTAAATATTGACATACAAACTCTTTTATTATTCAAAGATACATGGCAGGCTTTCAATCAGTAGTTAATGAATAAAGAATATATGTTGATATTAAATTTAGTCAACGTTGATTTATGTGATTTATTATTTTATACTGACATGTCTGCAATTATTACCTGTCATGTGTTGTATATTCGAGTTATTAAGTTATGTCTGCCAATGTAGATTTCCCCCAAGAGAACAGCTGGAGATGGGTCAGCCACCTCAGTGTTTGCCCCATACTGCTAAGTAGATGAGGTTACAGTTCCCCTTCACCTATGTTGAAATAGGTCATGCCTTATTGTGTCTCAAGATACGTCATATTCCATGGACCTACCCTCCTGAAGACATTTTAAAATTATATTTTCAGAGTCAACGTAAGATAGCAGATGGATAATCTGCTTGAAGGCAATTGAGGTCATATATCATTAGGCATCAGGGAAATTCTATATGTAACCAAACATCTGCATTTGAAAAATATAGTAGAAAGCTTTCCAAAAAAAAATTCTCAAACCCTAATTTCTTGCCAATTTAACATCTGAAATATATAGAAAAGTTAATCATGAAAACAGAGTCAGTGGATTTTTGAACTGAAAGAGCCACTAGAGATCATGTTTTCCAACTCAATAATTTCACAGATGGAAAATGGAGCCAAAAGAAGTTAAATACTTTACCTAGGTTCACATAACTAGTTACTGACAAAAGTGGGACTAAGATGCAAGCTTTTGATGGTGTTTTATTATCAAGCTGCTACCCTCAGCCTACTGAATCTATTAAATCCTGTGTATATATTGTAGTCATTAAGCCTGTACTCTAAATACAATACCACAGTCCCCAATCATTTTTAATGAAGTTTCTGTAATCATATTGGAAAAATGACAGTCAAAATTATCTTTCATATGTTCTCAGTGAATGCTTTCTCCTAAAGGAAATACTCAATGTAAGATTAGGATAATAAGATCTCTTTAAAATGAATGTTCCCATTTGCAGAATTAAATATTTAGAGCTTCCCAGAAATGTGTTGGCATGAATTCACATTTGAATATTTCCTTTTCAGTTTATAAGAAACAGCCTAAGAAATGGATACTATGGGAAGGGGTTTAAACTCTATCGTCCCTGCAAGCTAGATAAATCATTTTCTAAATGCCAGAAACTATGAAGAATATTTGATATATACGGGGTAGACGAGGCTCTCAACAGACTGATAAATTGTCTTCCTGTTACAGTATGGCTTAATGGAAAAGCAATGGAGATGATAAACCACTGGGGATTAGGTAAAATGGGGCAAGGACTGTCAAGTGGATTGGTTAATTTGATTAAAGTTCTTTTGGTTCAGCAGTTTTTAACAAGGGTGTTCCAGTGTGATGGCATTATTGATTGAAAGGTGCTATTGACAATTACTGGATTTGTGCCAGAAATGCTTGACATCTGGCAATGCTCTCAACAGTCCTGCAAAACAAGGATCTGCTCCATATCTTGCATCCCTCATAATTTGAATGATGTATTGATTACTCATGCAGGTAAAAACGAGTTTAATAACTGAGTCAAGAACCTTTATTTTTCACATAAATACAAAATATTTTATACATGTTTAATATTCAATAAATTTTAAAGTAATGTAATTACTGTGTAGATTTAAAAAAAGAACATACTTTTTTTTTCCCAATGCATAGAATGAGTCATTCCTCATTTGGAAAATTGTTTTTGTATTTTTTGAGTAGGTTGTCTCACAAAATGGTTTCTGTCTACATTTGACCTCATGACATTCACTATGATTTTCTACACTCGAGCACAAGCATTTTGCTCCTTCAGTATTTCCACTGGTATAATCATCTCCAAGTTTTTATGTATAAAAATAATTTTATTATAAACTGTTCCACATTTTATTTTACCTTTATATTATGCTTAGGGAATTATAATTTTGAAATGTATGTAGCCATAATTCTGAATTTCATTTCAGATTAGTTAAGGAAATAAATAAAATATTTGATTAAAAATGGGGCAATGGGTCTGACTGGGTTGCAAGCCACTGGTCTCCTCGCTGTTCTAAGGAATTTAAAGTCATCAGTGTTGGCAAAGCTCCTAGGAGCCAAAAGACTAAGAACAGAATGATTACTTGGTCGTGCTAGCAGCATATAAAGCTACAGAAGAAAGGTCCCTTGCTCAAATCCATATAGAGGCTAAGAGCAAAATAGTGAGGTGTAACTTGGGCAAGTATAAAGCATTAGAAATGCTGTTTTATAACATGGAGGAAGTTCCTCGTCTCTAGTTGATTACTGATCTGAAGTGTAATAATTTAACACATGCCATCAAGATACCATTTCAAGGAACTAGTGCCTATCTCTGTAGATGTAGTTCAGCAATTAATTTGTTCAAGAATTGCTTCCACTTTAAAAAAAAATACATATTTATTTATTTATTTATTTTGAGGTATGATCTTACTTTGTCACCCAGGCTGGAATGCAGTGGCACAATCTCCACTCACTGCAGCCTCCACCTCCCAGATTCAAGCAATTCTCTCACCTCAGCCTCCACCACACCCAGATAATCTTTTGTATTTTTAGTAGAGATGGGGTTTCACTATATTGGCCAGGCTCATCTTGAACTCCTGACCTCCTCAGCCTCCCATAGCATTGGGATTACAGGCATGAGCCACTGTGCCCACCTGGCCAGGAATGCTTCTACTTTAAACAGCATCCTCCTCCAGTGTAATCTAGTTTGAGGCAGAATATCAATGTGGACACTATGTTGGGACATTTTAACTCTAGAGTGTCTTCTGGGGACAGCTCAAGCTGTCATCGGGGTTGCCTTCCTCTGACCAACTTGCCTAGACCCCACCCTTCCACGGGTATTGATCGTAAGGGCACTCCCTAATTAATATTCTGCCCATTTAGCTGAATCTCAAGAGTCAGCTTCCCTGAGTTCCCTAAGAACCAAGTATGGAACATTCATTGTTAAGATCTCATGACAAGGAAGATGGCGCTCTAGAAGCAACTCACCACTGCAGATCTCAGTCAAGACGCAGAGGTCTTGAAAATGCAAACACCGCATTTTCAGACAGATCCTTATAGCCCACAGAGCGGGGGAAAAGCCCAGGTGAAAGAGGCATGCAGGACTCAAGCGCAGCGCTCTCTGCTGGCGCGGGCAGGCAGCCAGCGCCACCACAGCGGCACGGTGCACGAAACACACGGGTCTGGGTGCCCTGTTAAACCAGCAATTTGAGACTTGGGAGGGCAGATTGCTATGTTCATCTGATTGAATGGGTTTTGGACAGTGAACTAGACCAGGAGATTTCTGGGAGGTGAATTGTGAACCAGCGCAGGGGGTGGCTGCACGGGAAATCACACAGATCCCAGGGCCCTTTTGGCCAGTGGCTGAGGCACCTGGGAGAGAGTCAACCCTACAACTTAAAAAGAAAAAAAAGAAAAAAGGCTCGGAGGCGGGGAGCCAAGTGATCAGGCTCGACGGGTCCCACCCCCACAGGGAAAAGCAATAAGGCAATTCGGAGTGCCGGGAGTTGAGAGTTCCACGGCGGGAAGACCTGAACACTGGACTGTGCAGCTCGGTGGGGGAGGGGCGTCTGCCATTGCCCAGAGCTTTGGCCCCTACTGAGGTACCTGCCTACTGCTGATGCAGTCAGCCATTGCCGAGGCAACCCGCCATAACAGAGAGACTCCACCGACAGGGCAGAGCCCACATCAGCAGGGCGGAGCCTAC
>CM052653.1:53273932-53292270 GCA_028533165.1 Leontopithecus rosalia | reverse complement strand
AAACAAAGGGTGGAGAAAGATTTACTAACCAAATGGAGAGCAAAAATAAAGAAATAAACAAAAAGCAGGAGTTGCAATTCTCGCATTTTATAAAATAGATTTCAAAGCAACAAAGATACAGTGGTAAAAGGATCAATGCGACAATAAGAGCTAACGATCCTAACACCCAGATACATAAGACCCATAAAGAGATTTAGACTCAACGAGACAGAAAATTAATAAGGATATCCAGGACTTGAATTCAGATCCAGAACAAGTAAACTTAATAAATATGTATAGCGCTCTCCACTTTAAATACACAAAGTATACATTCTCCACTTTCAATACACAAAATATTGATCTGCCATTATTAATAACCATTCTTAGAATTAAGCAATATTCCTGTTCTCTCTCCCTCTTTTTCTTCCTCTTTCTTCCTCTCCTTCTCTCCTTTTTTTTTTAAAAAAAAAAGAAGGTTTGGGTTTATATATCTTATGCAAAAAGACCTTTGTGCTTTTCTCATTGGTCTCTATTCCCCAATTTTCTGATTTCATACCTTGAGTACACCATAATATTTTGAGCAACCTATTCCTCTCCCTCCAAAAAAAAAAAGGAAAAAAAAGAAAATGCTCATCATCATCGGTCATTAGAGAAATGCAAATCAAAACTATGTTGAGATACCATCTCATGCCAGTTACAATGGTGATCATAAAAAACTGAGAGCCAACAGATGCTGGAGAGGATGTGAAGAAATAGGAACACTGACACTGTTGGTGGGAGTGTAAATTAGTTCAGCCATTGTGGAAGACAGTGTGGTGATTCCTCAAGGACCTAGAAATAGAAATTCCATTTGACCCAGCAATCCCATTACTGGGTATATATCCAAAGGATTATAAATCGTTCTATTATAAGGACACATGCACACGAATGTTCATTACAGGATTGTTTACAATAGCGAAGACCTGGAACCAACCCAAATGCCCATCGATGATAGACTGGACAGGGAAAATGTGGCACATATATACCATGGAATACTATGCAGCCCTAAAAAGCAATGAGTTTGTGCCCTTTGTAGGGACATGGATGAACCTGGAAACCATCATTCTCAGAAAAATGACACAAGAACAGAAAATCAAACACCTCGTGTTCTCACTCATAGGCGGGTGTTGAACAGTGGGAACACATGGACATGGGGGGAGCATCACACACTAGGGTCTGTGGGGGGATCTAGAGGAGGGACAGTGGGGGATGGGGAGTTGGGAAGGGATAACATGGGGGGAAATGTCAGATATAGGTGATGGGGAGGAAGGCTGTAAACCACATTGCCATGTATGTACCTATGCAACAATCTTGCATGTTCTTCACATGTACTCCAAAACTTAAAATGCAATAAAATATATATTTTTTAAATAAAGAAAGGAACAATTACTGCTGATTGTATAGAAATGTTTCCATGGTTCCATTAATTAACAAAAAGAAAGAGAAAAAAATGGTGATTCAAGAGATAGAGGAGACAATATTGGGATCAATATTCTTAAGAATGCATTACAGGATGAGAGCTAATAAGTACAAGTTGGCTTTATGTAATAACAAAGGCAGTTCATCCATAGTGTATGCTTAGGGCTCCCCACAGAGAAAAAAAAATGGCTGATTCAAAATACAGCCAATTAAAGAGGGTTAGTTTATATGAGTGAGAATATAGGGAAATAATTTTAAAAAAATACTTAAACTGTGACCAATCCTGAAGCCATGGTGACAAAAAGAAGAAGGGAAAGATGGGGAATGCTGTCAAGACAGCTTCCTAATGGAGAGAGGATCTATCCATTAATAGATAGATCATAGTGAAGACACACATGGCTTATTTTGCTGCTTTAGAAACTAATGCCTTTGCTCTGTATAGTTTTCTCAACCTTGTCTATGCATTAGAATCACCAGGTGTAGGGGGGAAACCTAAAATGATTGACTCCTTAGATACTGCAACAAGAGATTCTGACTTAAGTTATTTGGGTCTGGCCTGGACATAGAGATTTTTTTGAAGCCTTTAAGTATTTCCAGATGTTCACAACAATTAGTCTGTGAACATCTAAAAATGTTTTGACCTGGAATCATATTTTGTAGTATTTTATTCAAAACACAAGTTGTATATTAACTCATCAGTATGATTTGATTTAATATTTGTAAGCTACAGGAAAATATTCATAATATCTATGTATATCTATCTGTATCACATTTATATGTGATATATAAATGTATATGGATGAAATGGTGGTAAATTGCAAAAGCAAAGAGTTTTGGATTTCATTCCATTTTTTAGTCACTAAAATTAATGTAATATTCTGTAGGCTGAAAGGAAATCTTTAACAACATATAAATTAGGTATATCAGATTAAATTAGAGAGGAAATAAAATGATTGGCCTGTAAAACCATTGTTTGCTGTCTTTTTTTCATTCATTCTTGGAAAATATGAAATAGCTTATTTAATAGTTATCAATCTGTTCAATAGTGTAACAAATAATTTCATAATCTTTGACCTTTCTTACTTCATCTTAAGTACAATTATTATTATTTTTATTATACTTTAAGTTCTGGGATACATGTACAGAACATGAAAGTTTGTTTCATAGATATACACATGCCATGGTGGTTTGCTGCACCCATCAACTCGTCATCTAGATTAGGTATTTCTCCTAATGCTATCCCTTCCCTAGCCACCCACCCCCTGACAGGCCCTGGTGTGTGATGTTCCCCTCCCTGTGTCCATGTGTTCTCATTGTTCAACTCCCGCTTATGAGTGAGAACATGTGGTGTTTGGCTTTCTGTTCCTGTTATTTTGTTTTTTCTTCACAATCCTATTTATATTTTGGCAGTATTCATTTTGGTTTTTGATTTTTTAAGATTAAGATAGAATCTCATTCATTGATGCCCTGGATACTACCACAAGGGATTCACGCAGGCTGCAGGGCAGTAGCACCATCACAGCTCACTGCAGCTGCAGGATCACTGTTCACTGCAGCTTCAAAGTTTTGGCCTCAAGTGATCTTTCTGCCTCAGGCTCCTGAGGAGCTTGGATTACTGGTGCTAGCCACTATGCCCAGGCAACTGTTTTTTTAAAATTTTGTAATAGAGATGAGGTTTCGCTATGCTGTCCAGGCTGGTCTAGGACTCCTGGGCTTAAGCAATCCATGGGCCTCTGCCTCTCAACATACTAGGATTACAGGTGAGAACCACTGTGCCCTGCTCCTTTTGCTTGTTTTAAACAAAAATTACTTTGGTCTTTCAGCCGTCATTTCCTTCAGCTTCCCATTTTATTTCTATCTGTATTTCAATCTCATTTTTAATATTTTTAAAAGTACATTCCATCTGGTTTTATTGAATTTTACTAAAACAGAAAATGATTAATTGTATAATCTTATTCTGGTTTTAGTTATTATATATTTTTCTCTGAAATGAGTATTACTTTCCCTTTTTAGTAAATTGATGTTTTGTGCAGCTACATTTTGTGAATGTGGATATGCTTATATTTGTGTATGTGTTTGGTCACTCATATTTGAGTCCTAGCTAATAGCTTCCTTAAAATTGTGTGAATTCACATTGTTTCTGCTCACTATCCAACTTCTTGTTTTTATGTCTCTCTTCTGAGACTTTAAACCAAAGATCAGCTTGTGAAACATTTCTATCTCTAGCTCAGCAATTCCTAACCTATGAAGAATTCCACAACTATGATGATCCCAGTGTACAAAGTTCCTTTGTGCCATTTCTTACTGCTGATTGGTATAGGTGGCCTGTGAAGGGCCTACTTTCTGATACGATTTTCTGTTCATGTCAATGTCATAGTACTGATCTCTTTTCTGCTACCGCTGATCTCTTTGATACTTTTTTTCTTCTTTTAGCCATTGCCTTTATACTAGCATTTATACTTTACAAATACATGCAAGTGCTGCTAACCACCTATAATAAAATTAAATGGAAGACTTGTAGATACAGGATGTCTCTACTGTATTTGTTTTGACTGTATTTTCTACAGTTTTGACTGTATTTTCTATCATTTTTAAGGCTTTTTGCTATCTTGTTGCTGTATCTTTAAATTGTCTCTTTGGGTCTTCGTGTGACATCGTTAACTGTCAGAATCCCACACTCCTTGCTTCAAACTAAAGTCAAGATCTACAAGATCTTTTACACTAAATTCCTATCAAGGACAAGCTCTTATCACCTAAGAACTACATATTTATTTAGCTGTTGTAAAACCCCTTACACACAGGGCCATTGTTTGAAACTTGTACTCATCAGTGGTATAAAACAAAATCAAAGTGGTGTCTTTAATCCTTACTTCCACCCCCAATCTTCACTCTGGAAAAGAAACTCTGGGATTCTCTAAAGGTCCTCAGTGGTCACATGTTTCACAAAGGAATAGAGGTTAATAAATTAGATCCCCTGAACTTCTTCAGTCTGTTTCAATGACAATATATTCTCCATTGTTTCCTCGAGGATTATTTATAATATAATTGCCTATTTTCCAAGAATTCCATTTTTTTTTCAGAATTTTCTTCCAGTGGCTATTTTAATAAAATTCTGAACTCAGAAACTGAGACAAACTTTATACTTATTTTATCATATTACTTGGAAATCTAGAGTTACTGTTACAAAATTCGGTTGCTATTTTAAAATCCAAAGTATGGGTTATATTTTGAGACATTATTGAGGCATAAATCTAGGCTATATTCTTCCTTGAACATCTGCATTAGGTTGTTTATAACCGCTTGCTCTTTTCATAATTTGATTGCATGTGAATTAACAACTCAATTCAGGTCACAACCAGAAGTAAATAGTTTTATTTTTATTTAATCACACATACTAAAATTGTGAAAGTGATTTAGACTTCCTTTTCATAATCAATACAAATTCCTCCTAATGCTTATATCAGCCAAGAAATCTTGTCTATTTTAATACAATCATGTGAGATTGACTAATGATATCGGTAAGTTAATCTTGCCACCACAATTTGAGTCACTATCCATGAGCATTTTCTCATTCAGCCAATGAATCAATACAGTTTTTATGGTTGGCAGGTGACTTTCAAAGTAATGTATTTAAGGACAAGGGCACTTCCAGCTTGCAGTTTTATCATCCCTTGTGTCTGCTTTTCCATTTGTTTCCAGCAGCAGGAAAAGTAAAGAGAATGTGGAATTGGGCACATTTGCTTCTTAAAAGGCTTGGCCCCAAAATTGAGTTTTGAAACAGCTCTGCTCAGATTCTACTGATGAGAACAACTCTCTGGAACTAAGAATTCTCTTCCCTGGCTACAAAGCAAAGTGAAAATCAAAGCAAAATAATAATATCTTTGTATATAAGTTATTAGATAATGGATGACAATAATAGCCTGAGTTGTTTCCTTTTAGGAGGATGAAATTTAACTACGTCAAACAAATCTACAGCTCTGACACTCTCAGAAAAAATAAAACTCAACACAAACAGAGCGAAAAGAGTTATTCTGTCAAGGAAAGGTCTTGACTTGATAATGTATACTTCATCACATATTTTCATCTTGCACTTCTTGGACACTATGATTCAAAAGGGAGATTATTCATGTCAGTAAAGAAGTATCCTTAATGATAAAACACAAGTACTTCAAAGATGACCTGTGCTTCTCAAAAGGAAAATAGTTTGGGTCCATTTACTTCTCTCCTCTACTTCCCATTCTAAATGACTGAGAGAATTTCATCTTATGGTCAATACAACCAATGGAAAATAACACTCAAATAAGTAGTAATTGAATGAACTAATCTGGAAAAGTAGCCTTCAGTTTGTTTCTGTAATATCAGCTATCATGATATTGCCTTGATATTTCATACAATTCTGCAGAGTATAAAAAGCAAAAGCCTCTAAATATTGATACTAGAATGTACTACATGCTAAATATAGACCACAAAATGAATCAGAATTGAAGCTCAGTATTGTCTGTGTGCACAGTGTTTAAATATTTTCTTGTTTTAAAAGTGCCAGTGTTTAAGTAACTTAAAATATTAACCACATGTAATTTATTTTGTTTACTTATTATATTTTTGTCATAGGTAGAAGAGTGAAATGATTTATGACAGTCTTTTTTTTTAAAACTGAGTTAAGCTATAGAAATTGTTGTGAAAATACAATAAAGATCCTAATTTTCATTTGTAATATTTTCAAGATCGTAAGCAACATTATCAATTGTTTTACTTATAACGATATTCCTAGGGTATTTATATTTAAGAATTCTAACTTTTAAAAGTAATGTTAAGCTATTCCATTTAACTGGCTATACAAACTAAAGATAAATTGAGAAATACAAATATCCCTCACTTGTTTTTTTAATTAGAGACAACTTTTATATTATTCCAGATATAATTTCTACCTACATAAACGTGTATTTTAAATGTGCCATTTAAAAGAACTGATTTGTGCTTTCAAATGGCTGCATGCTATCCTACTCTACCTAGATACCATTAAATACTGAATCAGTTCTCTGTTGTGTGTTTTTTGTTGTTGTTATTGACAGACTTTGTGATTACAATGCAGATTAAATACTTGTTTTAAAAAATGTGATTTTTCTCATAGGCACATATGTCTTTAGGATAAATTCATCATATTACAATTGCTGAGACAAAGAGTTTATGCATTTGGAAATTTTATAAGTATTATCATATTGCTTTCTATCAATATCATCTCACAAGTATAATGTTAAGTGAAATAAACAAGGGATGAACATTTATGCAATATTCCAAAGCAGATAAATTTATTACCCTGTCAGAAGATGGCAAAATGATTAACTTTATGAAGGTTTGAAGCAGTTAGTTTGGGTGAAGGCAGGATAGTCAATTTCACAAGACTGGTATGTTCCATCTCTTGAGTAGGGTGAAGTTAAATGGAGTTGTTTCCTTGATGATGCATTAAAGTCACCATTTGAAATTGGATTAATTTTTATATATGCTATACTTCAAAATGTTTATTAACATGCAAATTATATAATGAATCCATTAATTTAATGAGAGAATTTTAATTTTTTATGTGCTTCAAAGCCATTTGTTTTGTTGTTTGGGTTTACTCAGAACAGTACGTTAGTCTCCTTGACTGATATTTCTGTTGTTTCTAACTGGTGATTTAATAGTTTATCATGTTTATATTTTCCAACTTTATTGGGGTGTAATTTATTTATAGTACTGTACATATTTAAAGTTCAAAATAAGATAAGGCTTAACATATGTATACATTCATGAACACATAACCGTAAACTAGGTCTTTAATATATTCACCACTCACAAATGTTTCCTTGTGAACCTTTGTCATTCCACCCTCCCTTACTTCTTCTTCATATTTTTCTTCTATGGCAACTACCAATCTATTTTCTGTTATTGTAACTTAATGTGCATTTTCTTGAATACGATATAAATGGAATCAGCATTTTCTGATATTTTATATAAGTGGAATCATATCATATGTACTTTGTTTTGTCTTACATTTTTAGTAAGATTATTTTGAGATTCATACATGTTGTTATATGTATCAATCGTTCATTACTTTTTATTATTGAGTCATATTTCATCATATGGATATGCCAAAATATGTTCACACCCTAATATGAATTTGTCAATGTAGTTTCCAGTTACTGGTTATTAAATATAAAGTTTCTTGAAAATTAATCTATACGTATTGATACAGAATGTGATTTACTTTCTTTTAAGTAAATTCCTGGAAGTAAATTGATTCTGTCAAATGGTGTATGCATGTTTAACAGTTATAGTCAACCTGCTTTCCGAAGTGTTTGTAATACATTATATTCCTCATGGCCATATGTGAGAAATCACAAATGGCTCCAAAAGTTTGCCAAGACTTGTACATTTAGATGTATCACCATTTTGGGGTGAATTTTTGGAATAAGTGTGAGTTATGATTGAGGTTCTCTTTTTTATATGATACTCAGTTTTTTCCACAATACATGTTGGAAGCATCATCTTGTATTAATTAAACTGCCTTTGCGTCTTATCAAAATCATTTTCCATAAATGTGAGGTTCTATTTCTAAACTCTGTCCTCTGTTACATTGATTTATGTGAACACCTTTTCATTGAAATCATGCTATTTTGAAAATTGTAATCTTGAAATTGAGTATTGGGACTCCTCAAAATGTGTTTGTTTTTGTAAAAATTATTTTGGCTATTTAGATCCCTTTGTAATTCCAATAAAATTTAAAATTTGCTTCTTGATAGCTGCAGAAAAGTTACTGGCATTGCGATTAGGAGTAAATTAAATTCATAGATTAGATTGAGGAGAAAATGACATTTTAGTCTTCCAATTAATTACTATATTACATAATTTCATTTATTTAGAAATTTTGAATTTATTTTATCATTGTTTCATGTTTTTCCATGCATATTGAGTTAGAATTATACCTAGGAATCTCAGTGTTGGTGCCATTATGAATAATATTATTTTTTAAAATTTTACATTTCAGGCCAGGCCAGGTGGCTCACTTCTGTAATCCCAGCACTTTGGGAGGCCGAGGTGGGTGGATCATGAGGTCAAGAGATAGAGACCATCTTGATGAAACCCCGTCTCTACTAAAAGTACAAAAGTTAACTTTGTGTGGTGGCACACACCTGTAGTCCCAGCTACTCAGGAGGCTGAGGCAGGAGAATCGCTTTAACCCGGGAGCGGAGATTGCAGTGAGCCAAAATCACGCTATTGCACTCCAGCCTGGTGACAAAATGAGACTCTGTCCCCCAATAAAAAATAATAATAACTTCATATCTCAATTGTTTATTGCTAGTATATAGGAGTATGATTGACTTGCATATTAGTCTTATAAAAAAAGCTAACAGTTTTAGATATTACATAGATTGTCAGTTTTCTAAGTAGGTGACAGAGAGTTGCATAACTTCTGCTTCAATCTGTATGCCTTTAATTTCTTTTTCTTATATCGTTGCACTGGTTAGATTTCCAGTAAAATTTGGAATAGCAGTGGTAAGAGTGAACATCATTTCATCGTATTATTCTCAATATTAAAGAAAAAATATTCAGTCAGTCAACATTAAACATGATATTAGCTATAGATGTTGTTTATTTTGTTTTATTTAGATGTCCTTTGTTAAGTTACTGCATTTCTATTCCCAGATTGTTGACGGATTATTTTCTATTCTCTTTTTCTAATTATCATGAATGGATATTAAATTTTGTCAAAGTTTTTTTCTTTAATCACCTATTGAAATTATCATAAAGCTTTTATTCCCTTAATTTGTTAATATGGTAAATTACATGTTTCAATTTTGGATGGTTGTAAAATTCTTCCATTCCTGAAATAAATTCCACTTGGTCACAATGTGTCTTCATTTTTATATGTATTGAATGTTCTTTAATAATGCTTTCCAAAGAGATTTTGCATTATATGTGGTAGAATTTTCAAGTGAAAATATAAGGGTTTTCTTTTCTGGAAACTTTTGCATAGAACTCTAATTTATTAAATAGATACATGACAAGCCTTTTTATCTATGTCTTCTTGAATGCATTTTGATAGTATCTTTCAAGGAATTATTGGTCTATTTGTTATAAGTTGTAGACTTTATGGGCTAGAGTCCTGTGTCATAGTCCCTTATGACCTTTGAATGTTTCCGGGATCAGTAGTAATATTTTCTATTTCATTTCTAGTATTGGTAATTTTTGACTTAATTTAACATTTTTCCTCAAAGAATTAGCTTTTGGATAAACATTCTCTATTTTTTCAATGTTATTCATTTCTGCTCAAATTATTATTTATTTACTTCTACATCCTTTATTTCTCCCTTGTTCCTCTTTCCTCTTTTGTCTTTCTTTTGTCCAGGCTGGAGTGCAGTGGTGTGATCACAGCTTGCTGCAGCCTCAACATCTCTGGCTCAAGTGACCCTCCTACCTCAGTCTCCTAAGTAGCTGGAACTACAGGCATGCACCACCAAGCCAGAAAAATTTTTGTATTTTTTGTAGAGAGGGTTTTTGCCATGTTGCCCAGGCTGGTCTAAAATTCCTGGGCTCAAGTGATATACCCATCTCATCCTCCCAAAGTGCGAGGACTACGGGGGTGAGTCACTGTGCCTGGCAATATATTTTATTTAAATAATAAAATTTTAAGTTATGCTATTAAGATTTTTTCTTTTTAAATACAACTGTTAAAATCTGCAAATTTCCATGTAAGCTGTACTTTAGGTATATCTTATAAATTTTAATATATTTTAAATTTTATTAATTTTAAAATATGATTTTCAATTTTTCTTAAAACTTGAAAACTTAAAAGTTTTCTTAAAACTTGTTGATCTATGGACTATTTAGATGCATATTGTATTATATCCAAATATATTTTGAAATTTTTCTTATGTCTATAGTTATTAATTTCCAATTTAACTTTGCTATGGTCCAAGAACATGCACTGTATGGTTCCTATTCTTTTAAATTCCTTAAGCTTTGCTGTATGGGCTTCGTTATGGTTTATCTTCATGTTTACTTGAAAGAAATGTACATTTTGCTGTTATTTTGTGGAGAGTTCAACGAATGTCACTTAAGTCAATTAAGTGCATTATCTTAAATTCCATTAATATGCTCTGTATTATAAATTGGATGTTTTTTTACATAGGTCTATATATTTTCTGAACTTATCGAATTTTACATATAAGATCTGGGCATTTCACTGTTACACAAATTTTGGCCAATTGTTTAAAATTAAAACAGAGAGGCGTAGGAATTTTCTTAGACCTATTAAGGGGAATATATAGTTTGCATAATTTTGGAAAGAATAGTAATTATTTTTAACTTTCTGTACTTATTAATAGTTTAAATCTGTGGTAACACATACCTAATGATTAATAAATTTCAATGTGACAATTTTCAGTTATGAAACCAAAAGTACAAATTTCAAATTTCAAGTGGACAGTCTCTTCTGTAAAAATTTGATTACCAGAAAAAATATTGCAGCATTGTCAAAACTCTATAATTTTAATAGACTTTAAATTGAATTATCAATATCCTCACCACAATTAGGTTATCATAACCCAATAACTTAACTATACTAAATTAAAAGAAGATAATTCTGATAATTATTTTTACCTTCAGAGATTTATTGATTTGTTTTCTTTCTAATTTTACATCGTGCCTACCTACGATGACACAGCAAGACAAATAAATAGGAATTACATGGTGCTATTTATCCATCTGTCTAGCTTTTAATCTATCATAAAAATTCATCTAGTTTACACTTAATAACTTTCAACTTTGAAAAATGAAATGCTATCTAACGTTAAATTGTTTAGAGACGATTATTTATTAAGCATCTGCTATTTTGCTAACACTATGGTAAGAACTTTTTAATATCTCTAACTGTATCTTCAGAATTTTATGAGAAGTTGCTATTATTCCATATTATAGATCATACAATTGTAACTCAGGCTTAATTCCTTTCACCTATGTTATTACATAATTTGAGGAACTGCTATTCAAAGCTAATTTGGTAAGACAACATTGCCCATGTTTTTATTGCACAAAAGTGCTATAAAATATTCCCCTTTTCATCGTTTTTCCAGTACCTATTAGAAGTATTTTTAATATCTACATTTACCTAATAAACAAAGATGGTTTCTTAATAACCATGTTTCCTTTATCAGCAACCTTCACTGCTTTACATATCTAAATATTTATTTACATATATTTTATTTTAAATAGTTCATTAGTACATAAAATACTCTTGTGATTACTGGGCTAGATCTTACACTGCAAAAATCATGGTTTCATTGAGTACATAGTGACTTTCAAGTTGTAATTTAAGAGCTCTAAAGATTCAGTGTTGCAGTTTAAAATTGCTTTCCTTCAAAGTTAATAACCCCAGATCTTCAAATAATTCTATTAAGAGAGTATTACAAGGCTACTTTTCAAAAGACCTCAAGTGTTATATTAATGTTTCAAACATAGTTAATGTGAATCCACAAAAATATGTGATTATTCACATTTACCAAAATCCAAAAGCCACAAGTCCTGGGTAAATTTATCTGTTGCATCTTCACTCTTATTATGAATTAAATTAATTTCTACTTATTTTTCTGAGATGAGATTTTAATTTTTTAATTCATAGCCATTTAACATATATTAGTATACAAGGAAAGTTCTTATACCAATTAAATACCACAATCAATTAACTTTTCTCATTTTTTATTTGATTTTTAAAAATAGGTTTAATCTATCAAATATAAGAAATTTACTCAAAACTAAACAAATTAATTATTTCAATGTCTGACATTAAGTTTGCTGATATTGGAAAGTTGGCTTAAACACTATATTCCAAAGTAATCTTAAATCATTTATTACTGAAAATTTTAAGAGCATGCCAGTTTTAATTTTGTTTACTGAGCTAAGCACATGGTAAATACTTACCATTTCTTGAATTTATCACATTTGTTGTATTCAAAACATCACTTTCGAAGGTCTAAGCCATGCTCATCTATTTAACAGACTTAATTTGTGTGTGTGTGTGTGTGTTATTATTCATTTAAAAAATGTTTTTAAACTATTTTACTCAGAAAAATCATATTTTATTTCAAAAACATTTTGAAGTTCAAAATATGACTGGAAAAATATTTCTATAGCATGTTCAAAATGTTGTCTTTATTTCTAGGCATGATTTTTAATATTAAGAATCTCATATATTTGATAGTCTGAAGACTTTGCATCTAAGAGTTCAAAGCACTCAATTATTAGAAAAGACAACTGACAAAAAGATGGGTTAAGGTTCTTGCTGTGAACAAAAGTGTTTATAGTTCACTGAACAAACAACATGTGCTTTGATTATCCACCAATATATGGTGACTCAAGACTAAGGCTTACAAGATTCATGTTATTATAAAGTACTTCAAATGTTAGGCAAAGACCATTACATGTTAAGACCAAATTACTGAAAGTAGAGTAGGAAGAAATATAATTTTCATGATGTCTTTGTCTACTTAGTTTCTACAGTAAAATAGACCCTAATACTTTTTTCCACTCTTCAGTTTCAAATTAAATATACTCAGAGCAATATTGTTTTACATAGTGGTAAAAGAACATTGAGTAAGTATAGTATGTGGTAGCTATATCCTTTAAAAGTATGTAGAATCTCAACAAATTAAATACACATCAATTTTATAAAATATGGCCCTAAGTCTGTAATTCTGATGTTTAATGTGGGATAGTTTTCACTCTTTGGGATAATTATTCATCTTTAAAAATACTTTTAAGCAGCAGTTTCAGTTTTTGTGTGTAAATTGTTAATTTTGATCAGATTTTAGTTTTTTAAACCATACCTTAAAGTTGAAATAATTGATATTTTATAGAATTTATGTGAATGAGATGTAAGATTTATTTTTATATAAAATAAATGTATGTAATATTGAATAAACATTACTTAACTAATTATGTATCAGAAAATAGTAACAATATACAGTAAGCAAATATGGTAAGTGCAGGTCAACCATACAAGCAATAGCCTCAATAATATTTGCAGCATTGAGTAATCATACCCATTTTTCAGAATACATTAACATGGAATTGTGAAGTTAAATAATATCTGGCAGTAATAAGAGAGGGGGCAAGGTCTACAAGTGGTGATGGTTGTGGATTTGTGTGTGTTTGTGTGTGTGTGCGTGCGTGTGTGCTAGAAGCAAGGTTAAACATAAAGGGAGTGGGCAATAGTTGCCTTTACAGTATACAAAATATGGAAGTAAGGTAAGTAATATTTTGTCTAATAGGCTTGCAGAGCAATTTTTTTCTTGATTTCAATCTAATTTTTATTGTGAATTTCTTTTTTAGTTACTTGGAAAGTTTCCTTCCTTCCAACACAAGGATATAATTTCTTTCTTTCCATTCCTGCTCCTTTCCCACATAACTTTAGGATATAGATTATTCTTAGGGTATAAATAGATTTAATCAACAAGGTAAACATTCATACAGCAATTATTGCAAATTAACCACTTTGATGTTAATCATTTCTATTTGTGTTTTTCAAACTTGATTTCTTATGTCTTTAAAAGATAGAACTTTACTATCCTCATAAGATGCCAATTTTTTGAGACATCAACATTGTTAAAAATTAAGGGGATCACCTTGAGCTTCAAAAATGCAAATCAACTGGAAAAACACCAGCTGGCCTTAATCTTTCAACATTGCAGTTTAGTCTGCCTCATGTCAGCAGGCTAGCAGGTATTCTTTTTATAGAAACAGAAAGTTAGCAGATGTAGCTGCTGTTTCTTTCTTGTCAAAAGTGTATTTATCCATTCCCCGGCTGTATCCAACACCCCCCACCCCGCACACACGCACCTACTCTGTCACTCTCTCCAACTGCACCTAAATATACATTTGAAAAATAACGTGACTAGTATCAGGGCTTTACAGTGAAGGCCTTTTCATTAATTTTCTACCATAGTAATGTAACAGGCAAAATGAGCTTTGCAGTTTTTTTCAATAAATTATTATTAGCAAACAGCAAAATAAAATATAAATAAACACAAAACTATCATTAATAATATACTTTTTTAAAAAAAAGATGTGAATGCCAGGGATGGTCATGAAAGTTAACCTGAGGTTATGCTCCAGTTTAAAAATATTCAACTGCAATTCACTTTCAGAATGTTCTGATTCAGTCTCCCTTTCATTTTTTGTGCCCTTATTTTTACAGCAGATAATAAGTCACTGTCTTCTTTTCTATGTTACTGTGTCCCAAAAAAAGATGAAGAGGTAATATATGCAACCCAAAATAACCATTTCTTTTAATAAGTAAAGGTTAAAACTATTTATACGGTGACTCATATAGACACCAAGTGCTGCAAATGTCTCAGACATCTGATGGCGTCCACAGTGAAGGTGGGTTACATGAAAGTCATGTACCTGCACTTAATTTGGGAAATAAACCCACTCTACTTTTTTTTCTCATAAAATGAGACACCATATGAAACTAAACGCTGAAGAAACATGAAACATAGCCCATTTCTATGAAGTAGTTATAACTACTTCAATTTTTTATTTATCTTATTTCTCTTTCCTTGGTTTATACACTATTCTATATTATCAGAAGTGATAAACCAGATAATAGATGGCTACACAGTTTCTTTCTCTCCACCATTAATCTACGGTTGCCCGTTTATACTCTAATAAATTGCATGAACTATTTTTACTATTAGTTCCCTAAATTTTTGTGTGTAAATAATAATGGTAGAGGCTTTTTGGCAATGAAAATCTCTCACTACAATTTGCACCAGCTCTGGGATGATGTGAAAATATTAATTTATATAAATAAGCCACTATTGTATGCTAGCCACTGTTTTTAGTACAGCAAATACTACTAGGAGTGCAGGCCAGCTGCCATGGGGTTTCTTAGTTTTGCCACACTCAGTTACTATTAATGTATCTACTCAATATAAAAAATTAAATGTGTTCACAAGTCTTTAAATGCCAGGGAAAAAAACTTGTGAAATCTAGGTCATTATCTGTTTACATCCTAAATTTGTTGAGATTTCAGGAGTAGTTTTATATCAAAGAGAAGAAAATAAGAAATAAAAATACCCATAGCAAATACTATGTGATTATAACATATTACATAGAAATAGACCACAAAGAAACAAGACATAGTAAAAAAATTAGTTGTGCTAATATTTATTGCATTTTTAAATGTACTGCAATGTTGTTATATTACTTATTTATAAAGTTTAATTATAAAATATACCAAAAAAAACATTAATTCGAAACCAAAAATTCATAATGTTTTTATGATTAATCTATATTAACATCTTACTGTATATGTTTCAGATGTATTTTTAGAAGCTAAAATATAGAGCTGTAATTATAACTCTCAGTTTATTTCTGTAAACTTTTATTTCCAGATTAAGTTTACACTTGAAGTAGCTGTTACTTATTCTGTTAATTTTTGAAGCTTTCCAACATGTATATGTAGTCACAGGTATATATAAATATCATTGCATAATTTAGTATTTCATAGATAACATAGTGATAAACACATCTTTTCCAGCTCAATTTTCACCTAAATATTTTGATATTAGGTGAAAATTGCTGTCTTTACACATAGCTTATTTTGGTAATTCTAAGTGTTTCATATTAGTATTCCAATATATACGTAAACCACAGTTTATTTTTTTTCCTGCAAATCAATCATTAATTTGTTTATTTCCTTTCAATTTAAACAATTACATAAGAAATATTTTCTTTATGTTTTCTTGCCTACTTGTACAAGAATTCTAGGAAATATATTTATTTGAAGAACTCTGTGTCACAGAGTATATACACATTTGTAAATTAGTTATGACCAAATTATCTTCAAATATTTGTACCATGATGTATTCCCAACAGAAATGTGTAAATCAGTTTTTCTGAAATCCTGTACCCCTGGTGTTATACAATTTTATAGACATTATTTTTGCTATTCTGTTTTGGTGAGCAGCCATGTCTCATTTTGTTTTAATTTTATTTCTCTGATTGCTAGGGACTTGGAGTACATTTTCATGTTTACAACCCTGCAAATATCTTTTCCCATATATTTTCTGTTCATATCATTTGCCTGGTCTTCTAATAAATACTTAGTTTTCATTTTGCTTCCTAGAAGTTATTTAATATTCAAAATACTTCTGTATCTTGTTAAGAGTTGCAGATAACTTGTCTCCCACTGTGGCTTTTCTTTCCACATTGTCTATATTTTTACATAACAAAGTTTTTCAATAAATTTTCATGTAATTAAATGTATCAATATATTCCTTCATGGTATAACATTTTGAAACTTGAGTATGTAATTTTTCCTAACTTGATATCACAGATAACTTGCTTATGAATCCTTTGCAAAGTTAGTTTTTTAAATTTTAGATATTTATATGTATTATATTTACGTACATAACATGAAATAAAGATCTAGAATTTATCTTTCCATAGCAATAGTAAGTATCCCAGCAGCACATTTTAAATGGGCCATTTTCCCCTACTAATCCATAATGTAACCGTATTAAATTTACATATCTGTTCCTAATTTCATTTTGTTATATTGATGTATGTATGTATATATGTATTAGTACCAATTCTTAAAATAATTAAGGTTTTCGATATTCTTAGTTATACATTGGTTCTTGTACATTTCAGGCTTTGTCATTTTTATAGAACATAAATTTTAATAAAATAAAAATATATCATTTTAGAAATATGTACATATATTATATAGATTTATCTAATACTTGTGATTACTTTCCAAATTCACTCATTTTTATAAAAACATTTTAGTTATTTGTATACTGTTCAACAGATATGCAAAAATTTACTTAATTTATTATGGGAATTTATGGATTATTTCTGCTTTATATTACAATTAACTTTCTTGAATTTTTATTCATGTATACCTATATTATGTATACATAATATATAATTTTATACATATATTATGCCAAAAATGAAATTTATAATTTTTTTTTTGAGACAGGGTCTCACTCTGTCACCCAGTCTAGAGTGCAGGTGCCTAATCTCAGTTCACTACATCCTCCGCCTCCTGGGTTCAAGTGATTCTCCCACCTCAGTCCCTCGAGTAACTGGGAATACAGGCACACCACCATGCCCAACTAATATTTGTATTTTTAGTAGAGACAGAGTTTCACCATGTTGGTCAGGCTGGTCTCGATCTCCTGACCTCACTCAAGTGATCTGCCTGCCCTGGCCTTCCAAAGTGCTGGAATTACAGGCATGAGACACTGCATTTGGCATATTTTTATTTCTATTTTCTTTAGAGATGAGGTTTCATCATGTTGCCCAGACTGGTTTGAACTGATGGGCTCAAGCGATCTGCTCATCTTAGCCTCCCAAAATGCTGAAATTACAGATGTGCACCACCACACCTATATATCTTTATATGTAATTAGTTATCCAATATAGAATATCCAAGTGAGAATATTAAGGCAAATGATACAGATATTTTGATGTATTATAAAACTGTTTTCTAAAGATTCTTTGTATTTGTAATGCGACCAGCAAGGTATAGCAGTGCTAGATAAAATATGTCTGTTTAACACTGAATATTGACATATCAATGTTTCAACTTTGATACTTAATAGATAAGATATTGTATGCCCATGCATCCATATACCCTCCCTCAAGGTGGACAATTAAAAGTCTCACTCACTAACTGTATCCTGCTCATAACCGTTGATGCCTGTGAAGCTGTCTGGGTAAGGCTGGATGTCCATTTTTAAGGTTGAGAGAACTAGAAAGAAAAAGAAGTATTTAGCTTTCCTGCTGGCCCCTTCACCCCTTGCTGACACCCATACAAAACTAATAGAAATATAAAAACATAGAAAGCATAG
>CM052653.1:53246110-53273832 GCA_028533165.1 Leontopithecus rosalia | reverse complement strand
TATCCGGCATTTCTCCCCATGCTATCTCTCCCCAGCTCCCCACTACCTGCTATCTCTCCCCTATTTCCCCCCGACAGACCCCAGTGGTGATGCTCCCCTCCCTGTTTCCATGTGTTCTCACTGTTCAACACTGACACAAGAAAGCCCTTTCTATCCAGAAACTTGATGAGCATTCACTCCTATTTTTCCCTGACTTCTTTTTTTTTTTTTTTTTTGGTCAATCAATGAGAGCATGTAAGGATGCTCAGGTTGGCCTTGAACTCATGCCCTGACTTCTTTTTAAGTAGTTTAAAAATATCAAGGTCACTTGCCATAAATTTTGATATGGGATAAGAATATAGAAGATTTATGAATATAATATTGTTTCAAAGCTGACCAAGATATGCCAATATAAATTATTAATTTATTTTCCTTTCTAGTTTTATTCTCCCTTTGATCCCTTTTGGTCTTTCAGCTCCCTCCCCATTCCCAAGAATTCCTTGAACTTCTCCATATTATTCTCCGTATTATTCATAGTGATTTTCAAGTTTGATGTAAATTCACATTTTTACACGTTGTGATATGGATTACCATGCTGTTGACAATAGTCTAATAGTTGTAGTAATATCTTGTATATTTTCAGTGTGTGCACATGCACATATGCACATTTGGATGTATCAGCATTGAAAAAAGACAGTGTCTGTGTGGTAACAGTCCTACTGACCTATAATAATATACAAATAGCTCTCTTCATGGTGTTTCTGTTGAACTGCAAAAGGAAAAGTTTTTTTTTAATTTGCCAGATTTAATTGACGGTTTTTAATTCAATAGACTGCTGGATATTTTGATACTCTTGACTACTTTCTGAGGCTGTTTTATTTTTCAAAATTTGTAGAACCATTCCATCCGGATTCTTCCTGCTTCTCTGAGAGACTAAATATTATCATCAGGTACATTCTATTTTAAATATCAAATGACAGGTTTTCCATAATTTTACTTATTTATTTTTCCTTCACATTTAAAGATTTTTCTTGCTTAACTTACAATTTATATGCTAATGATACTCAAATCTATAGCTTCAGGTATCCTATATACAATGAAGTATTGGACATGTTAGATTGGTGCTAAAGTAATTGCAGTTTTTGCCATTAAAAGTAATGACAATTTCCCAGCACTTTGGGAGGCCAAGGCGGGTGGATCACGAGGTCAACAGATCGAGACCATCCTGGTCAACATGGTGAAACCCCGTCTCTACTCAAAATACAAAAAATTAGCTGGGCATGGTGGCACGTGCCTGTAATCCCAGCTACTCAGGAGGCTGAGGCGGGAGAATTGCTTGAACCCAGGAGGCGGAGGTTGCGGTGAGCCGAGATTGCGCCATTGCACTCCAGCCTGGGTAACAAGAGCGAAACTCCGTCTCAAAAAAAAAAAAAAAAAAAGAGGAATGACAAATTACTTTTGCCGCGATCACTTTTGCACCAACCTATAGCTATTTCAAAATAGCGGTAGTGATTCAAAATCTAACAAGATTCAAATTTCAAAAATGCATCAGTGTCTTTTACCCCTCTGCTTATCTTCTCAACCATTTGCTACCATGAGGCTCAGTGCCAGTCACCATCTGCTCTCTCTGTTTATTCCTCTCTAAGTGAATGACTTAACAATTCACCTTGTCTCTAAAGTTAGAAACTTGGAAGTCCATCTTAATAATCATTTTCCCCTTTCCAGCTATTCATTGTGGTTTATTTTCTGTCATTTTTGTATCTTTTTGTTTGTTTGTTTGTAGAAAGTGATTTATTTAGAGAGAGACACACAGAGAGACAGAAACGGGAGGAGAGAGAAAGAAACAGCTAATTCTCAGGCTGAGTGAGAGAATCCAGAAAGATGGAATCCAGGAGAGGAAAGCAGCTTCCACATTGAGTGGAAAGGAATAGAGAGAGATGGAGTTTAGGAGGGGAAGACAGGCTTCCACAAGAGAGCTGGAAGGGCGTTTTTATATCTTAAATACCTCTTGTTCTCTAACCAGCACCAGTAGTTAAAATTTAGGCCTTAATTTTTCTCTTAGTTCCATAGAATCTAAAACTATCCTTTTGTCTGCAATTTTATATTCCTTCCTATCTATCCTAATTCTACAAACGTTATTGTCAGACATTTTAACTTGATCATGCTACTTTTTCTATGCTTGAAGTCCTTGAATAAGTTCAAGCTTATTAGATACTTTGTTAACTTCTTCTGATTTTTTTTTTTTTTTTTTTTTTTTTTTTTTTTTTTTTGCGATGGAGGCTCGCTCTGTCACCCAGGCTGGAGTGCAATGGTGTGATCTTGGCTTACTGCAACCTCCACCTCCCAGGTTCAAGCGATTCTTTCGGAGCCTTCTGAATAGCTGGCACTATAGGCGCCCACCACCTCCCCTGGCTAATTTTATTTTTTATTATTATTAGCTTTTTAGTCGAGACGGGGTTTCACCATGTTGGCCAGGACGGTTTCTATTTCCTGACCTTGTGATCCACCTGCCATGGCCTCCCAAAGTGCTTTAAAGGCTGAGCCATGGTGCCCTGCCACTGCTGAGTCTTTTATCTTGTTCTCTAAACACATCTTTATTCCAGATACATCCTGTAAAATGCTCAACTTCTTGAACGTTTAAAATCTTTTTTTCTGGATGTTTTGACATGGTTTATACTTAGTTTAAAATGTTCAGTCTGATCTCATCCATATCATTAATTCCTATTTTTATAGACACCGCTATAGAGTCACTGTGTGGTGAACATTACTCTGAGGCCTGCATGTAATTTACTTTAGGTCTTACATTTGTTGGGGCTCCTAGGAAAATGTAGCCAACAGTCTGCTGATTTAAATGTTAATCTCATTCAAAAAAAATCACAAATACCTGGGCTCACTGGCCATTGACATGTAGAATTTTCTGTGCTTCCATTCTGTATTTCTGCAGCACTCTGGCTACTTTTTAGGAGACACACTTTTTATTCTTTAATCAATGCATTCTTAAGCATAGTATAATGATAAAATGATACAGAAAGGCTCATGACATAAAGCGAGAGTCTTCTGTCCTTTCCCTTCCTTCTTCCTTGTATTACTCCCTAGATAAACCACTTTTACTCTTTTTCCGCTTGTAGTACCTCCTGTAATTAATTGCATATTATAAACAATATTTTATAGCTGTTTTAAATTTACCAGCTTTAAATAACACCTCTTTATTTTCTCATTCAGACCATCCCAAAGACAAGTTGATTTTTCCCCCCAAATAATTTTAGGCTCTTTTTATTTTTACTTGCAGTTAAAGCAATATGCTTATAGGTTCATGTATTGATGGTTATGATTGTCCACTCTATGAGATAAAGATATGTGTGTCTTTGTTCCTATCTGCATATTTCTCTTATTTCAACCTCTCCATATCTATCATGTCATATTATTGTTGCATTATAAAATATTGAGGGCATTTAACTTTTTTAAACATTAAAAACTGTTTGTACTTTCTACGTGAATATATCATATATTCATTTGGAAAACCAGGCAGAAGTTATATTCTACTTGCAACTTAGCTCCAAAAGAGACATAGCATCATTTCTGCAATGTTCTATTCATAAATTGTGGGTGATTAAGCCTGACCCATATTCAAGGGAAGAGAAGTATTCACATCTTTTGAAGAAGGAATATAAAAAAATTACAGACCTATTTTCCCTTCATTTTCTTTGCCATGTTAATAAAGTTATCTTCTATTCTAATAGTTTAATTTATATCATAGGAATGAATATCAATGTTTTCTAATTGCATTTTAGCATGTTCTTTATTGTATGCTTAATATGTCAAGAAGAAATATCTATTGCTGCTGATCATCCATATGCTTCTCTCTGAGCTCACCTTTTTTGTATCTTCCAAGCTTGGTCCTTCCTATCTGCTGGCCAAACAGCGGAGTCTTTTGTTATTGCCTCTGAATTCGTGTATATTCTTACTTTGAGTTATGTTCTCTCCACAGAAAGTAGATAACTAAGTGCATTTCCTGAAGCTACAATTATTGAGGGAGTATTTCCTTCCCCCACTGTCTTTTAGGGTCACCACTGAGGGCATCTCTAACGCAGAAGTCATCCATTTTCAGTTTATGCTTTACACACAAGGCTAGCACATTCATGACATGTTTCATTCCCTGTTAGCTCATCAGAGAAAATCACCCATGAGGACTTTTGCGTGAGTTAATGTAAATATATCAATTTAACGATGATAGTAACATGTAGTTTTTGTCAACGTTTAGGACAGCTTTCTTGGACTTTGTAGATTTGCATGGACCTAATTCTGAAAGCAACATATGTATTTTAGGATGGATTGCATTTAGACCCACTTTATCTTATGATTGGATTGGTCTGGCAGTATCCAGGTCATTGGAACCTCCTCAGTATGTACTGAGACCCTTTATATGCTAAGAGCTGTTTTGTGAATGATGTAAAGTTCTTTGTTGTGGGGATCATGGCTTTGCAACCAAACTTCATGGGTCTGCACTGCGACTTTCCTATTGGCGCTTGCCAAAAATTCCACATAGCCTCTTTTTCTCTACAACACTTCTAGTAACAGAATCTGTTAAATCATATGCAATAAACCCGAGAGATTGTTGTACCCCAACCTGTACCTACTCCAGTACTTGCCCTAAAAGCTGCCTTTCTCCAAATACATAGACCACAGCATTATTCCCAAGAGCAGAAGATGCAGCCATTAATACTCAGACTATCATGCTTCTTTCTTTTTTCTAGGACACAAAAGGTATAATTAGTTGCAGTATACCCACAAGGTAGACCCAACTGGAGCCTAAAATCTTTACCAGTGTGTCAGGTTGCAAGTTTCTTTTGGATTATTTTCCTGCAAGCTGTAGCACATTTCTCTGTTTCTTCCCTTTGCTTTAAAAGATTGGATTTTATCAAATAGCCCAATCGGACACTTGTTCACTGGAATTTATTTCTTCCTCAGCCTCAGTTATTTGAGAAATGCAGAAAATTTTTTCTCCAATAGATCACCTCACCCAAGAATGTTGAAAAGTTAGCTGTCTTAGCATTACTGCTACCTCCAACTTCCAATGAGATCTAAAATCCTAGATGATTAAATGTAAAAAAATGTGAACAGGAAATATAGTTTACAAGACATTTAATAACTAAAATTACAAAGAATTTACCCATTTTTCAACTTTTTCTAAAAGAATACAAAACTTGTGAAACAAAATATACCATGTTATACCATATGAGATACCAAGATGACTATAATCAAATAGAAAGTAACAAGTGTTGGCAAGAATGTGGAAAAATTAAAGCCCTCATACATTGTATGAAAATAAGAAAATCACTCCGAAAACAGTGTGGCAGTTCCTCAAAAATTTGGGGAACTCTTTTTGTCTGTTTTGAATAATGCTGCTGTAACGCTGCTGTAATCACTTGTGCACAATTGACTTAACAAGGCATCACAAGAACGTGTTACTTGGCACTCTGTGCTTATCAATATTGATTTATAGCCAAATACTTAATTATTTACCTTTAATGTCTTTCCACTAAACTAAATGTTTTTCTGCATTTATAGGAAATAGAAATTCTTCTGCTATTCATGCAAAAAAAGGTCAATAACATCTACTTATAAATGTTATATATAGTCCGGATGGCTAATTTATCCAAATATGAGTAAACATGAATCCTTTCCAGATAATGTAATATAAATTATATGTTTACAGTAAAAGACTCTAAAGTATAGATTGTTTTTATTCAATTTGATAAGGGCCCTTAATGTCGAGTCTCTTGTTTAATTATCAAAGATTTGTTAACTAATGCATGGATGGTTAAAAGCTCAGATAATAGAGTCTAAGATGTATGTGTAACCATGAAGATTATCTCTGTCTTCCTAATGTGTAATTATGGCAGGATTCCAATTTCTTTAATTATATTGTCATGCTAACAACCAGGCACTTAGGTAGCCATCATTAGCTACTTAATACTTTACTGCTATTCATGTAGAAACTTAGGAAATAAACAATGGATGGCAGGCAGCCAATTTAAAAAAAGGAAATAAATTAGAACAGCAGTGAGTTGCTGGAATCTAGTATATGGATGTAAGTATGAGAGATTAATTACTCTAAATCTCAATATTCTTTTCTTTTTTTAGCCTTCATACAATACCTAAAAGTGCCATGTAATTATATCATTAGATGCATTGCATGCAATATGTTTTCCCTTGTAATCAACTCTATTAAGTAAACTATGGAAGTAATATTTCAATCCTTATTAAAAACATGTGATAGGTATATGTGCAATTTTTTCATATCAATATCCTTTATTTCTTTAGCAGCTTTAGGTTTACAGAAACATTTAGCAGAAAGTACAGAGAATTATCCTAAAAGCAGAGAACAGATTAGTGGTTTCCAGGCACATTGGGTATGGAGAAGTGGGAAGTGACTGCTAATGTATATGGGGTTTCTTTTTGAGGGGATGAAAGTATTGAAAAATTAGATAGTCCCACAACTCTATGAATATACTAAAAGCAGTGTACATTTTAAATGGGTGAATTTTATAGTATGTGAATTATATCTTAATAAATCTGTATTTAAATAAAGTACAAAGAATAGAACAAAAACAGCTTATGACTCACTGGTAATACCTAAATACTGTCAATATATGATGCATAGCAAACCAAGTATCTGCATGAGTATATATGTTTTAATTTTCTCAAATTTTCTCTCACTCTCTATAGTTTTCAGAAATTGTTTTCATGTCATACAACAGTATTGATAGACATATATCCACTGAACAAATTTAATTCTAAGTAAACTTTTTCAATGACTAAAAGTATTTTTGTGAAAATATACTGAACTGTACTCTGTATATGTTTAACTAAGATGATTTTAGCTTTCAATTATTACTAATTGTTCTTCCATGAACAACCTTAGCCCTTATTATTTTGGAACATATGGGCTTACCTATGCAGGGTAAATTTAGGAAAATAAAATTACTAAAGTCAAAAGAAATAAATACTTAACATTTAACATTAAATTCACAGTTGATAACCCGAAAGATGGTATTACTATATACTTCAATAAATAATGTATTTAGGGCCGGGCACGGTGACTCATACCTGTAATCCCAGCACTTTGCGAGGCCAACTGGGCAAATCACTTGAGGTCAGGAATTCAAGACCAGTGTGGTCATCATGGTGAAACTGAAATACGCTAACAATACAAAATACACTAAAATACACTAAAATTAGCTGAGCCTGATGGTGCATACCTGTAATCTCAGCTACTGGGAGGCTGTGGCAGGAGATTCACCTGAATTCTGGAGGGAGGTGGAGTTTGCAGTGAGCCGACATCTGGGCCACTACACTCTAGCCTGGGCAACAGAGCAAGACTCTGTCTCAAAAAAGAAATAAATAATGTCATTATTACACACTCTATAAATATTATTATAAATATTGTTGGGCTTTTTCATTCATTTTAATTTTGTCTGTCTCAATATGTATCTATTATTATGTTTTAATAGTGAATATATCCTCACAGTCACACACATACATAAGAAAGATGATATCTTTTATGAGCTTATATTTTGTATATATTTTATTTAGATATTTCAACATTTGCCTTAAGGCAAAGTGACACAGATGTCTTTGGTGTACACTTTTACTTTTTGCATTTCTGTTTTAAATCATTAAAAGTACAAGAATATCTCACTTCATAATTTTCAAAATGTTCAGATGTATGTTAAGATCACACACAGAGAATTAGATAGATTTATAGCCAAATGAAGTAGCTATATGTGACTTTCTAATAGACATTAGTCGTAAGTTTTAAACAAGTAAAACAGTTTTGTACAGTTAAGTAACCTATTTAATTACTACGTATGTTTAAGTACGTTTAATAAATCCCTTTCTATAGCTTTCTAATACCTACAGTATGCAGTATGAAATAAATAGTAGTTTGTGGATAGTGTAACTATGCTGACCCATCATTCAAACATTGACATGAAAATATTCAAAGTATGTTTCTACAGATTATATTAGAATTACATATGTCTAACTCCATAGCTGTACATCTGTATTCAAAATTTATGCTTCAAATATTTTCATCTCAACTTCTGAGATAAGCTCTTTGGAATATAATTAAATGTGTGAGGACATACAATGCTTATCTTTCTGTGTGAAAGAAAACATTTTGTACTAGAAAATTAAAACGTTCTATTTATAGAAATAAGTATGATCTAAATTTTCTAAAGCTACAAAAAATGTTACAAAGTAATTAATAAACCCTGTCTTCCCTAACAGGCATCCTGAGTCACCTTTTTAATTCTCTGATCAGTCTCTTTTTCTTTTTCTAACATTCTACTGTGGGTTTTCATACATTTTGTAGGACACATTGCCTACAACCAGCTAAAGCTATAATCTGCATGTCTCTGGGACAGAGGCCACTGGGGCTATGAACTTGTAGGAACACTTTCGTGTTAACTGATAAATTTCTGGAGGCTGAATGTGCATTCCCATGCTGGAGAAAAACTCCCAGGGCCTACAACCTCATGTGGTGGCACATGCCTGTAATCCCAGCTACTCAGGAGGCTGAGGCAGGAGAATTCCTTGAACCCAGGAGGTGGAGGTTGCAGTGAGCCAAGATCGCACCACTGCACTTTAGCTTGGCAACAGACCTAGACTCCATCTCAAAAAATAAAAAATATAAAAGGCCTGCATCCAGACCAAAGGACTTTACCAGAGGTGCATTTTTATCTTTATCCCAGCTGAGGAAATAGAATTCATCCCAGTCCAACCTCCTTATTTATTTCTGTCTTATGTAAGGTGGGTGTGGCACAGTCATCAGGGGTTGGACGTTATAGGGAATAATAACAGCAGAAACTCTGTACCAGGAAAAAGAGTAGGGATCAGGAGAAAATAAACTATACAACTAGAGAAATATTTGTGAAGGCCATAGCCCTGAGGCACAGACCCATTAAAAGACAGATTTAATCAAAACATTATAGAATGCTCTATCTCTCCACCTTTTCCATGCATATAATAGCAAGAGAGGACAGATGACAGAGCTGTAAGACACAGAATCTCAACAGGAGGCATCCACATGGGAATCCAAAGTGACAAGAGGAGAGAAATATCAAGATAGTAAAGAAATTAGAGGCCTCTGGAACCTATAGCTACAACAACCATTAAACATAGCCTGAATCCTAGCCAGATTGAACATCATTCTCCACACCGCAGTCCTGTTTAACTCAGTTTCCACTACCCAATACAGCATCCAGCTTTCAACAACAACAACAACTACAAGACGTTTCAAAAGGTAAGAGAAAACACATTCTGAAGAGGCAAAGCAATCACTGGAACCAAACTCACTATCATACGAATGCTAGAATTATCCAACACGTAATTAAAAATAACTATGGTTAGTGTGTTTTGGGGTGTAATGGAGAAAGTAGACAACAAACAAGAACAGATGGGAAATGTAAGCAGTGAGGTGAAAACTCTTAAGAAAAAATCAAAATGAAATGCTAGAAATGAGAAAAATATAACAGTAACAGAAAGGAAGAATGTCTTTGATCACCTCATCAGTGGATTCAACACAGCTGAGAAATGAATAAGCAAACTAGAAGATATGTCATATGAATAAGAAATGAATAAGCAAACTTGAAGATATGTCAATAAAGGTTTCTCAATCTGAAACGCAAAGACTGAAATGAATGGAAAATAACAGAAGGAAATATTCAATAAATGTGTGACAATATTCAAAGGGCTAACATGTGTAACTGGAATAATAGCTGGAGAAGAAAGATTGACTGTGACAGAAGAAAAAATTGAACTAATAATGACTGAGTATTTTTCATAATTAATGACACCTTAGCAAATCTGATTTAGGAAGCTTAGGGAACACAAACCAGGATAAATATTCAAACACACACCCACCCACACACACACACACCCTAGGAATATAATATTTACACTGCTGAAACTAAAGACAAAGAGAAAAATTCTGAAAATAAAAAGAGATCTACGGTCTTAAATTTAAAATGGAGGAACATTTTCCACTTTATAAAAATGTTTTGATAATCTATGTGAAAACTTCATTATTACATATATAGATACATTTTTTTATTCTGTGAATATAAGATGCAAAATAATATCATTGCCCAAAAAAAACTCACAAAGAGTCATAACATAAAGTGTTATGTTATTGTATGACTTTTTGTGAGTTTTTTGGGCAACTATATATGAATAAGTAATTTCAAGATTATTGTTAATAGTTTATAGTATCTATATTTTCCTGAAGAACAAAGACATTCTGTAAAATTAATTCTTATTCTTATAAGTGGTAATACTAAATTACATGCTACTCTTGTTAATCAAATAAAGTATTTATTTATAAACAATATACCATATTTATTTTATATATTTTCTATATACATAGTTGTAAATAATTACCATAATTATTTTACATAATTTTATAAAATATGATATTATGTTTTTATATTTCAAGGCAATTAGAATGTGGATGTGTATTTAGTTTTAAAACCTGAGAAAAAAATATTCATGCTATTAGCTCTTTACTATGTACCAATGTAACTGTTTAGAAATCGTAACAGTAATTATAAACATTAACCTTATAAATAGGGCATCTATTCTCACTAATTATATCAGTGATGCTACACAATCAAAAACCTACAAATGCCTGATAACAGAGCACTAGGCATATCAAAATTTGAATGTATTGTTTTGCATCCAGTTGATGGTCATTTCCCAAGTTCTTCATTTGTGATCATTAAATTACCGTGCTACTATCTTCCTCATTCCTCATGCTGTTTAATAATTTTATAAATCCTCAAACCCTGTCTACAAAATGACGTTTAGGCCAGGCTTCTTTTATTTTCTTGCTTTTCTAGGCTATCCCAATTCTTTTCTTCTGTCTAGAAGATATTCTTCTTTCTGATCTTTCACCAAGAACATCATACTTCTGTCTAATCTCACTTCTGTGATAAATGATATTGGTAAAATTGCCTTGATATTTGCTGTTGCTTTAAATACACCAGAATCCTTATCTTGTCCTTACAAAATAAATCTAAATGTGCTAATGTTAAACAGATAAAAATATTAAACATAAAATATATGCTATATTTTGTAATTTTGAACTGATTATATCCATATTTATCACTAATATACTAAACATATGTTAGGAAAGAAAATGAGAGAAAAATCTTATTTATGTTACCACACACAAGATTGAAATATTTGTTTCGTTTTGTTTGTCAAAATTACAACAGAGAATTATCTGGCCCAAAATGTCAATAGTGCCAAGATTAAAAAACTGATTTTAATGGTTATCTATGAGGAATATCAATTAGGATGGAGTGAAATCGGCACTATAGGAATGAATCCTTTGTGATTATTAAAACTGTAAATCTTTTCTGTAAATAGAGTTTAATGATACACTATCAATATTTAAATAGAATCATGTGACGCATAATAATGTTTCTCTCAACACAGACTTCATATACAACAGTGATCCCATATGATTATAATGCAATTGAAAAATTCCTAGGCCGGGCGCGGTGGCTCAAGCCTGTAATCCCAGCACTTTGGGAGGCCGAGGCGGGTGGATCACAAGGTCAAGAGATCGAGACCATCCTGGTCAACATGGTGAAACCCCGTCTCTACTAAAAATAAAAAAATTAGCTGGGCATGGTAGTGCGTGCCTGTAATCCCAGCTACTCAGGAGGCTGAGGCGGGTGAATTGCTTGAACCCAGGAGGCGAAGCTTGTGGTGAGCCGAGATCGCGCCATTGCACTCCAGCCTGGGTAACAAGAGCGAAACTGCATCTAAAAAAAAAAAAAGGAAAAGAAAAATTCCTAATGCCTAGTGACATCATAGCCATTTTTATATCACAGCGTAATGCATTTCTCATGTGTTTGTTGTGATACTGGATAAAAAAATTTACTTTGCAGTCAGCAGTATAGAAACATAGCACATTTAATTAGGCACTCTACATAAAAGTTGATAATGACAATATATGACTATATTACTGGTTTATGTATTTACTATACTTTTTATCTACATATGAAAATAAAAGTTAACTGTAAAATAGCCTCAGGCAAGTCGTTCATGAGATATCCCAGAAGAAGACATTATTATCATCGGAAATGACAGTCATACAGTTATTGCCTCTGAACACCTTCCAGTGGGACAAGACGTGAAGGTGAAAGACAGTGATACTGTTGATTCTGACCCTCTGTGGGCCTATGCTAATGTGTGTGTTTGTATCTTGGTTCTTAAGAAAAAAAATGTTTAAAAAGTTTTGAAAATTTTTAAATTTAAAAAATAGAAAAGAGCTTATAGAATAAGGATATAAAGAAAGAAAATATTTTAGCGTGACTGTACGAAGTGGTTATGTTTTAAGTGAAATGTTACTACCGAAAGTCAAAAGTTAAAAACAATTAAAGGTTTCTAAAGTAAAAATATAATAGTAAACTAAGATTCATTATTGAAGAAAGAAAAATATTTTTATAAATTTAGTGTAGTCTAAATGATATGAAAATAGTGTACAGGATTTATAAAGTCTACAGTAATGTACAGAAATGTCCTAAGCCTTTGCATTCACTCACCCCTCTCTCACTGACTCACTGAGAGCAATTTCCAGTCTGCACACTGCAGTCATGGTAAGTCCCCTATACAAGTGTACTATTTTTATCTTTTGTGTTGTATTTTTCTTGTACCTTCTCTATGTTTAGATACAAAACTATTTATCATAGTGTTATTGTTGCCTACAGTATTCAGAACAGTAACATGCTGTGCAGATTTATAGCCTAGGAGCTATACCACATAGCCTACATGTGTAGTAGGCTATACCGTCTAGTTTCATGAAAGTAAACTCTATGAGGTTCATGAAAGAAAGTAGCCCAAGGATGCCTTTCTCAGAATGAATCTGTTGTTATGCACCACATGCTGTATACAGTAGACCCCTTTTCCCTTGTCCACAGTTGCAGTTAACAGAAGTCAACGGCAGTTACAAAACAGGTATGCAACAGAATAAAATATTTTTATAGAGAGAAAGAGTAAGACCACATTCACATGACTTTTATTAGAGTGTATTTTATCATTGTTTTTGCATATTATTAATTATTGTTAATCACTTGCTGTGCCTAGTTTATACATTATACTTCAGTATAGGTATATCTGTATAGAGAAAAACATAGTATACATAGGCTTCAGTACTGTTCATGGTATCAGACATCCACTGGGTGTGCTCGAACGCATTCCCCATCAGTAAAGGTGGACTACTGTACATGATTTGATTTGCTAATTCTAATTCTAGAAATTATTGTAAAAATATAATTAAACAGCTGAAAAAAATGAATGTATAGCTTTGTTCATCCCAACATCAAATATTATACTGCTAAAAACTGAAAAGCATATGATACGGGAATCTATATTTAGCTATTTATTTATTTATTCCTTTTCTTTTATATATATATATATTTTTGCGTTTTAGGTTTTGTGGTACATGTGAAGAACATGCAAGATTGTTGCATAAGTACATACATGGAAATGTGGTTTGCTGCCTTCCTCCCCATCACCTATATCTGACATTTCTCCCCATGTTATCCCTCCCAGCTCTCCACCTGCCACTGTCCCTCCCCTAGTTCCCCCACAACAGACCCCAGTGTATGATGCTCCCCTCCCTGTGTCCATGTGTTCTCATTGTTCAACACTCACCTATGAGTGAGAACATGAGGTGTTTGATTTTCTGTTCTTGTGTCATTTTGCTGAGAATGATGGTTTCCAGGTTCATCCATGTCCCTACAAAGGACACAAACTCATCGTTTTTTATGGCTGGATAGTATTCCATGGTATATATGTGCCACATTTTCCCTATCATCGATGGGCATTTGGGTTGGTTCCAAGTCTTTGCTGTTGTAAACAGTGCTGTAATGAGCATTCGTGTGCATGTGTCCTTATAATAGAACAATTTATAATCCTTTGGATATATACCCAGGAATGAGATTGCTGGGTCAAATGGAATTTCTATTTCTAGGTCCTTGAGGAATTGCCACACTGTCTTCCACAATGGTTGAACTAATTTACACTCCCACCAACAGTGTAAAAGTGTTCCTATTTCTGCACATCCTCTCTGGCATTTGTTGTTCTCCAGATTTTTTAATGATCGCTAGTCTAACTGGCATGAGATGGTATCTAAATGTAGTTTTGATTTGCATTTCTCTAATAACCAGTGATGATGAGCATTTTTTCATGTTTGTTGGCTTCATATATGTCTTCTTTTGAAAAGTGTCTGTTCATATCCTTTGTCCACTTTTGAATGGGCTTGTTTGTTTTTTTCTTGTAAATCTGTTTTAGTTCTTTGTAGGGAATCTGTATTTAAATAAGTACATACCACAGAGTACTATGTAAACATTAGAAAATAACATATACACACTTATTAGGTACAGAAATTAAGCCACGACAATTTACTGAATTAAAAAACTTTAAAATAACATGTACATCATGAGTTCACTTATTAAAAATAGACATCTAGTATTAATATATGCATTATCCATATTATTTTTGCATAAATATATGTATATATATATATGTGTTTGCCAAATTGAGAGCAATATTTAACACTAGATCATGAAGTAGAACATTTTAAACCGTTATGCTGATATATTATAATTATTAATTTTATGTAAGAATAAGTGTTTATCTTTATGATCACAAAATAGAAACTACCAATGAACATATATTATTTTCATAATATAAATTAGTAATGTAATTCTTTTTAATCAACAGTTTCTGCTCAAGGTTAGACTAATATTTCAAGCAAAATTATAGTAAGGTCAGTTTTAAAAAAAGTCAAATGAAAGTATTTAGAAACTCTTTTTAGGCTCTAATGCCCCCTTCGCTCTTTAAATTTCCCAAGAATGGAATTTTAACTACCTGCAAAATGCACTTATTTTTTTTAAATGTACTTCTATTTATCTATTCACCCTGAGGAGCCCTTGATATTGGTTTTTACTGACAATTCATGTATAAAACAATGAAAAAATATAATATTGGGACTACTGCTGAACTATGCAAACAAAATATTATGTGAGTGATCAGAAAACTAGCAAATATGAATAGTAATCATCAGTTATCTTTAAACTTTTCATAAACTCTAGTAGAGGCATTCTTTACAAATTAAAACAGGATCCAGATAGAAATATTGGAAAATGACTTATCATCATTCTTTATCTTTTTCTAAAGAAAAAAAATCACAAGGAACCTATTTATTTTCTTGCAGGAAGAATAAAAAATATATAAATCACATGGGAATAATTTCACTAAGTACACCAAGTAATCAAACACCTTAATAAGCCATTGCGATCATGAATCAAAAATGATTTCAAAAATATTTCTCTGAATGTTCAAAAATTATAAAAAATCATTTTCATTTTAGTCTTTAGTATATACTTTAAAGCATTTTCTGTTCTGTTAAGAAATTAGCAGACTACCAATGTAGAAAAGATTACACAAGATAATTATATTTCACAAATTATATTTGAAATGAAGATGATTAATAAGAAATTTTCCATCACAAGGACATGAAAATAGAAAGAATTATTACAGATTTATTTCAGAACATTAATTTATTTCCATCTTTCTTTGCATTTATAAAATGTCAAATATTTTCAAATAGTTTTCCTGCTATTAGGGATCTAATACATATTTTTTTAATATAGTGGATCAACCCCATATTCTCTGTCTCCTCAATAGCCTAAAATGAGTGTGCATAGCTGACTCATTTTCGGTAATCTAGGAAAATACAAGAGGTAAATATCTTTTTGATATCCACTTTACCCCTTAGTAGAAGTGTGCTTACCTTTCAACTTTTATAACCTTTGCAGTCTTTGTAGCTTTTGCCTATTATTTTATTTCAATTTGTCAGCTCTTGGTCCCAGACCTACTCTTGTATTCCAAGTTCAAATATTGAAGCTGGAAATGTTTAAACCAATAAACTCCCTTACAAGCTTGTTTTTAAGCTGTGTTCGGCCAATATAAGGTACTGATCAGAACTGAACAGTTTGAAGAGAGTGACACTGATTGTATGTCTGATTTCTTTCCATGTTAGCAGCAAACATCAAAGGATTCAGTACTAAAATCTCTCTGTTCACCATCCCAGCTGTGTCAGCTTCATATGTTTCCGAAGTCCAAACTCTGAACTACATCACTCTCTCGAGTCTTTCAGCCTTCGAACAGCAGTGAATAAGTTCTGTATTTTGCATCTCTTGTTTTGAAATAGCTAGTGTGATTTCTGTTTCTCTAAGTGGACTTTGACTGATATATTGCTTCTGAAGCATTTGCAGTGGAGAAGTTAGGGAAAGGGAGAGCCTTCCTCCAGGTCCATAAACCAGAGACGTAGCTTACCATCTGGAGCACTGTTCACATACATAGGCAAAAACACTGTTTTCCAAATGGCCCAGTAGTAAGGTACAACACCAGTGATATCTGATTCCCAGCGAGCAAACATTTAGGAAAATAAAACTTGTCTATGAGATTCAGCAGCCACTGAGAGAAGGATCAAGTGGACCACATGGGAGAGGTGGTTGATAAGAAATACGCTACTAGAAAAGACAATCATACCTTTATCAGATATTACATGGAAATTTAGGAGACTAAAGTAAAGCACATGCAGACACACAAAGCCTTTCTAGACCTTAAATTCATGATTTATGATCTATAAAAATTTAGTACTAAGTATTTTAACCTTTAGAAAGAAGGTTATAATTAACTCAAGTTAGCAAAATGGCAAAGTGAACTACTCAAAATACAGTGGAAGGGAAAACATTTTTGTCTTTAAAACAAATCTGGAACAACTAATATTGAGATAATAGAAGTTTCAAAAAGAGGAAATAAATTGAAGAAGGTAATACTAATTAAGTTTTTAATTAGATAATAAAATACATTCCTAAGACCTGTTAGAAAAACTTTCTCCTGAACTCAAAAAAAAAAAAAAAAGAAAGGATTTGAATCTGTAGAGAACAAATTTTTACTAAATTACTGGGAAAATTTATGCTTATACATGAACTTGAGCTATGAATATAGTGATATAATTCATAAATTCTAAGAACAAAAAGAATGTTTTCTAAACAATCATTTAGACTTCATACCAAGTTACTTACAAATAATCAGACTAAGCCAGGCACAATGGCTCAAGCTTGTAATCCTGGCACTTTGGGAGGCTAAGGCAGGCAGATCACTTGAGGTTTGGAGTTTGAGACCAGCTTGGCCAACATGGTGAAACAACTCTCTACCAAAAAAAAAAAAAATTTAGGTGGGTGTGATGGCACATGCCCAGCTACTCTGGAGGCTGAGGTGCAAGAATCACTTGAACCCAGGAGGCGGAGGTTGCAGTCAGCCAAGATGATGCCACTGCACACTACACTCCAGCCTGGGAGACAGAGGAAAACCGTGTCTCAAAAAAAAAAAATCAGAAATAATCTCACACCCAGCTAAGACATTATTCATCCATCTAGACAAAAGAAAGCTGTTTAAGTAAATATGAGATTTCCAAGAACACATGTCTCTTGTGTTCTCTCTGAGAAAGGGACATAAGAAAGAAATCTGTCTAAACTGACAAAAACAAAGGGAAGCAAAGTTTATAGTTAGTTATAGCTAACTTTAAATGGATTAAAATAGTATGAATGGCAAAGAGTAAGTGAAAAGATAAAAATGAAACTTGAAATGAAAATGTTTCCTTTGGTATTATAAACATGGCTTAAAAATTATGCAGTAAAACTCCTTAAAAGCTTTCATTATTTAAGACGTTAGCAAGATAGAAATGAAAAGTTACAGTAGAACACTCGCCTTGAAAAAATTTTTGAAAAGAAAGTTGAAAGGGACAAATATAACATTGACCAGAAAAACTACTAGGAGGAAAAGAAAAAAAATGTACAAAAAGTAAGCCATAAAAGAGAAAAAGAAGAATAAAATAAGCTTATTAGTTGTTTCATCAAATGTGAATGGGCTGAATTCAGCTATTTAAAAAATTAAATAGAGATTTTTGGAGAAGAAGAACAAAATTAAACCCAGCACTGAGGTTGAATCCCAAAAGTTTCTGCTGCTTTTGATGACTCTAGAGGATCATTAAGAGAATGACTGTCCCTGAGTATTGGTAAGTATTTTAAAACTTCTGAGTAGACGAAGCAGGATTTTGTAGAATAAAAAGAAGAGGAAAACCACAGACTTAGTATGCTGAGATTTTTTTTTCATACCTGGCAAAATATCTGGAAAGACATTGGTGTACAAGGTGAATTTAAAGATCTCTTTCTCTGACTGTAATTTTCAAAATAACTAAACTAATCTGTGGAGCAGGAAGGACACTGGTTTGAGGAATTTCAGAATAATGATGAGTGGATCTGAATCACTTGGCGCAGACTTGGGCAAGCTCTACTTCAAGCTTAGCCTAAATAAGAGCAGAATGTCCCAGTGACTGAATAAAGAAAAATGTGGAGTTTGGCTGATTTCTCAGCCCCTTTAACAAGAGAAGCCAGGTATTAGATAGAGGTATTTTAGCACTGGCTGAGGCAGACAGAGCTTTGTTTCAGGAATAAAAAGTCCTGATCAACGCTTTGTAGACATTGGGGAAGCCAAATGGCAACCCTCTGTTTGAGTATTTCAAGAAACAGCTGTTAAAATGAAGTAACACTTAAAAAAGATGAAGAAACTCTGCCAATGTGTCAAACATGAGAAATTCTTCTCCCAATATGTCTCTAATATGCCCTCCTTGGGCCATATACAGAAAATTGGCTCTTGGAAAACAAACAAAATTTGTAATAACACTGGAAAGTAAATGGTCCAGCATCAGAGTGAGACATTTCTTCCCCACTAGAAAATTTGAAAATCACATGTTCTTTTTTTGGTGTGTTTTTATGAAAAATGAACATGTTATAATGAACTGCCTCTACAGGGAAATAATCTATGGTTTGCATTGCACAGGTTAGAGCAAGTTTGAAGAGTCTTGTGGAATTGGAGAGCAATGAGGAATACAGTTCTTCTGGATCCACAAAGCTCCATAGGTATCCATTTCTTCTGACATGTCTGCTGTAATCACAGGGTTGAATGTGAGGGCTGTCATCTGTACAGTCTAGTGATCACTCTTACCCATCAATCATCTAAACTGGGCACATTTCCTCCAGATCCATCACCTGAACTATGAAGCCCGAAGACTGGACATATAGAATCTGGGACAATAAGAAGATAATCTGACCGTGTTTCCTACAAAATTGACTATATCTCGCTGCTTTTAAATCAGACGTCAGTTCCTTCCCAGTTTAGGAACAAGTTATTTTTGGCACAGTCTGCCTCAGTGAAATTTCTATCATTTTATCTTGGATAAAGTTCTATTAAAGGGTCAGTGCTACAAAAAAGAGTCTTGAGGGGGTATAAATTAATCAAAGACTAAGACACAAGGGTCACAGAATGATTACAAATGTTGGGCCAATTTTATTTCTTACTTCTTGAGGGAAAGTACAAGAAAGCTGATAATATAAGTAAGGTATTTTGAAGGTTAACAGCATCTGAAAAACATGTCGATATTATTTGGGAATGCAAAGACTTAGTAAGGGTAATGTGATATAATATTCTGAGTTGTTATTCTACATATTTTATTTTTTATCTGTACCTACTCCCTTCCATCCCCTGCTCAGGCAGATACTCAGCTTCTTTAAGCAAACAATTCAGAAAGTTACCCAGAAAAAGAAGGGAAGAGGGAAAGAGAGATGAGACACATCTCTCGGTTCTGAAATAGAGAAGACGGAACCAACACATTTCCTGAGAAATGGCTACACTGGGCACAGTCACCTTCAAATATTCTCCTTTTCTGTGAATGACATGAAACGGGTGAGGAGCTGAGTTTTGAAATGGAATGATAGGTGTCTCCAGTATTTATGTGAACCACCGATGAAGAAATGACCCCTTGTTACCACTATAAACCACCAGTATCTTGAAACTGGCTAAGTTCCTAAGAACTTAAGGTAGGGAAATGAGAAATCAGTTTAATGTTTCCCTCTAGCGTAGTAGAACAGGAGTTTATAATCACAGCCCAATTGACGTGATTAACAAAGTGGCATTTCTTAGCAAATAAAATGAACACTTAGCTTTCAAAGCCTTCATATCCACTACATACTACTACATACATGCATTCATAGCCACTACCTACATGTATTTTGAATTGTGTGCCCAGTGGGCAACACTGGAGACAATATTGTCTCTAAAAACGTATGAGATACAGACATAAATGGCCTGCATAATATGCCATAACCATGCATTACTTTTTAAAAAGCAGAAATTACTGGAACCTGTGGGAGGACTCCAGCAGACAGCCTGCAAAAAGATAGAGCCCTTAGTCATCTGGAGAACATCATTCTCAGCAAATTGACACAAGAACAGAAAACGAAACACCATATATTGTCACTCACAGGCAGATAATGAACAATGAGAACACATGGACACAGGGAAGGGAGTACTACACACTGAGGTCTATTGGGGGAAATAGGGGAGGGACAGCGGGGGAAGGAGCGGGGGAGGGATGGCATGGGGAGAAATGCCAAATGTGGGTGAAGGGGCAGAAGGCAGCAAAACACACTGCCACATGTGTACCTATGCAACTATCTTGTAGGTTCTGCACATGTACCCCCAAACCTAAAATGCAATAAAAAAAAAAGAAAAAAAATGAAAATGAATTCAGCCGACAGCCTGAATGAGCTTGGAAGCAATTCTTCCTCAGTGAAGGTTCCAGGTGAGAATGCAGCCTGGCTGACCCCTGCATTCTAGCCTTGCGAGACTCTGGAACTATGACCCATGGAAACTATGAAACAATATGTGTTAAGATGCTAAATTTGTTGTAAGTCACTACACAACAATACAAAACTAATTCAGTATTTATTGTCAATGATAAAATGTGAACTTTTTTTTTTTTTTTTTTTTTGAGACGGAGTTTCGCTCTTGTTACCCAGGCTGGAGTGCAATGGCGCGATCTCGGCTCACCGCAACCTCCACCTCCTGGCTTCACGCAATTCTCCTGCCTCAGCCTCCCGAGTAGCTGGGATTACAGGCACGCGCCACCATGCGCAGCTAATTTTTTGTATCTTTAGTAGAGACAGGGTTTCACCATTTCGACCAGGATAGTCTCGATCTCTCGACCTCGTGATCTACCCGCCTCGGCCTCCCAAAGTGCTGGGATGACAGGCGTGAGCCACGGCACCCTGTCTAAAATGTGAACTTTTAAGCAAAATTTATAATTTTGAAAGACTTGTGATATTTCTATTGTTGATTATATGAGAAGCTTCACAGCTTCCCAATAGTGAATTAATTTCCTCATGAGATTGGCTGTGGTTAATGAATGTGATACTTTTCTATTGTGTCAGGAAATGTGTCAACATTTGTAAGATCCATGTAACTCTATGAACCAGTATTTTCAAAATGAGCAATTTATGATGCCACAAAATCATGCCTAAATAAAATTGCAAGATAGATCACTGCTTTTTAAAAGGTAAGGATTTTATTTTGAAGTTTTGTATCTTTCCACATGTAATACCTCCTCTAATACTTTGTAATTAATTTATTTTTTTAACTTTTACAGATCACGTTGATGTTTTGCTAGCTTCTCACATCAGTTTCTGCATTCTATTTCAGTCTGTTGCTACAGGTATTTACTTTTAATTTCAAAGCAAATGTAGATTCACAATATACAAATAAATGTACACTCTCACTCAGCCTACTCCAACGTTAACATCTCACATAACTATAAAATGATATTAAAACCAGTAATTCAACATCGGTACAATCCATTACACTTATTCAGATTTCACCATTTATTGCACTCATTTGCGTGTGTATGTGTGTGTGTGTGTGTAGATCTGTGAAATTTTATTAACCATGTAGCTTTGTGAAATTACCACCATCATTAAGAGACTGACTTTACCATTACCTCAAACTCCCTCTTTTGCCCTTTTAAATATATACACACTCTCTCTTTCCTCTACATCTTTTATTACTGGCAATTACTAACCTTTTTGCCATCTCTATAATTATGTCATTTCATGAATGTAATATAAATGGAAGTTCACTGGTTTTATCTTTATGAAATTGGCTTTTTTTCGCCACTCAGCATAATTGCCTCAAAGTTTATTTGAGCTATCCTTTGTATGAATATCCTTTGTACCATAGTTCAAATTATGGTATTCCATAGTATGGATGTACCACAGTTATTTAACCATATATTCTTTGAAGAACGTTTGTCTAGGTTGCAGTTTTACACTATTTTTAAAAAGGCTGATATAAACATTTATGGAAAATATATCTAAAAACTTAAAGCAGGAATAATATCCATATTTTCTGACAATAGTACAATATAGTAAGCAAAATTATGAATAAAAGTTTTTAAGCTCTATTCTTCTATTTAAAAAAAGCTGTTAAAATGTAAGGGAAAGGCAATACTGAGAGCAGCAAATATTTAAATATTTGGGAGGCAGCCCAAAATAGTAAAAAGAAGAAAAATACATTCTTCAATGCATTTATTGGAAGGTAGACACATAACAACATAGTCACTTAAAATCCTAGCATCTTTGGATGGATATGATTACATTTCAGAAAAAGGAGTGAATCATCAGTTTTTGCGTATATTAAGTCAGAAGTACTTTTCAAGCAAGGTTGGTTAATATCATATTGCTAATGAATTTAGACAAATACTTCAAACAAAGTGGAGTTATCAATTCATCTGCAATATCATAAATTTTCTTTAACAGCTTTGTTCATTTCTGAACCTTCAAAAGACCTAAGCATATTATTCAGTTAGAAATGCAGCAATCGAAGCTGGAGCCAGATTTTATTCCTTTAAAAAGAAAAGTACAAAACTCAAGTACATCCTCCTGTGTTAGCATTGATTTTGTTTGCAACACTTTAAAGAAACATCAGTGGATGAAAGGGTAAAGAAAATGTAGTCTTTATACATAATAAAATATTATTCACTTATAAAAATAATGAAATCCTGTCATTTGCAACAACATGAATGGAATTGCCAGTCATTATGTTAAGTGAAATAAGTCAGACACAGAAGAAAAATATCACATGCTCTCACTCAAATGGGGAAGCTAAAGATTTGGATCTCATGAAGATGGAGTAGAATGGTGGCTACCAGAAGCTGGGAAGGGAAGGGTAATAGGAGAAAGAGAGAAAGAGAAGTTGGTTAACAGGTACAAAAATACAGTTAGATATGGGAATAAGTCCTAGTATTCTGTAGTACAGCAGGGAAACTATATATAGTTAACAATAATTGATTGTATATTCCAACAAAGCCAAAGGAGAATAATTGGGATGCTCCCTACTCAAAGAAAACACAAATGTTTGAGATGACAGCTGCTCTTTTTGTCCTAATTTGATCAATACAGATTGTATACATGCATTAAAGTTCACAGGTACCCCAGAAATATGGGCGAGTATTTTATATCAATCTAAAGAAGGTAAAATTGCAATAGCCAAGAAAATAAGGATGTACATTTATCGCCTCATCTTTACTGTGGCTTATATCTTATGTACATATGAGCCTTCTTATACCATTTGTTCCTAAAAGAAAATTCATATTTCTACTTCCTTACAGATAAATGCTATAATATTTAATATTGTATTCAAAGTCCAGGTTCAATTTTGTGGTGTCAAAATTTAAACAACTTTTCTATTTCTGCTGTATCTTGTGATTGGTATTGACAAAAATGCAAAAGCACAGTGTCCCGAATTTGATTTATGAACATGCAATATTTACTCTAAACTAGCAAACATCCACATGCATTTCAACCGTGTTTTACTATAATCCATTTTACTTTTATATTTTAAGAATCATATTGAATTTATATGCCTTTTTTAGCCACTATACATGAAACTTGCTTAATATTACTCGTGCATTGTTTTCTCCCCATAATTTCATGATGGTAAAAATTCAATATCTAATTTCTTTTGAGGGGAATAATATTAGTGTTTGACATATAACACTAGGTGTACACATTAAATTGTTTAATTTAATGATTAACAGTTGCCTGGGTAATGGCAAAGAAATTTGGATTTTGTTGTTTCTTTTTTTGTTTTTGGTTTTTTAAGCTACATGCAAATGTTCACAGTAACGTTACTATAGTAGCCTCAAACTGGAAACAACTAGATATGCATTAAGTTGGGAATGCATGTAACAACGTGGAATACATACTGAAATATATAAAACAACATGGACTACAGTGGACTCCTGCTTAGCAATGAAAATAAATAGACAATTATTGCATCCCGGAACACAAGAAATCTCAAAACAATCGTGCCAGTAAAAGAAGGCAGACACAAAAACTATGGACTGTATGATTCCCTTTATACAACACTCTGGAGATTCCAAAATTAGACAGTCAGTGGTTAATGTTTGCAAATGGGACACATGGGAAATTTTGGGGTGATCAAATATTCTATATTTTGTGGTCATTCTTACATGACTATACATTTGTAAAACTCATCAAACTCTGCATTTAAAGTAGTTTAATTTTGCTATATGTTTATTCCAAAATAAATAAATCTATTTTTAAAGGTAAGAAGGAGCCTGGAGTTCCAGATACTTGACCCAACTTCAACACTTAGAAGAAAAAACATTCCACTTTTCTCAGCTTCAGTTTTATTCTTACATAATATTTAGATATTTAGATTATGCCTTCTATGCTACTGTATAGTAATTAGAGATGAAAATTATATATATGGAATACATATTTACATTTATACTGTGATACAAATCCTAAATTAGAAAATGCTATAGCCATTTTATTATAACCTAAATAATGCCATCTATTTCTTCACTAGTATATAAATTAGAATATCTTCAGCCTTTTTGAAATGAAACCAAAATGTTTAAACTAATGAGGGTTTATTTTTCTTATTTAATAGAATGTCCCAAGTTTGTTAGCTTAGGCCTGTATTATTATTCAAAGATGTTACTATAGACCTAAATTCTTTCTTCCATCTTTTTCTGGGAGTTTTGGCTTTTGTGTTCATGCTTTTCACTTCATAGTCACAACATGAGTGCTGTCAAATCCAGACATCATACCCATAATCCAAATCCAGACATCATACCCATAATCCAAATCAAGACATCATACCCATAATCCAAATCCAGACATCATACCCATAATCCAAATCCAGACATCATGCGCATAATCCAAATCCAGACATCATGCGCATAATCCAAATCCAGACATCATACCCATAATCCAAATCCAGACATCATGCACATAATCCAAATCCAGACATCATACCCATAATCCAAATCCAGACATCATGCGCATAATCCAAATCCAGACATCAAACCCATAATCCAAATCCAGACATCATGCGCATAATCCAAATCCAGACATCATACCCATATTCAAAGCAGTTAGAAGGTGGAGGATGAAGGGAAGAATGACTTTTTCATTATGACATGTTCCCAGTGTAAGTTGGGCAAAGGAACAATACAGGAACTGAACCATCCATCTGGGCAGTTGGGTCCTATGTCAGAATGTGGAGTCTCACTGCCAAGACTAGAAACCAACTAGCGCACAGCAGGCGCAGGCAGTTATAACTGGTGACATGATAGTTGACAAAATGCAGAGGAGAAGCTAAAGAGCAGGAAAACAGTGGACAGCTGTTTGGTGTTGGGTGGTAGGGAAAATTGTCTTTGCTTATTTTTTTATTCAAAACAGAAGGCTTTCAGATACCTCAAATAATGTGATGTGGCAACTTTTCATCTTCTATTCAAGTTATTAACTCAGGTAAATTTGAAAATAACAATAAAATTAATTTAAGGAAATTTGAAGAAATTTATTGATTTTTAGAAAGCAAAATATCATATAATAGAAATCAAATATGATAGGGTATAATAATGTGCCTCAGTGATCTATACCAGAAGTGTAATTGCTGATGTCCCTAATTGCTGCTCTTTAATGTCCTCAACTGCGTTCCTGCTGAAGCCACACGTTGCAGGGGCTGCTTCTAACCAGGGACTGAATGCAGCTGGGATACTAAGGCAGGTCTCTTTCTGTGGGAGGTAGCACTCCCCTGAGAGGTGCCATTGGTTCAAGAATTTTCTGACAGCCTTGACAAACCTTCCTTAGAATTGCATTGCAGTCTAATACACTTCCATCTAACTTTCCTTTCTTCCAGTTGAAATTAAAACACTTTCCGTTGAAATTAAAACTACAGGGTGGTTTGATAGCTCTGCCAGACCCTTCACTTCCCCTCATTTCCCCAACAGGCATTGCTCCTAATAAATGTCTCCCACTGCTACTCCTGTTTGTCAGAGAATTCCAGCTAACACAAATGTCAACAGTTTTCCAGTTATGAAAGGCAATAAACAAACAAACAAAATTTGAAAGGGCTAGCACAATAAACACATGTTTGACAATTCTAGCTTAGGGGAAAAAAAGGAATAGCATTGATAATATTTGTAACACTAAAGACTACAGATACTAAGGGAATTAAATATAAGGATAGAAACAGTTTTATAACAAAAAAATTGAAAATGAATACATTAAATTATTAATATTCTTGGTACATTCTTAATTCATTTACATATACATTTATTTAAGGTGTGTGTGTGTGTGTGTGTATATATATATATATATATATATATATATATATATATATATATACTTGACCTATTATGTGTAAAGTTTGGCAGCAGTAAATAAAACAGAAAAAAACAATATAGGCAAAAAAAAAAAAATCCTGGCTTCCTGGATTGCTGTAGTGGGGGAAATAGTCAATAAATACAAGGAATAAGTATATTATTCTGCATGGTAGATAGTGATAAGTTCAAAGAAATAAAATAAAGCAGGGAAGGGAACGAATGTGTTGATCAGCGGGTAAGAAGCTATAAAAATTTCAGATAAAGTGGCCTGGAAGGACTTAGTCAAAAGGTGACATTTAAGTAATGGCCTCAGATAAAGAAGAAATGGGCCCTGTAAATATATTAATTTATTAAGGAAAGTGTATTTAAGGCAGAAAGAGCTGTAAAATGCCAAAAGCCTAGGGCAGAAGTATGTCTAGTATGTTTGAGTAAAATCAAGGAAATCAGTGTCTTCACCAGAGAACACTGGGGAATAGTGAGTGCTATAGAAGCTTAGGCTAGAGAGTCAGGTAATTTGGGTCTTATAGGTCCTGGGATAATTTTGGAAAATTAAATAAGTAATATACCATAATATTTACTTATCAGGATTGGTCTAGTTTCTGTGTTGAAACTAGATTGCATAGGACTAAAAACTAAAAAGGAGGAAAACCAGTTCAGAGGCTCTTTTTTATTAACCAAAAAGATGTTATGGTGGACTGTGGCAAATTGATGGCAGTGCGTATTTTGATAAGGATTGATATTTTAATATATGTTGAATTTAAATCTGACTGATTCTGCCAAAATCTCAGATGTGAGGGATGAAAAAAAGAGATTATAAAATTTGATTCTCTCTTTTTTCCTGAGCAAGTGGATACCCAGAATTTCTATTTATTGATTTGAACACTGAGAGAAAGAGAGGGGTTGGGAAGTAGGACTACTTCAGAAATTTAATTTTGGCTAGGTATAGTTTGTGATACTTTTTTTTTTTTTTGGTGGGGGGAGGAAGGGAGGAAGGCAGGAAGGGAGAGAAGGAGGAAGGGAGGGAGGAAGGAAGGGAGGAAGGGAGGAAGGGAGGAAGGGAGGGAGG
>CM052653.1:53208678-53245610 GCA_028533165.1 Leontopithecus rosalia | reverse complement strand
TCCTCTAGTTCTATGAGCTTTAACTGCGAGCTGCAATCCCGAGATGTTAGCGATCGGCCATCTTGGATCGTTTCCCCAGTTTGTGATACTTTTAAGATATCCAATTAAAGTGATCAGGTAAGCATTTAAATAACTAGGTCTAGGGGTTAGAAGAGAGGCCAAGTTGAATATTTATGTTAGGGAGTCATTTTAATTTTGATATCATGCTAATAGAAGTGAGATAACCAAGAGAACTGTAGTTAAATAAGGTGAACACGGAGGACTGCTATTGGTGGCAATTAATGATGGATTATTTAGAACATTTCTAATGAAACAATGGAAACAAAATTCTGGTTTGAAAAATTGAGAAGAAAATTGGAGACAGCAAATATGTAAACTGCTTCAGGGAATTTTTCTTAACAGGCTGGAAAGGAATAGGCCAGTGGGTAGAAAGACAAGTGAGAACAAGGACAAATAAAAGGAGATTTAATAACTTATTTTAAACTGATTAAAAACGAAGTCAGCCAAGAAGGAAAACTTTATGGAAAAAGAGAGGAAGGGAGTTTGTGGAGCATTTTTTTGAGTAGACGAGCAGGAACAATTGAAGAATGGATGCTGGAGCAGATACTGACTGCCTGCCATGTGCATATCTTTTCAACTGCTGGGTTCATCCACAGCTGGAGTAAATGCTGCATGTAATAGCTTCGTTCCTGGAACAACTCTCTGGCACTGCAAAAGATCCTCTACTAAAACTAGGCACAACCTGGAGGCATGAGGATAGTTGTGGTGGGAGGAGGGGAAAGTACAGGGATAACACTCCAGGCAACTTAGTAGAGTAGATCTCTTGGTCAATGCTCCAGTTTCCCAACTTTCCAGTGAGACAATTCCAAGGCATCTTTCAAAGGATCCCCAGTAAATTGACCACACATACCCAGTGTGGTAACCAGCTCCTTAAAATATTTTCATTGATTTTACTCCTTTTCTTCCCCCACTTTCCCCATTCCTTTACTTTCTTTCCTAGGATCACTTCCCAAATAGACTGACAAGAAGTGATGCATTGTTTCAGGATCAGGGTTTTTTGGAGGGAAAAATCCTAAGATAGCAGGTTTGATTCCAACTGAGAGTGTAGAAAATTTGTCCATAAAACTGGAGACAGTGAAGAATGTGGACACAGACACACATTAGGAGGTGTGTAGAAGTAAGAGTTTGAGGAATTCTCTTTAAATTGCTTTTATTTTCTCATTGAAATAGGAGGCAAGTGACATGCTGAGTATGAAGATATGTTGGAGTTTAAAAGAGAGAGGAGAATATATAAAATGGCCAATTAGAATAGTGGTAAAAAAATTGATTGATAAAACATGATATAATTTCTGGGCAGTAAGAAGGGACGTAAACATAATCAAAATTATATGCCTTTTAAGTCTGAGTTTCTCACTCTGCCTGTGACAGCACTATACCATTGAACTCCTTTCTAATCTCTACTTTTACATATCTCTTTATAAGATGTATGTTGATTATAATATTTATAACTGATATGATGTGATCTCTCATATCTGTAAATCCCTGATTGAAAGAAGAAACAGCATAATACTGCTTAAATAGTTGCTTTAACCAATCCTTTTACTCCCTGTCATTGCATTATAACTGGAATGGAAGAAATAATGATGATATGTACAATTTTGAAAATAGTTAAATGGAAAAGCATAAACAATTACTATAGATATAATAAAAGAAGTGCTTGTCATCCTTATATTCAAAGTGATGTCAAAGTACATTTTCATGTGGCAATACTTGTATAATAATCTGCTACATTTTCCTCATGTATTTAAAAAAATTAAATTGATAATCCTCCCCTTTTTGTTTTGCAAATAATCTACTACCAAAATTCTCAACAGCTTAAAACAATAAGCATTTGTTATCATGCTTACAAGACTGGTTCTCTTGAGGTGATTCAATCTCAGGTTCCCACGCTGAAGTCAGATAAGCTACCTCTGCCTATTAAATTTCTTATTCCTCTTGACCAAGGGGCTATATAGAACAAAGTTCTGATTCTGGTAGAAGCTGGAAAAAGGAGTGAGGAGAATCATAGCTTGTATTAACTTGGAACTGGCACACTTTAATATTACTTGGATCAAAACAAATCTCATGACAAAAGCTATGAGCACAGGAAAGGAGAAATATTGGTAACAGTAGTTAATACAATCTACAATGCCTTACATGATAGCTCCTTCTATTAAATATTTTCGGTTCAATCACACTAAATTGTGTACACAATTATTTGGGTAATAATGTTTCTTTTCTTAACAGGTAACCCCTGAAGGCCGTCAAATTCTATCTGGCTGAGAGTCTAACATACAGTTCAAATGCAGTAAATATTTCTTGATTTATCACTTATAGATAGTAAAGTATAACACTGATTTAATCAAAACACAAAATACTGAGAAAATCAAAATGTGCTCTCGGAAGAGCAAAGAAGAAATAAGGATCCTAATCATCAGGAGACATAAAATTATAGTTGAGTAGTAGCATTGATGCAGAAGAAGAGAGATAGACAATGTTAGTGTTATCGTATGAATTACATTTAAGAACAAATAGAAGTTAAGTAAATTTGAAATAAAATTGAAGACTTACTTCAAAACGTAATTCTATGAAAAATCATTTAGAAAATAAGGAATAAGGGGAAAAGGAAGAGAAAAAAGGAAGGGAGAGAGGAAAGGGAAAAGAATGTACAAAATGTGTATTAATTAACTTCTAAGGAATAGAGTTAATTTTATTAAACAAACATTTCAAATTTTATGTGTATATTCAGTCTAAGAAAATATTAAGTTATACTTTAGTAGATTCAGGGAAACGTTAAATCTTTCCAGTTTTTCTACTCACATATTGTTGGCTTAATTTAGAATAACTAGTTAAACATCTTAAACATTTGGTTAGAAGAATTAGACAAAAAGCCGGACACGGTGACTCACGCCTGTAATCCCAGCACTTTGGGAGGATGAGATGGGCGGATCACTATGTCAGGAGATCGAGACCATCCCGGTCAACATGGTGAAACCCTGTCTCTACTAAAAATACAAAAAATTAGCTGGGCATGGTGGCGCGTGCCTGTAATCCCAGCTACTCAGGAGGCTGAGGCAGGAGAATTGCCTGAACCCAGGAGGCAGAGGTTGCGGTGAGCCGAGATCGCGCCATTGCACTCCAGCCTGGGTAACAAGAGCGAAACTCCGTCTCAAATTAAATAAATAAATAAATAAATAAATAAATAAAAATAATTAGACAAAAGAAAATAAATGACTCAAAAAAAAAGTCTGTAAAGAATAACAAGAAAAAAGAAAAAGTGACTGTCTTGTTTGTGGCTCAGTAATAGGTCTTCATATATGAACCCCCACCACTCTTTCTTTACTTCATAAGAGAAAGGGTAGACTCCTACAAACTTTTTATTACTACAACTGCCTGGCTCTATACATTTCCTTTTCTTCCTTGCTACTGGGTTGTGAGAGGATATAACCTGAATTGCTCTCTTCTTCAAATTTCCATCTATACTTTTGGATGGAAGATTTTTCCATCCAAATTGACTACAGTGTTAACTGATAATATCATTAATATTTTTTCCTTGCTAATTCTAAAAGCAAATATGGCTTGTCCTTTACTTCCTTTTGTCTCTTTTTGGTAATCAACATGGAAATGGGTATTTTAAAGAAGACATCTTGGCCAATTAAATTTTTATTTTATTTTATTTTATTTTTTGAGACATATTGCCCAGGCTGATCTCAAACTCCCAAACTCATTCTTCCATAGTGGTCTTTCATGAGCCAAACTTCCAGGCATAAATCTATCTTTCGTAGAAGTGTAGACCAAATTCAATACTAAATGCCACAAGATTAAAAAAAGGCAATTAGCTGCCAGGCATGGTGGCGCATACCTGCAATTCCAGCACTTTGGGAGGTGGATCACTTCAGGTCAGGAGTTCGGGACCAGCCTGCCAACATGGTGAAATCCCATCTGTACTAAAAATACAAAAATTAACCTGACATAGTGGTGCGCCTATAATCCCAGCTAGGCAGGAGGCTAAGGCAGGAGAATCATTTCAGCCATAGAGGTGGAGGCTGTAGTGAGCTACAATTGTGCCACTGCACTCCAGCCTGGGCAACAGAGTGGGACTCTATCTCAAAAAAAAAAAAGAAAAAGAAAAAGAAATGAAAAGAAAAGACTATTAGCACATGATGCTGTTTGTACCTGGCAACTACAGAATTATAAAAATTCAAAAAAATATATAGAAGTTTGGTGTCCTTTTGCTTTCTAATCAAAGAAGCAAATACATAATTCATCGGACTAAATCAAGGTCCTCAGTCAGGGATTTGCCCCTCTCCCCAGGCTGCATTTGGCAATGTCTGAAAACAGTTTTGGTTTTCACAACCAAAGGGGTTTAGCAGTCGCTACTGCCGTTTAGTAGAGGAGAGCTCAGGGAAGCTGCTAGGCATCCTACATTCACAAAACAGGCACTTATAACAATTACCCAGCCTCAATTATCAGTAGTGTCATGTTTGAAATACCTTGGCACTTAATATTTGGAAATACAATATAAAGAGTTACAGTGACATCAAAGTTTCTAAAGTTAGACTTCAACCAGATTGAATATCTATCAGAAGAGAGACTGTGTCCCTCAGAAAGAGGGGTGGTGAGTCTCAGGCCCATGAAAGCAATAATTCTTCAAAAACCAACATGGGCAATGACTCCAAAAAAGTTCAGAAGGCAGAAGACCTTCACCACAGACTTATCTGCTACTGGTAAGGCCACCCTTCTGGAAAAGAATCCAAAGATTCTGTTATTCTAAAAACATTCAGTTTATCTCACACACTTCCACTGTTCTGATTTCCTTGTCCTCACTTTACTTTCAGATTACCAGTTCACTTATCCTGGAGGATTGCTTGTCATCGGAAGAAAATATATTCATCCCGCATGCACAGGTATCTGGGTTCTGATAATAGTTATGTTTATTATTCACACAAATTGTTATTTATATTATAATCTATTTTCCCACATAGGTTCCCTCAGCAGAAAATATTTTGGCCAATACAAGTATTACTGTCTGTATTTTGCGTTGTTTTGAAAATGTAATTTTAGTAATCCACATTACTATTTTGCATTGATTAAGTGGAGTCCACCTCTGAAATTTTCATCAACTTCAAAAAAGCTGAAATTGTTGCACTTCTAAATCCTTAATGCTCACATCCAAACTCAAGGCAACACAAAAGTCACCCAGAAAATACATGTCAACATTTTGGAAGAGAGTCAATAGTTCTTTAATTTCACTGTGTCTTAACTGATAATTTTCCTTAATTTTCACAATTAGCTCTTTAAAAATCTATGCTTTATTCATTTATTCTGCCTATACATTTGTTCTATTAGATATATAGACATGTATTTTATAATTTCTTCCAGATAAAAGTCAATATGCTGGGAATTTTTAAATATAAAAATATTAATGTGCAAATATTTTCCCTTCCGGACTTTTTTTTCTCTTTATAAAGGCATATACAATACCTTGACATTAATTAAGTTGTTAAATTTCTCGGAGGCATTTCTGTCAAAGCTGGTAATAATTTCACAGGTACATAATTCTATTAAGCTCTCTTTCAATCTTGTATCTAACAAAGAGTTGTTTGTTTGGGTAAAATAAAAATAAAATGGTGGTGGCTAAAGTAGGTTTTATTTCCTGTTATTGAACACTTGTGCTTTAAACTTATCCTTAGGTAGTAGAAAAATATACTAACTTTTTTTAGTAAATAATGTTTGACAACCTCTCAAAGATCTAATAATAATAAGATGGCATATAAATTTCTAAGCAATTTTAACTATGGATATCAAGTATTAATTTGAGATAATGTGAAAAAAATTATAATAATGATTCAGTAGCCCCTTAATCAACAAGCCGTGTTTTTACCTATTACGTCAGCATGATAAAGAGCAGCATCTTTAAATATTCAGGGGCTAACAAAAGTGATTTCCCTAGTATTCATTTTACAAAAACGTTCCAAAACTGTAAAAAGCTAAGCAAATCATAAAATAGCCACAGTTTCCCCTATGACATCTAGAATAATGGTAGAAATGCACATACAAGAGTCACTTTAAGTGTATAAATGTCAAGGCTTTGTCATTTTCTCATGCAAATTAAAATTGTTTGAGATCTCTACAATGTAAAATTGCTACTTTAAAGAGCATGTCATAATATGGGCTGCTTGTTTTTGTTTTTGTTTACAACATGAACCAGAAAGGTAAAGAAAATATAAAAGTATTTATAAACAACAACTTCTTGTGGAATACACCCCAGAGACCAAAATAAAAATTAAAAAGCAGAGTTCAGCACTGAGCATTCACTATTAGCTGTTAGCACACTAATGAATTCCAGGTAAGGTGTCTACCTCTTAATAGGTAAACTTTAGCCCACATAATACACATAGGTGAGAGCAAGGCAGGACTCCTGCAGCAAAACCAAAGCAACAGCCACTTCTACAATCCCTAGAGCCTCAGCCTCAGGAAGCAAACCCTCTGATCCTGCTAACACCAATTCAGAAAGTTGGAGGAACTCTCTCAATATCACTGAAAAACGACCTTCCTTCTACAGCCAAAGAGGTAGAGACTCAGAAGCCAACATACCATCAAATAAAACATTTCAGACCATAGTTTTATGGCACTGTTGTTATAAAGAGATTTAATAATTTATTCTAGTGCTTCTCCATGTTTACCTCAGTCAACATCAAAGTCAATATTTATCATTTTGCTCAGTATATGTAACGTGCACTTAAACCCTATTACTTCCATAAATTCATTGATTCTCTCTTCTATTCCTCTGTCCTTTCATCTCTTTTCAAAACCCTTGAACTATTCACTCACTGACTTCTGCTTTTCTTCCCCAGTATATTTGCTTTTTCCTCAACACTGTCAGAGCATTCCTATATAGTCTTGACTTAAGTACTCCTCATTACACTCCGAAAAAACTGCTTCATTGGCCTTTTCAAGGTGGGTTTGTGTTTTTACTATCTCAAGTCAAACATATAAGGAGAGAGAAGTTTTCCTTTTCACTTTCATTGCCACTTCCTGACAATCACAGTTTTTTCCTATTAAATCTTTGCTCCTTATGAAGCTGCTAACTTCTTCACTGCTTGTCTCATACCTCATTCACTTAAGGTAACTGATATGGGTTGGCTCTGTGTCCCCACCCAAATCTCATTTTATAGTTACCATAATTCCCATGGGTTATGGAAGGACACAGTGGGAGATGATTGAATCATGGGGGCGGGTCTTTCTTATGCTGTTGATAGTGAATGGATCTCACAAGATCTGATGGTTTTAAAAACGGGAGTTTCTCTACACAAGCTCTCTGTTTGCCTGCTGCCATCCACATAAGATGTGACTTACTCATCTTTGCCTTCCACCATGATTGTGAGGCCTCCCCAGCCATGTTGGAATTATAAGTCCAGCAAACCTCATTCTTGTGTAAATTGCCCAGTCTCAGGTATGTCTTTATCAGTAGCATGAAAACAATCTAAGCCAGTGACCAATGTTCGAGTTAGCCCAAAACTTCAGGGGTTCTCAGGAAACAGGACTTTCAGTTTGAAACCATGAGTTGGCCATCCTTTCCTGACTCACAGTTGTGAGTCAGTGTTACTTTTCTCTTACTATACAAGGACATTGGATTTCCATTACCTATATGACATCTTTAACTTGTTATCTATGACTACCTCATTTCCTGATAAAAAATTCATCCACTACTCTTAGTTACCTCTACCATTGCCACACCCAGAAATTTACTGCTACTAGAACTGATGCAACAACCCTGAAATTTCACTTTTCTGACCTTATTCTCTAGCCTCTTTCCTTGTCACTCACTTTATTATCTTAAATAATATACAGACCTTTTGAAAATAGTCAATGCATTGATTCCACTAGTTTATAACTTTTTTCCGCTAATTTTACCTTATATTGTGCCTTGTCCACCTTTAGCATCATGGTCCATTATTTGTTGAAATTTCCATTGCAGTACTATCAGTACTATCAGTAAGCACTAATTTATCCTGAGTAGGAGGTCAGTAGCCTCACCAGTGTATTTCTGAATTATAAGTCAACATTTGGCTGATTGACCAATAAAAACAGCTTCCAGATGACTGTGGAATTCTCCAGGAACCAAAGCCTAAACAAAGTATGATTGTGAAGATGAAGGGAGATGAAATTCTGTCAATAGAGTGAAGACAAAGAATACCAGGAAAACACAGACTATCATACCCTGGCCAGTGTGTAATGAAATGTTTTGGCCCAATTTACTTGAATTAGAAGGGAACTAACAAATGACTTAAGAAAAACACCTGAGAAAAAAATTGTATTTTACTTAATTTATACAGTAGCATATAAAATGCATATGTTAACATATTTGAATTTGAACACTAAATTCCCTGAGAATGCAGTGTATTTTTAATTATCTCAGTAATCATGTTTAAAAATTTAAACAAAACAAATAATATAAAACTGAACAAATAGAGCCAAAGTTCTAAAAGTGTTTTCAGTTTACACAAGTCATTTTTTACATTATAAAATGTGCAGTAATTCATGAATCTTTTAAAAAGTAATGTTAGTATAATTTTAGAGCAAAACATATGCATCAATTGTATTTTAAGAACATAGTGATTAATTAACAGACTGTTAGTCTGTACATGGGAAAATAGCCAAGGGAAAATCACCAGCTAAAGTAAATACAGAATATTTATTATACACATACAATTATATAAATTATACATATAATTTACCTTTAGTAATATGTGTGCTATTATAATTAATTTTGGTTCATTTTGGCTGATTTTTTAAAAAAAATCTTAAGTTTCCTAAGAATTCCTTGAAAAATAAACTTTATCTTATATATTTTCCTATACCAAGTGGTAGCTGCAAAATTCCTGCAATTATTTACCAAGTTTCAAACTACCAGGATATATGATTTGCCATCTTTATTTCATGTTTTGTGATGCTTAGAGAAAACATGCAAATCCCTACAGAAAAAATACATATTTACTGCATGTATTTTTAAAAACCCTTAATCATTTGTTAAAGTTTAGCAGTATTCTCTTTTTGAAAAGGTCGCTCTGGGAAGAAACATCAATGACCATTAGGGCCCTACCAATGCAGACAGAAGATAAGTAGGAAGAAAAACTATGTGCCATCATTTGTGGGAGAAGAAAGTCTAGTGAGAAATATAAACTGTTTTAAGTTATTCTTTTTTTTTTCAGTTTTGTCACCTTAGACTGTAAGTAATTAATAGAAATAGTCCCTCTGAGCTTAAAAGCCCCAAAGTATATATCCTGGTAGTTTGCAACTGCTGCTAATGTCAGTAAGATGCTGAAATTGGTTCGTAGGCACTGATTTCTTCTCTGTTTCCTTCATATTTTAATTTACTACCTGGTCCAATTATCTTATTTTCTGAGTTCCCAAAATTTTTTTAATCGTTCAGAAATTCCAATATAGTTCCAATTAAAGCCAACAACATAAAAATTGAAAAAAACTGCTTATGATCAATGGACTTACAAAAAAAATTAAATTAATTAATGATTAGCTGCCTGTGTGAATTGTTAATTATTTAAAGTTATTTTTAAAAAACACACAGCATTTCTGTGATGTTCAGCTTCATTGCATATGCCATTCTGAGTAGCAATTACACTTTTTAAAAGTATTGACTTTCAATATTTTCCTTTGCATTTTATCTTTAATTATAACTGTATAATATTCAATTTTAGACTTAAAAAATTACAAGTAATACAAAGAATTTCTGCTTGTTCCTTACCTAGATTTACCAAATTTTAATATTTTATCATACACTCAAATACTTTTTTGCCTACTTTTAAAAATCAAGATGCTTTGTTAACATACTTTTAGTCCACTTATCATAATTAGAAAAATAACGATGATTAAATAATATATAATCATCCACATGTAATCATATTTGACATTTGTTCCAATAAAGTTCTTGGTAGCAAAATAAATATCCAAATTATAAATTATATTATTTTGTCATCTCATTTTAATTTCCTTAATCTAACAACATTTTCTCTGTTTCTTTTGTGTACCATGAGATTGGCATTTTATAAGGAGATTATCCTTTGGCCATGGTTTATGTGATGTTTCCTAATGATTAGATGTGCTTCTATATGTTTTTGAAAAACACCACTTTCATGATGCTTTATATCAGAAGGTACATGATTTCGATTTGTCCATTATTGGTGATGGACCAACTTTGATCACTTTATTAAGATAGTGTAATAACTGCAACTTCATTTTAAAGTTATAATTTTTTCATTGCAAATAATAAGCAGCTTGTGGGAAGATGCTTGAGGAAGAGCTTTGGGACTATGCCAATATCTCCCTACTTCTCAAACTTCTAACATTAGTTTCAATATTCATTTATGGCTTTTCTCTAAATCAATTATTATCATGAGTACCAGTTGTTTCCAGGCCAGAGACTGGAAAAAAAAAAGCTATGACAGAAATATTATTTGTCATGCCTGACAGTAAGGTTAGGACTCAGATGATGAGACCATGTTAAAGAACACAGAGGCCAAATCTACTTACCAAATGGGGCTCTACTTGCCAAATCTAGGACAATGTGACCATCAAAATAAGGAATGCTATTCTCAGCAAACTGACACAAGAACAGAAAATGAAATACCGCATATTCTTGCTCATAGGCGGGTGATGACAAATGAGAACACATGGACACAGGGAAGGGAGTACTACACACTGGGGTCTATTGGGGGGGATAGGGGAGGGACAGCGGTGGGGAGCTGGGGAGGGATCGCCTGGGGAGAAATGCCAAATGTGGGTGAAGGGGGAGGAAGGCAGCAAAACACACTGCCATGTGTGTACCTATGCAACTATCTTGCAAGTTCTGCACATGTACCCCAAAACCTAAAATGCAAAAAAAATAAGGAATGCTAGTAAAAATTACAAATAATTGAATAAAATTAGAATCAATGACCTATTCATTAATTAATTAAGAGAAAGCTTTTTCTGATAGAAGATGTTAAATCAATAAATATACAAAGAATAACAAGATTCAAAAATCCCTGTATGAAATGAATTTTATTAAGGAGCAGCATCAGTGTTGGGGCTTTAAAGAAGAGAGTACCATCAAAGGATCTAAATTTTGCAAATCTTGGCTTACAGAGTCACAAAGAATAATTTTTCATAGTTCACAATTTTGTCAAGATTAATTTTGAATTGGGTACAGATCTAACTTGGAATGTTATTCCTGGTATGGTTTGAAATAAAGTAAGATGTAAACTAGAAGTATGCGGAGTAACAACTAATAAGGCAGAGAATGAACTTCAATGGGAAGTCATCAAAGATAATATAGTTGGCTGTTTTCCAATTAGCATGATCTAAAAAACCTACTCGAACTTACAAACGTTGGCATTTTTCTACAGATGGTGAAGCTAAATATAGAAGTATAGAAGTGTAGGACTATCCATCTTTTAATTCATCCCTATAATGAGAAAGAGAAAACTACTTCTATGGATAACAGGGACCTATAGGCCTTCACTCAGAACTACATGGTTTCAAGGATCTAATTAAATCTACTAAAAGTGGCAGTATATACAACATAGGAGTATTTCTTGCAGTTGTTTCAACTGTCCTTACATGAAAGCAAAGCTTAGGCTGAACATGTGCTTCAAGTATAAACAAAAGCTTGCATTATTTTCTTGGAGTGGAAAGTTTGACGTCTTTGCCATTTGCTTTTGGAGACACCAGAGAGATACTTTTACATGCAAGAGACAAATTTGTCTGGCCAAATGGTCTTTTCTAGCATAATGAAGAGCCAAGAAATCCTAAATGGAGAATGTGCACTGGCATTGAAGTGGAGGAGAGGAAAAGAAAGTCTGGATAGGCCTTTGTTTTCTTTCTTGTTCCAAAAGTTATGGAAGGTACTGGGGACTAATATTGGGCTGTCACAGAAATATATGTGTAGAATATAATTTAACCATCACGTGCACGAAATTAAGTCAAGCTACTGATGCAAAGTGAACAACTGGCAGAAATTGGTGGTCTGGACTTTCAAGTATTGCTGAGTTGGAATAGCATGAAAGACTTACAATAGATTAAAATATTCTCCTTTTGTAGTGTTCATTCTTTTGTTTGCCATGCTCCAGTCAGAATGGTCTTATTCAGTTTATCAAATGTAATACAGCTTTCTCTGGCTCAGGAAGCCTGCACATGCTGTTCTTTCTATCTGGAACACTCTTCTTCCCTTTACCACTCACTCCCTTTCACCTGTGTAATTGTTATACATCCCTTAAATCTCTAGTCATTAATATTCTAGTCATAGGAATTCTTTCCTAATCTTCCTAACCAGGTCAGATTTTATTAGAAGTAAGAGTTTACTTAATAATTATTTTCATATACTGATTACAATTTAACATTAATTTATGTAATTCTTAAATTAATGATTGTCTCCTCACTGCTTGATGCATCCCAGGAGGATGTTGGGTTCTTTTCCTGCTTTTGTTTTCCTGTTCACTTCCTTAAAGTTCCCTTGGACCTAGGGCATTTTCTGGCACACAGTGAATCCTAAGTAATGATTTATTGGACAAAATGTAGTGGGGGATGCTATCTGTGAATATGTAAATAAAAGTTGATGATGCATAAACAGTTCATAAAATGGCTGCTAAAGTAATTTAGTTCTGTCTAGTTTTCAGATGATTCCTTTGTGCCCAGGGTATTTTTTCAGGACAAAACTGTTAAAGACCTCAACCAGAAACAGACACAGAAGTTCTTAAAATTGATGATAACAATACCGTCTTTCATTACAAAACACTTTTAAACTTCACTGTATGTGTGTGCATTATCTGTTTTAATATACCTCTTTAAGGTATATATTTTACTTCTCTGCTAGATAAGGAATTTCTGGTCAGAAATATCAAGACTTATACATTAAATCAAAATTAATATTGACACAGCAGAAACTCAAGCCCAAATTGAGTTTGGGTTCATAATTAATTATACATCTAAATATATGTATAAACTGCTAGACATCAGAGTGGCACTAATCGTTTAGCTCATATGATTTGTTAAGAGTACATTGTTATACGGAATTTTTAATGGGGATTTGTTGCTTAAATTGAAATTATTTCATCTCCTTATCAGTACCAAAAGTAAACATGATATTTTTACCTTTGCTTCAAAATGGAAATGAAAAAATGCTGAAACAAATTTTAAATGATTTTTAAATATATTTGTAACCATGTTTGTAAAAGCATGTTATTTTGTTGCCAGCTAGACTTCCTGTTAATAAGGTGCTACTGTAGTAAATATCACCAGTACTAATTCACATGTTATTATTAAAATTAGATTATATGTTTTTATAATTAATTCATGTTATCTGACTTAAAACAAAAATATTGTAACATAGCAGATTTAAAGATTAAATAATAAATACAAATAAAGTTTTGATGTCAGCTAGCTAAAGTTTACTATTATGCTTATTTACAATATGTGGATATCCTATAAGTTTACCAATTCCTTTATTTTTTCTGTAGTTACCATGTAATCCTAAATTATTTCAAATCCAGTGCAGTGAAAGTGCCTATTAAATGTTTATATAAAATATATAATTATTAAGTCTCAAAAAATAAATATTTATGAAGGCTTCGTAGTTTCTTGGCAATACTATTATCTACTGAAGACATTTGATATTTCAAAGACTCTAAATGACCTTTAACCAATGGGTATTAATTATCATTATATTAGAGATCTGTTTCCCACCAGATTATGAGTGCTGAACATTGAAATGGGTCTTTATAGTATTTCAAATAGCTGATGTGTGCAGAATGTATGCAGAAATAGTAAATATAAATTTTCTAAAAAGTAAGAATTGCACAAAATGACTTAAAAAACATTCATTCTAATTCCCAATGTAATGCTGAGGAAAATTTAGTTTATTACCATGGAGTTAAAAAACATGTATTCTTCCCTGTCTTCATGCATTTGATTTATATATTCCAAATTTTTGTCTTAAAGAATCCAAGACTTTAGGCTATTTCTTTGTATGATTTATTCATGGTATATTAAATTTCCATCTTCATAATTGATCAATATCTTATATTTATATAATTGTCTTCAGAGTGCTCAGTGACTTCACTACATTCATCTCTTTTGATCACAATAATCCTATTGTAAGTAGGAAAAAATCTTTTCTTTTTGCCATTTAGAAAATTAATACTCAGAGAGATTAAAAGATTGCCTAAGGTCAAGCAGGGAGTAATGTAGAAATCCCAACCTTGAATCCACCTTTTTTTTTCTTTTGAATCCAGGGATTTCATCTGTTATCAAAGGCTGTTTTTTATTAAATATTGTAAGCCCAAATCTTCCTCCTATCCTAATCCTGCAGAAATCCCTTTTATCCGAATAAGCATTCAAATTTAATTTCATGATTCATTTAGAATCTAGTTATTTTATTAGAGTTAGACCTTTATACGGTTGATTAATTTATTCAGCTTATTTACAAATAGGCATTAGATGTCAGAGGATACAAAGGGTAAACATACCCAATCCATGTTTGTAATCATCATACAGGCATAGAAACAATTACTGTAAAGGAAAGAAATGCAAAATGCAGTGGGAGCATACAGAGCTGCAGAGCATGTTAGACTACCTGGGGGTTAGGGGAACTCTTCTCCAGAGGACTTTTATATTATGGGCAGCTGTTCACTAGGTGGATGTGCAAGAGCATAAGACACCATAAATAGAACATAAACACTCTGCAAAAGCATGAATGAATGGAAGGCAAAGGAAAAGAGTTTAGTTTCACTATGATTTAAATTGAAGAGAGTACTAAGTAGAAAGGAAAAGTCTTGACAAATGAGCAGGCAATGTTATGAGAGTAATGTATCTCAGGCATCAGTATCTAGATTTTACACTCCAGACAGCAGAGACATGTGCAACGTAGAGTATAGCGTGCAGCGGTGCCTGTGGAAGGGCAGGGGGCTGCCTACGAAAGGACAGGGCAGTGCCTGAGGAAGGAAAGGGCGGTGCCTGTGGACGGAGACAACCGCTCAGGAATAAGCAGGGTAAGGAGGCTAAAACATGAGAGAAGAGAAGCTGGATTTGAGAGCTATTTAAGATTTAAAATTTATAATTGATTGGATAAGATCTGTATTTAAATAGTATTTAGTTGGAAGTTTCATTACCTTAATTCATTCCAGCTTAGTAAATAACAGGTATTAACTGACTCTTCTACCTGGAAATTCCAAAAGCTGGATTTGGCTTTAGGCCAGAGTGAAATTCACAACAGTATGACTCTGTTTCTAGATTTCTCAGTTCAGTTTTAAAATATAGGTTTTATTATCAGGTATTTATGCCAACTTTACTGCTAGTGATTCTTGAATAAAAATTATGATTAGCTATCCTATAACATCTCTATTAAATAGAGACATTTTCCCACTCCTGATCGAACCACTAAGTCCATATTAGTCATATTAGTGACTCTAGAATTACATAGTCTTCTCATGATGGCAAGACAGGGTCTGTTCATTCACAGGCTTTTCAGAATCAAATTTAAGTGTGGGAATGTACATGATAAACTGAAAAATAAAATTCTGAAGCAAAAATCTAGGAAGAATTCTGAATTCCTGGATTAAACAACCAGACAGATGACAGAGCTCTTGATAAAGTTGGATGCAGGAGTGTGACATTTGATATGCCTATGAAGTACTTAGATGAAATTGTCTACTAGAAAGCGTATTGCTGGGTTTTGAATACAAAATAGAAATCTATGATTTTTGTATGTCTAAGGCCTGTATGCTATCGTTGAAGTCATGGATACAGATGAGACTGCTAGGGATTTAGTGTAGACTGCTAGAAAGTATTATAAACAACTTCAATATTGTAATGCCTTTCCTTTATCAAATTTGGTCTTTTATTTTTGTTTTTCACTTTTTGTTTTGAGACAGACTGTTTCTGTCACCAAGGCTGGGCTGCAGTGATATGAGCATGGTTCACTGTAGCCTCAACCTCCTGGGCTCAAAAGATACTCCCAACTCTGCCACCCAAGTAGCTTGGACTACAGCTAATTTTTTAAAATTAGCTGGCCATAGTAGCACACACCTGTAGTCCAAGCTACAGGCCTCCCTATATTGACCAGGCTAGTCTTGAACTCCTGAGCTCAAGCTGTCCTCCTGCCTCAGCCTCCCAAATTGCTAGTATTACAGGTGTGAGCCACTGCAACAGGCAAAGCAAGCCAAGACGAACCTTTTCTCTGTACACGTATGTTAAGTAGCACCAACCTTCAAACCATATACTTGGATATCAGTACATACTAGAAGGTATTTGACAACAAAATCATCATACACTTGAAAATTGAAGCACAATGTATAAAAGCCTGTGTTCTTATTGATATGCTACCTGATTGCCTTTAATATTACTTAGTTTAGGACAAAAAAAGAAAGAAAAATTTTAAACCAAAATATTTGGCAGAATTAAATCAAGTTGTCTTATACTTTGAGATAATTCTAATAAAATATATGATATTTGTAAAAAAAAAAAGTGTTCATTTCTCTCAGAAAGTATCTGAAGATCAATGCCAGAGTTGGAGAGATGCAGCAGAGGAGGAAAGAAGAGAAGAGGTGGGCTACAGAGGGAGAGCAGAGAGATTGGGGGTATGAAAGAGATTCCAACCACCACTGCTGGTTTTGAATATGGAAGAAAGATACCTAAGAGCAAGAGATGTGGGAGGCCTGTAGAAACTGAGATCAACCCCCGTATCCATGGGCAGAGGAAACCAAGACCTCATTCTAGCAACCTCATAGAAGTGAATTCTCTCAGCAACCTGAATGAGCCTGGAAGTGGGATCTCTCCAGATTCTTCCATGAGGAATGCAGCCTTGCTGACTTCATGCTTTTGACTCACTGAGACCCATGTCAGAATTCCAACTAACAGAACTCCAAGATAATATTTTTGTCTTGCTCAAGCCTCTAATGGTAATTTGTTATGAAAGCAGTGGAATTTTTTTAAAATAGTAATATATTCACATCTTTTATGTAAGGTGGATAAGACACCTTCCTTATTCTACAGGATTTTATATCTATCTCTGTAAATTACGTAAGTTCTCTGGATCCCATTTTCTTCATCTTTAAGATGAAGATTGGATGATTTTTAGGATAAAATGTTTGCAGAAAGATATATTTGATATGCATTTACAAATGTTCTTTAATATAGTCTTGAAAACTTAAAAGAATGAAAAGATTTTATGTTTTACATTTAAGTAACTAAAGGATCTTGAGCTCATTTGTGTATATAGTATGAGGAAGGGATCCCATATCAATATTCTGCATACGGCTATCCAGTTATCCTTGAGTCAATTTATTGAATAAGAAATACCATTCTAAATATAGTACATGTCAAATATTTCATGACAAAGACACCAAAAGCAACTGCAACAAAACCAAAACTTTACAAATAAAATGTAATTCAACTAAAGAGCTTCTGCAAGCAAAAGAAAAAATCAACAGTAAACAGTAAACAGAAAACATGAAGAATGGGAGAAAGTATTTGTAAACTATACATCTAACAAAGGTCTAATATCCAAAATCCATAACAAATTTTTAAAAAATCAACAAGCAAAATAATAACAATAATCCCATTAAAAAGTAGGCAAAGAACATGAACAAACACTTTTCAAAAGAAGACACACATGCATACATGCAGCCAAAAATCATGTGAAAAAATCCTCATCATCACTACTCATTAGATAAACACAAATCAAATCTGTAGTGCGATACAAACACACATTAGTTAGAATGGCTATCACTAAAATGTCAAAATACAACAGTTGCAGGTGAAGTTGCGGAGAAAAGGAAATGCTTATACACTGCTGATGAGGATGTAATAAAATAGTTCAGCCATTGGGGAAAGCAGTTCGGTGATTTATCAGAGAATCCAAAGCACAATTACCCTTTCACCCAGCAATCCCATTATTGGTTAAATAAATTCTTCTACTATAGGAATATAAATATAAATTGTTCTACCATAAAGAGACAGGCACACATATGTTCACTGAAGCACTTTTCACAATAGCAAAGATATGGAATCTACCTAAATGCCAATCAATATTAGACTGGATAAAGAAAATGTATACCTACACATCATGGAATACTACACAGCCATAAAAGAACAAGAACAAGATCATGTCCTTTGCAGTAACAAAGATGGAGCTGGAGGTTATTATTGTAAGTGAACTAACACAGGGACAGAAAATCAAATACGACATGTTCTCACTTATAAGTGTATGACAAACATTTAGTACATATAGACACATAGAAGGGAAGCACAGATAACTGAACCTACTTAAGGGTGGGGGGAAGAAGGTTAGCAAGAAACAAAAAACTACCAATTGGTACTATGCTTATTACCTGGGTGGTGGAATAATCTGTACACCAAACCCTTGTGATACACAATTTATCTATATAATGAACTTGCAACATTTGTGTGTCCTTGAACCTAAAAAATCACCTTCTTGAACACTTACACACTTTTGGTAGGATTGTAAATTAGTTCAGCCTCTATGTAAAGCAGTCTGGAGATTTCTCAAGAACTGAAAACAGCACTACCATTTGACCAACAATTCCATTATTGGGCATATATCCAAAGGAAAAGACATTGTTCAACAAAAACAAAACAAACTAACAAAAAACAACAAACTGTCAGTTTTGCTGAATTTTTCAATTTATTTAAACACTGGATCTTAAGGAAATTTCTCTTAAATTACCAATTTAATATGTGTTACAAACCCTTTTATTAGATTCTCCAGTTCATTTCCTTCACACTGAATCAGAACAAAATGATGATCTTAAAAAGACAGAGAAAGAGCTTGGGCATAGTGACTCATATCTATAATCCCAGCACTTTGGAAGCCAAAGTGGGCTGATCACCTGAGGTCAGGAGTTCGAGACCAGCCTGGCCAACATGGTGAAACCCCATCTCTACTAAAAATACAAAAATTAGCTGGGTGTGGTGATGGTTGCCTGTAATCCCAGCTACTCAGGGGGCTGAGACAGGAGAATCACTTGAGCCCAGTAGGCAATTCTCTGCTTTCCATAGAGGCTGAACTAATTTACATTCCTACCAAAGCATGTAAGTGTTCAGGTTGCAGTGAGCAAAGATTGCACCATTGTACTCCAGGTTGGGTGACATAGTGAGACTTTGTCTCAAAATAGTAATAATAATAATAAAGGTAGAGAAACACTTTGAACCCCTCAAGCTTGCTCGCTTCTATTCCTCTCTTCCATGCTATATGCACATGTATCAAGAACTCTGATACTATTTTGTCTTTCATTTGTTTAGTTTACATATAATAATTATATGTATTTATAGAGTACATAGTAATACTTTGATACATATAATGTATAGTGATCAGCTCAGGGTACTTAGCATATTAATCATCTTGAACTTTTATTTATTTGCACTGGGCATATTCAATATTCTCCTTCTAGTTACTTGGAAGTATGTAATATATTATTATGAATTATAGTTATCCTACAGTACTATAGAATATTAAAAATTATTTCTCCTATTTAACTGTAATTCTATATCTTTTAGCAAATCTTTTTCTATCTTCTACTTCTCCCTACCCTTCACAGCCTCTACTATCCTCTGTTCAATTTTTTACTTCTATGAAATCAACTTCTTTAGCTTCTGTATCTAAACAAAAACCTTCAATATCTAACTCTCTATTCCTCCCTTTTTTCATTTATCATGAGGACCTCTAGTTCCACCTACTTGCCACAAATGACAAGCCTTCATTATTTTTATTATTTTTTATGAATCAATATAATGTGTGCTATGCATATGTACATCCCACATATACATACCACACATTATACTCATTCATAATATTGAGTATAATGTACATATTCATAATATGAGTAAATGTACATATATATACCACATATACTTCATCCATTTATCTCTTATTGGAAATTTATGTTTGGTTCATATCTTGTCTATTGTGAATATTGATGCAATAAACATGGGGGTTAAGATGTCTTTCCAATACTTATTTCTTTTCCTCTGGATAAATGCCCAGTAGTAGGACTGCTGAATCATATGATAGTTGCATTTATGGTTTTATGAGGAATCTCCATACTGTTCTCCATAGCTGCTATGTTGGTTTATATTCACACTAACAATATATAAGATTTCCCTTTCCTCTGTATCCTTGCTAGCATTTATTATATTTTATCTTTATTTGATAATAACTATCTTAATTGGAATGAGATGATAACTCATTGTGATTTTGATTTGCATTTTTAAGATGGTTAGTGACATTCAGCATTTAAAAATACATTTTGGGGGGCATTTGTATGTCTTTTTTGAGAACTGTCAGTTCAAATTATTTGTCCATTTTATAATTAAATTGTTTGATTTTTGCTGTTGAGATGTTTGAACTTTTTGTATATTCTGGATATTAATGCTCTGTTGGATAAACAGTTTGTGAATATTTTCTCCCACAGTTGCCTTTTCATTCTGTTGATTGTTCCTGGTGCTGTGCAGAAGCTTTTTAGTTTTCTATAATCCCTTTTGCTTTTTTTTGCTTTTGTTGACTGTACTTTTGAGGCCTTTCTCATGAAACCTTTTCCCAGAACAGTGTCCTTAAGCATTTCTCCTATGTCAAAAACCTAGAAAAGTTTCAAATGCACAGCGTAACAATTAATCTCAAGGAACTAGAACAGCAAAAACAAACCAAACACAAAATTAGTAGGAGAAAAGAAATAAGATCAAAGCAGAAATAAATAAAATTGAGACTAAAAATGTACAAAAGATTAACAGAACAAAAAAGGTTTTTTTGAAAAGAATATTGACAATAGTTACTTAGACTAGCTAAGAAAAAAAGAAAAAGAAACCCACAAATAAAATCAGAAATGATGAAAAAGGCATCACAACAGATACCACATGTTAGAGACTACCATGAACAACATTCACAAATAAATCTGAAAACCTACAGGGAACAAATAAATTCCTGAACACATACAACCTACCAACATTTAACCAAGAAGAAGCAGAAAACATAAAGAGACCCATAACAAGTAATGAGACTGAATTAGTAATACAAAGTCTCCCAACAAAGAAAATCGCAGGACTGTTCATGCTTATCAACAGGAAGAATCAATATCACGAAAATGGCCATACTGCCCAAAGTAATTCATAGATTCAATGATATTCACATTAAACTACCATTGACATTCTTCACAGAATTAGAAAAATAAGTAAATTCATATGAAACAAACAAACTAAAAACCAGCCCAAATAGCCAAGACAAACTTAAAAAAAAATAACAAATCTGGAGGAATTATACTACCCAAATTTAAACTATACTACAAGGCTACAGTAACCAAAGCAGCATGATACTGATACAAAAAAAGACACATAGACCAATGCAACACAATAGAGAATTCAGAAATAAGATTGCACACCTATAGCCATCTGATCTGCAACAAACCTGACAAAACCAAGCAATTTGGAAATGATTTCCTGTTTAATAAATGGTGCTGGGAGAACTGGCTAGCCATATGCAGAAAATTTAAACTGGTTCTTATACTGTATATGAAAATTAACTCAAGATGGTTTAAAGATTTAAATGTAAAACCCAAAATTATAAATATCCTAGATCAAAACCTAGACAATGCCATTCAGGAAATATGCATGGGCAAAGATTTCATGAGGAAAACACCAAAAGCAATGGTAAAAAAGAAAAAAAATGATAAATGGGATCTAGTTAAACTACAGAGCTTCTGCACAGGAAAATAAACTATCACCAGAGTGAACAGACAATCAACTGAATAGGAGAAATTTTTTGCAGTCTATCCATCTGACAAAGGTCTAATATTCAGTGTCTGCAAGGAACTTAACCAAGAAATAAACAAACAACCCAATGGCAAAGGCCATAAACAGACACTTCTCAAAAGAAAACATTCATGTGGCCAACAAACATATGAAAAAGAGTTCAACATCACTAATCATTAGAGAAATGCAAATCAAAACCATAATGAAATACCATCTCATGCCAGTCAAAATGGCAATTACTAAAAAGTCCAGAAACAATAGATCCTGGCAAGGTTACAGGGGAAAAGGAACACTTTTACACTGTTGGTGGGAGTGTAAATTAGTTCAACCATTGTGGAAGACAGTGTGGTGATTCCTAAAGATCTAAGACCAAAAATACCATTTGACTCAGCAATCCCATTACTGGGTATATACCCAAAGGAATATAAATAATTCTATTGTAAATATACAAACATATGTATTTTCACTGCAGCACTATTCACAATACCAAGACATGAAATCACCCCAATGCTCATTAATGATAGACTGGTTAAAGAAAATGTGGTACATAAGTACTGTGAAACACTATACAGCCATGAAAATTAATGAGATAATGTCTTTTGCAGGGACGTGGATGGAGTTGGATGCCATTATCCTCAACAAACTAACAAAGGAATGGAAAACCAAATATCTCATATTCTCGCTTTTAAGTGGGAGTTAAATAAAGAGAACACATGGACACATGGTGTGGGAAAACACACACTGGGGCCTGTTGTGGACTTGGGGAGGGAGAACACAAGGAAGAATAGCTAATGGATCCTGTGCTTAATACATGGATTATGGGATGATCTGTGCAACAAGCCACCATGGCACACATTTACTTTTGTAACCTTCACATCCTGCACATGTATCCCTAAACTTAAAAGTTGAAGAAAAAAAAAACACGAAAGAAAGAAAAATTGCAGGACTGGATGGCTTTACTACTGGATTCTACTGAATCGTTAAAAAGTACTTAATACCAATTATTCTCACATTATTCAACAAATTTGAAGCAGAGGGAACTCTTCCTAACTTATCTACGAGGCCAGCAAAACTTTGATACCAAAACCAGACAAGGACATAACATAAAAAATAAAACCACATGCTAATATCCCTGATAAGCATAGAAGTAAATATCCTCAACAAAATACTAGTAAACTGAGTAAAACAATACACACAACAATAACACATTATGATCAAATGGGATTTAACCCAAGAACGCAAGAAAGGTTCAACATAGACAAATTATTAAACATGATAATTTCAAGAGAATTAACGTTAATTTCAAGAGAATTAATGATAAAATGCAATATGATAATCTTGGTAGATGCAGAAAAAGCATTTGATAACATTACACATCCCTTTATGATACAAACTCTCAATAAATTAGGTAAGAATGGAAAGTACCTCAAAATAATAAAGGCCATTTATGACAAAATCACAACAAATATCATACCGAATGGCAAAAAGCTGAAAATTTTCCTCTAAGAACTGGAAAAATACAAGAATGCCCACTCTCTACTCTTATGAAATGAAGTCCTAGCAATGAAGTCCTAGCCAGGACAATTAGGCAAGAGAAAGAAATAAAGGGCATCTAAATTGGAAGGGAGGAAGTCAAATTGTCTGTGTTTGCAGGTGACATGATGTTATATGTAGAAAAGCCAAGATTCTGGTAAATGATTTTGGGTATGTATTTATGGATATATAGAAACACATACATAATGTAGTCATGTATGTGTGCATGTGCACATATATACACCCCCCATATATAAACACATGCATGCACAGGTAAAAAAAGCTAAGTACTTATATCTTACTGAATTCTCTCCTCACTCTAGTACATAAGGCATGTGTAAAAATACTACACTGCATGGGAAATTAAGACATTTTCAAAATTTAATAATAAGAAGATGCTTTAGACACAAAACTGCGTACAGTAGTGTTAAAATGGCCTATAGGCATCAGAGGAAGACCTCTAATAAAGACAGTGTAGTGTTAAATGTTTGTAGTGTTTCAAATATGATTATTTGTATGTATTTATTTGTATGCTTCATATTTTCCAAATCTGGTCAAATATATACACCAAAATATAGTGAGAAATGTTTATTTTAAATAAACCAGTAGCACTATTACAGTGGTGCTTTAAGGTATGTGGATACTTTTGTAAGGTATTGTACTTGAATTTAGTCTTCAACATTTTTGTACGGCCCTGATTTCCACTCAACTGAAATCAGATAACCACAGGTCTTACCATATTAGATTTGTTACTTCAAACAACATTGATACAGTTCCTTGTGCTTATTTTATATATTTATTTATTTTAATTTTCTTCACTGGCTCACATTACAAAGTATATTAAGGCCAAGGGCCATGTATTATCAATTGACGTAATTTTCATAGCACCCAATACATTGAATACTTAATGAGTAAATGTCAAAAGAAACAGGTGTTTAGGTTGATATCAATAAATAATGTTTCAGTTTTTTAAACCTTCTTTCCTCCAATTCTTTACTTATTTGAATTAACAAATAAATTATGACTTTTATTTTTGAATGAGCATACTATTCAAACTAAAAAAAATTTCCACAAAATATCTGTACCATGAGTAAGTAAGTATATATTACCAAGGGTAGTATGCAGATATGTAGTATGTAATTATACAGATATGTAGTATTTTGTCATTTTAAGATAATCTATCTTTATTGAGTATGTAACCAAATATAAAGAATGAGGTTAGCTCCCAGTATTATACATAGAAAAATAATTATATGTAAGCATTCCCGATAAACTGTTTTATCTAAAAATCTTCAAAATTGTCCATTTATCAATGTAATAATGTTTGAAAACTCAGTTAATAAAAAATTAAACAAATAATATTTCAATTTAGTATCTTATTTTATATCAACATAATTAAGTTTGAAAATTGTGGTGAAAACAAAGGAAATTAGTACTGCATTATGTATATTTCCAAAGTTTCTGAAAAAAATCTCATTGAGTCCCTGCCATTTTAGCAGTAACTATGTATGATAGACATGGAGGCCCACAGTAAACCTTGCTTTATTAAAATTTTGTATGTATTTGTTGTTTCCAAATACTTTATATTCTATAATACAGTCACCAGAGTAAAATTGTACATTAAAAACACAGCTGTGAGTGTAATTGATTTCATGAACTAACTTACCTTCAATTCTAAATGCCAAATTGTCCACCCAAAGCTACAATTAACCAGCTGAAAAGAGAAGCAAAGTTCTATTAGAACTCCTTTAAAATGTCACTTTAAAATTTTATTTTGCAAGATAATTCCTTACTTGGATTGCCAAAAGCAGTGTTTTCCAAAAGGTTTTACATTTCTATATATTCTTAATGTTTCTTTCTGACATAGATATTCTAAGTTACAATTTCAAGTTGGCTTTATTCCTGTTAATGTTTTTCTTCACCTATTAAGATTTCAGCTTAAATTTCAAGACAGGGAACACAATAGTCAATATGAAGAGAATAATTAGACTCTAAGAAAGGTGGTATCCCGGGCTGGGTGCAGTAGCTCATGCCTGTAATACCAGCACACTGGAAGGCTGTGGCAGGTGGATCATAAGATCAGGAGACTGAGAACATCCTGGCCAACATAATGAAAACTCGTCTCTACTAAAAACACAAAAATTAGCTGGGTACGGTAGCACCTGCCTGTAATCCCAGCTACTCTGGAGTCTGAAGCAGGAGAATCACTTCTACGAGGAAGTTGGAGGTTGCAGTCAGCCAAGATTATGCCACTGCACTCCAGCTGGGCAACAGAGATAGATTACATCTCAAAACAAAAATCTAGGTATCAGTGGAACATATCTCAAAATAATGAAAGCTATTTATGGCAAACCCACAGACAATATTATACTGAATGGACAAAAACTGAAAGCATTCCCTTTGAAAACTGTCACTAGACAAGCTTGCCCTTTCTTGCCACTCCTATTCAACACAGTATTGGAAGTTCTGGACAGAGCAATCAGGCAAGAAAAAGAAATAAAGCATATCGAATTAGAAAAGAGGAAGTCAAATTGTCTCTATTTGAAGATGGCATGACTGTTTGTTTAGAAGACCCCATGATCTGAGCCCAAAATCTCCTTAAGCTGATAAGCAACTTCAGCAAAGTCTCAGGATACAAAATCAATGTGCAAAAATCCCAAGCATTCCTATACACCAATAACAGACAGCCAGCCAAACAGAATGAGTAAACTCCCATTCACATTGCTACAAAGAGAATAGAATACCTAGGAATACAACTAACAAGGGATGTGAAGGACCTCTTCAAGGAGAACTACAAACCACTGCTCAAGGAAATAAAAGAGGTCACAAACAGTTAGAAAAACATTCCACGCTCCTGACTAGGAAGAATCAGCATTGTGAAAATGACCATACCACCCAAAGTAATCTATAGATTCAATGCTATCCCCATCAAGCTACCAATGACCTTCTTCACAGAACTTGAAAAAACCACTTCAAACTTCATATGGAGCCAACAAAGAACCCTCATAGCCAAAACAATCCTAAGCAAAAAGAACAAAGCTGGAGGCATCATGCTGCCTGACTTCAAACTATACTACAAGGCTGCAGTAATCAAAACAGCATGATACTGGTACCAAACAGAGATATAAACCAATGGAACGTAACAGAGGCCTCATAAATAATGCCACACATCTATAACATCTGATCTTTGACAAACCTGACAAAAACAAGCAGTGGAAAAAGGATTCCCTATTTAATAAATGATGTTGGGAAAACTGGCTAGTCATATACAGAAAGCTGAAACTGGACCCCTTCCTTACACCTTACACAAAAATTAACTTCAGATGGATTAAAGATTTAAACATGAGACCTAACACCATAAAAACCCTAGAAGAAAACCTAGGCATACTATTCAGGATGTAAGCATAGGCAAGGACTTCATGACTAAGACACCAAAAGCAATGGCAACAAAAGCCAAAATAGACAAATGGGAGCTAATTAAACTTAAGAGCTTCTGCACAGCAAAAGAAACTATTATTAGAGTGAACTGGCAACCAAGAGAATGAGAAAAAAATTTTCAAACTACCCATCTGACATAGAGTTAATATCCAGAATCTACAAAGAACTAAAACAAATTTACAAGATAAAAACAAACAACCTCATCAGAAAGTGGGCAAAGAATATCAACAGGCACTTTTCAAAAGAAGACATTTATGCAGCCAACAAACACATGAAAAAATGCTCATCATCACTGGCCTTTAGAGAAATGTAAATTAAAACCACAGTGAGATAACATCTCATGCCAGTTAGAATGGTGATCATTAAAAAATCTGGAGACACCAATGCTGGAGAGGATACGGAGAAATAGGAACACTTTTACACTGTTGGTGAGAGTGTAAATTAGTTCAATCATTGTGGGAGACAGTGTGGTGATTCCTCAAGGATCTAGAAATAGAAATACCATTTGGCCCATTATTCCCATTATTCCCATTATTTAGATTTAATGCAATCTAAATTTTATTCCCATTACTGGGTATACACCCAAAGAATTATAAATGGTTCTATTATAAAGACACAGAAATACGTTCATTGTGGCACTGCTTACAATAGTAAAGAATTGGCAACAACCCACATGCCCATCAATGATAGACTGGATAAATAAAATGTGGCACATATAAACCATGGAGTACTATGTAGCCATAAAAAAGGATGAGGTCATGCCCTTTTCGGGGACATGAATGAAGCTGGAAACCATAATTCTCAGCAAACTGACACAAGAACAGAAAACCAAATACCACATGTTCTCATTCATAAATGGGTGTTGAACAATAAGAACACATAGACACAGGGAGTGGAACATTACACACTGGGGCCTGTTGTGGGGTGGGAGGGTAAGGAAGGGATATAGCAGGGGAGGGGGGATTGAGGAGGGATAACATTAGGAGAAATACCTAATGTAGGTGATAGGGGAATGGATGCAGCAAACCAACATGGCATGTGTATACCTATGTAACCATCATGCATGATCTGCACATGTACCCCAGAACTTAAAGTATAATTTAAAAAAAGAGGAAAAGAAAGAAATTTGGCATCTCCCCAAATTCTGTTGGAGGAAACTGTGTTGATATCATATTAAGAGCAGGGATTTGTATTGGAGAGACAACCTGGCTATCACGATCAGGAAGCTACCTATTGAAAAAGGACTTTGAAGTCAAATTCTGTTCCTGGATCACACACTGGAGAAAAAGTGTTAGTTGTTCTGAGGACAAAATTTGTAATACATTCTCCCATCAACACTCTGAGTTATATTCTGTATCTGATACAATATCTGTGATATTCATTGCTCTGATTCTACATGCTTAAAATTTCCTCATAGAGCTTTTATTCTTATGTGTGTTCTGATTCTTTGAGCTTAGAGTCATTGACAGTTTATCTATGGGAATTTTTGGAAGCCTGCATTCAAAGTGCTTTCCATCAAATAGATTGTGTATTTCTTTTTCCAGGTGCATGGGCATATATTATCAACTTGAGATTAATTGATTAAATTATCTTTCAGTATAAGCTTTATTGGATCTCATCCATAGTGAGAATTTGCATAAAATACATATATATTGCTAAACATTTGGGAGAGGGCATCTTTTTTTCACAAATCTGAAAACAAGACTAGAAAAGAATGAGAAAATATCTTTTATTTTTGGAAAAATTTTTATTTTATTCTACTTCACTCTTTCATAGGGTATTGGCTTTTTATAATCTGAATTATTGCCTGGTATGTCCTGTCTCCTATGTCATAAACGTGTTTTATAAGAATCAAGGTTCTGGGCTACTAGGGATCCGCACATAGCCCTAATGAAACTGTTGGCTTTAGTCCTCAGCTTACTCATGTGTTCTTCTAATTTGCTAGCTAAGGTATGAATTTAAAAAAATATTGAAACATATCTTATAAACATATTTAGGTATTTTCTGCTTGCTGCTTTTACTAACAATATGTATATTAGTAATTAGAATAAGTATTAATTCATTACAACAAAGTGACACGAAACACACTGGCTAAGAGAAAAGAGTCATTTATTTCTCTGTTTCATCCCAAAAATGTAAATGAAGATTCCAGGTTGGAGTTAAAGAGTGTGCACAGCTCTGTTCCAGTGATCATCAGAGACTCAGTTTCCTGTCTTTCTGTTGCTCTGCCATTACGTACAGTAACATTTACTTGGGTTGAGGATGAGTGAAAGGCAGGTCAGGTTTCCAGCTGGCATGACGAGGATGAGATAGAATGTAAAGTGCCGCAGCAGTTCCCTTGTAAGTGAATGAGACAGAAATTGTACACAGCACTACATGTGGCTAAATCTAGTCATAAGGAATGGTGGAAAATATATTCCTAGCAACAGCTCAGGGTTCTCTTATAGCCTATTGCCATGAAAAAAAAGAAGAATGGATATTGATGAATAACTAGGAAGTGGGGCTCTGCTGCATCTCTTCTGCCATATCAAGAGCAGTGTAACCCTTTAAGTTTTCAATAAACATTTAATTCATAATGAGTATTATGTCCTAACTCTTGTGTTAGAATCTTGGGATACAAAAATAAATAATAATTTTTCTATTCCCAAATAGTTTATAGACTGTTGATAGAGCCCATCATGCAGTTAAATTTACCTAAGACATGTTCATATAAATTGTGATTTAAGTAGGAAGATGGGGACTCAAAGAAAAAAGGGTGGTCATTTCTAGTTGAAAGTTAGGAAAGACAAAAAGACTTCCACACAATGAGAAAAAGAAGAAGCTACTGAAAGTAAATGGTTGTTGGTGGCTTAGGCATATCAAAGCTGTGGACTACCTAAACAATTTAAAATGTAAAGCCAGTAAGAGACATGTTGGCAGACCTACTTGACTGAATGCTTTAAGAAGAAGTTCATGTACCATCTAGAGTTTGCTCTACTGTAGGTTATCTTGGTTGATACAACCAATACGCAATGCACAAGTCTAAGATAACCTCTGTGAGTAAATACATTAAAAACGTTTGCAGCTTTTAATTGGCAAAGATTACTGATACCTTCCTAACAGAGCCTATGAATTCCTTTCTTTCTTTATTATCATTTGCTCTTTATTCAGTTTATCAATCTTTTCTTGAAATTTCCTTGACATCTGCTACTTTATTTTGTTCTTATCACTAACTGTCCTTTTCTTCATATTTATTCAATTCATTATTTTTAACAATCCTTGATCATCATTATTTATAACTTTATCTTTATAAAATTATATGTAATTCATATATTAGCTATACCCATATATGATACTTAAATTGTGTAATTAGTATGGCACAGACTCCTATCAATCAATGATTCTGGAATGCCAGCCTTCGCTATTCCAAACCAGTATATTCTATAATGCTGTATGGGAAAAGAGGTTTGTGTCCTTATCAAATGCTATCTCTCATATTCACTTCACTTTTATATTCCTTTCTCCCTTAATAAGAAGGAGTGCTCCATTGCCTGAGAATTCATTTCCTTGCTCTGGGAAAAACTAAATCTGTATTTCTAACCTTGCCCTTTGTATGTTCAGGATAACACATTTGTTGAAGTGTTTAATGTATAAAAGAGAAAAAAAAAAACAGAGTAAAAGCTGTTTTCTCATTATGCCATAATACAGATCCTAAACTACTTAATCTAAAATTGCTCTTGTTTTTGAGATGAAATATTAAGTCACTGATTTCTGATGTTCCTCTGAAGTGAATATGAAGTGTTATCCATACATATTGGGCCAGACTATGTTGAGAAAAACTTTCTCAAAAATTTTCAAATCATAAATTATTTTTCTAACTTACCTTATCATTCTGTGGAAATGACTGCATTACTTCACCTTCAAATAAGTTCTAAGAAATTTTTAGAGTACCCAGAACTGTTTCACATTCATTCCATAAACTTGACCTCCTCCTAATTTTAGAACTCCTGACATTTTCCTCCACTTCTGTTCTGCTTTCTGGGCGATGCTTTGTAGCTGCCATGACCAATGTGGCAGTTTTGTTGCCCCTGATCATCAACACATGTGTTGAGGAAGGACCTGATGCCTGACACAGAGGGCTTCTATGTCCATCCCTAGGGTTCCACCTTCTGCCTTCACTTGTATTACGGTTATCCGGAGTAAGAGAACTAGTGAACCAATAGGGGACACACACACACACACACACACACACACACACACACACACAAAGAGGCATACCTTCTTTTATTGCACTTTACTTTTTTGTGTTTCACAGATAATGTATATTTTACAAATTGAGGGATTGTGGCACCCCTGCATCAAACGTCTGTCAGTGCCGTTTCTTCAGCATCATGTGCTCACTTTATGTCTCTGTGTCACATTTGGTATTTATTTCAATATTTCATGTTTTTATTATTGTTATATATATTATGGTGATCTGTGATTAGTGATTTTTGATGTTCCTATAGTAATTATATTATGGTACCAGGAGCTACATCTATATAAGAAGGTGAACGTAATTGATAAATGTGTGTTCTCAGACAGCTCCACTAACCAGCTATTTCCTGTCTTTCTCCCCCTCCTCATGCAGCCCTATTCACTGAAACTGAACAATATTGAAACTAGGCCAATTAATAACCCTACTATGGCCTCTACCTGTTCAAATGAAAGGAAGAGCTGCATGTCTCTCACTTTAATTCAACAGCTAGAAATGATTAAACTTAGTGAAGAAGGCACCATTCACAATAACCAAGACATGGAAGCAGCTCAAGTATTCAACAGCAGATGAATGGATAATGAAAATATGGTATATATACACAACAGGGATACTACTCAGCCATAAAAAGAAGAAAATCCTGCCTTTCACAGTCACATAGATGGAACTGGGAAGAATATGTTCAGTGAAATAAGCTAGGAAGAGAAAGTTAAACACTGCATATTTTCATTTATATGTAGAAGTTAAAAACTTTCATAGAAATAAGAAGTAAAACAGGAGATACTAGAGGCTAGGAAGGATAGGGGACTGGGGACATAGAGATTTGTTAATGGATACAAAATTACAGCTAGACAGGAGGAATAAGTTCTAGTGTTCTACAGCATTGTAGGATGACTATAGTTAATAATATACATGGTTCAAAACAGCTAGAATGAGGATACTGAATGCTCCCAACACAAATCGATGATAAATGCTCAAAATGATGGATGCTCGAATTATTCTGATATGATCAGTACACATTACATGTATCAAAATATCACTGTGTACCCAATGAATATGTACAATTATATGTCCATTAAAAATAAATATTTTTAAAAGTGGATCCCTTGCTTTAAAAGGTAACTACGTACAGAGAGAGATTTATTCTAGGAATTGACTCACCTGACGATGGAGGCTAAGTCCCATGGTCTGCTCTCTGCAAGCTGGATAACCAGGAAAGCATAGTAGTATAATTCAGTTCAAAGGCCTGAGAACCAAGATCACCTGTCTCATGACAGACAAAAATGGATGTTCTAGCTCAAAAAGAAAGCAAATTTGACCTTCCTCTATCTTCTTTTCTTCTATCTGGGCTCTCAGTAGTTTGGATGATGCCCATTCATATTGGTGAGGGCAATCTTTACTTAATCTGTCAATTCAAATGCTAATCTCTTCCAGAAATACCCTCACAAACATACTCCCAAATACCTCTGGGCACATCCATGAGCTCAGATAGTGGATGCATGAAATGAACAACAGCCTGCCAACACTAGTATGCTGATGGCTTGTGCTTTCACTCTTCGGGGTTTTTTGGTTTTCTTTCTTTATTGTTTCTTTTTCCTCACCCAGGACTCAGGAAAGAATACACAAGGGCCAGACTGAAAGGTAATTTGTGGTTGATCTCTAACTCATGAAACTCTACTGTCCACAGTTCCCAAGCAAGGAGACCCAAAGGTTTCCCGTTGCCTATCAGTCATACTTCCTCACAGGGGATGGATAGAGCAATGGTAGTATTTCTGGAAATTAGGTGGTTAAAAACTCTAAGTGATCAAGACCTCCTTTCAGAGTGAATTATTTCTGTAATTTAAATATGGGTATATTTTTAATGGATTGATTCAGATTCAGATGCTGTTGTGACTATTTGCAATTCCATGCTTTCACATGCTATGACCAACCAGATACCTTTTTACCTGGCCCATTATGGAGCAAACCCAATCCCACAGCTTTCCCTACTTTTCACTAAAGGAAAGAAGATAAAGAAATGAAGATAGATAGAGATAAAAATATAGATAAATATTATATAGTTGGGATGGAGAGAGAGAGAGGGAGAGTGAGATTTCTAAGAATTCTAGGCAAAAGCTATATAGTGTACTCTAATACAGATATCATCAATATCAGCACAGTTTCACAGCTTTTCTACAGTGTTGTGTATTCAAAATCCAAAAATAATATTGTTTTAATTTTTTTAGTACGTTACTTAATTAAAAGGGATTTCTTAAAAAAAATTGGATTTGAAATAAAGTAATGTTCATGAACATTTTTTGAGAGGAAAATAAATTCATGGTCTGTACAAACCCTATAGTTACATGAGATTGTAACAATTTGATTGTAATTCATATAATCATAATTTCACATGCCTTATGTCTTGCTCTTTCATCTCTGTATTCTTAGTATCTGGACCTTGGTGAGCACCTGTCAGTGCTTTCTGAATGAATTGAGAAATGAAAAAAAATTGTATCAATTGAGTCCTCTTTACATAAAATATTTTGCAATATTATTTTACCTGAGTCACTGCCAAGAGAAAATGCACCTATATGAAGAGGGTAATTAAGGGTGCCACACCCAACTGTCTGTATTTCTTTATTAGGTATACCTTTCATGGAAATATTTGTAAAAACAGGTATAAACCTTCAAAAACTAAATTTTATACTGAATTTTGTAAAATCACATCAAAATTGTGTCCAAGGAGAGCAACTCAAGTTATGGGACTGGTATTATTTACATGAAACAGTGTTTGTTTTATAAACATTAACCTCAGATGTGCACCATTTTAAGTTACTAGAAGTATAATTAGGATATTTCCGCACTTATGAATGCTTTCTTATTTTGACTTTTTATCTCTCAAAAACCCTCATGCTTTAAGTCACAGTCATTTTATTTTCTTAATTTTCTTTTGTTGACTCAGAAGTTATCTTCAGTTAAGTTAGAATCAAGCCTGGGATACATATACCCTTTCTATTCATTAGCTTTAATAGTCACCATAGATATTACTGTGAGTCAAATTACTCCATTAAAAAGTGAATGTATATGTAAGGATTTTTGTCATCGAAAGAAGAAAAATGGGATGTCAGTTATTTATCAAAATGCTACCATGCTTCCAGAACATTTAAGCCTGTTAGAGTTAATACATTAAAGATTTACTTCAACAAATTTATTTTTAATTGATTTTCTTCAAAGAGTCACTACTGTTTATCAGTTCCGGATTTCCTTCTTATATTTTAAATAAAACTAAGGCACATCTAGAGAAGGCATATTTAGATGGCAATATTTAACTTCTTCAGATTTCCTAAGCCTTTGAACAATTAGCCACGAGTCCTCGATTTTTAACCACATATCAAATGCCTGTCTGATCACTTTTTGTCTTACAAAACATTTAACTGGACTGAATTCATACACCATTCTGTTGCAGTAGAGATTCTTCTGCAATTTTGTATCCTGCAACCTTACTGAATTTATTTATTAGATCTAGGAGCTTTTTGAGTGCGTCTTTAGGGTTTTCTAGGTATACAGTCATATCATCAGTAAACAGTACAAATTAGATTTCCCCTTTACTCATTTGGATGCCCTTTTTTCTTTCTCTTGTCTGATTGCACAGATCTGGATTTACCATATGATGTTGAGTAGAAGTGGTAAAAGTGGGCATCCTTCTCTTGTTCCAGTTCTCAGGGGAAATGCTTTCAACTTTTCTCTATTCAGTGTAATGTTGACTATGGGTTTGTCATAGGTGGCTCTTATTACCTTAAGGTATGCTTCTTCTATGCTGATTTTGCTGAGGGTTTTAATCATAAAGGATGCTGGATTTTGTGAAATACTTTTCCTGCATCTATTGAGATGATTATGTGGTTTTTGTTTTTAATTCTGTTTATGTAATTTATCACATTAGTTGACTTGCATATGTTAAACCATCCCTGAATCCCTGGTATGAAACCCCCATGGTCATGGTGTATAATCTTTTTGATATGCTACTTGATTTGGTTAGCTAATATTTTGTTGAGGATTTTGGCATCTGTGTTCATCAGTGATATTGGTCTGTAGTTTTGTTGTTGTTGTTGTTCTATGATGTTCTTTCTTGGTTTGGGTATTAGAGTTATCCTGGACTCGTAGGATAATTTAGGGAGAATTTCCTCTTTATCTTTTGGAATGGTTTTAGTAAAATCGGTCCCAATTCTTTGAATGCCTGTTAGAATTCAGCTGTAAATACAACTGTTCCTGAACTTTTTTTTTGTAAACAATTTTTAAATTACTGTTTCAGTCTTGCTACTTATCATTGGTCTTTTCAGAGTTTCTATTTCAGAAATTTATCTGTCTCCTCTAGATTTTCTAGTTTTTATGAGTAAAGGTGTTCATAGTGGCCTTGAATGATCTTTTGCATTTCTGTGGTATCAGTTGTAATTTCTCCCATCTTGTTTCTAATGGAGCTTATTTGGATCTTGTTTCTTCTTTTCTTGGTTAATCTTGCTAATGGTCTATTAATTTTGTTTACTTTTTCAAATAATCACCTTTTATGTTTTACTTATCTATTGTATTTTTTTGTTTCTTTCAATTCCATTTAGTTCTGCTTTGATCTTTATTTCTTTTCTTCTGCTGGGTTTAGTTCTGTTGCAGTAGAGATTCTTCTGCAATTTAGATGGATTCTCGAGCTAAAGATGGAATGATGGAAAATCATTTTATCTTGATTCTTTCCTGCGTATCTGTTTCTCCACTTGCCTTATAAATCTTAAGTCTTCAGTAATTTACTCTGAAGCCCTAATCACTAGTTTTACTTACCCTTTCAACAAATATTAACTAAATGCCTTACGTGCTAGTGAAATTCTTTATGTTATCTATGAAGGATATAATTGAGAACAAATCCCATATAGCACGTGCTCTCAAGGAGTTTACTTTTGAATTGGAGAAAGTGCTATTCCAGCAATTCATGCATGTAATAAAAATATATATAAGCCTAAAATGATGCATTATCTACTCTAGAGGACAGACATATAAGGGATTAAATAGGAAGAGACAGACAGAAAGAGCAATACAGAAAATGGGAACTACCTCAAGACGGAATGCATGTAGTCCAATTCATGGGACTGGGGAAGAACTAGACAAACTGAAGAGGAAGTCTTTGCACCTAAGATGAAGAATGCCTCTAGGCAAAGTCTAAGCATAGAACCTACAAATGAGTTCCCTGTCCCCACTGTTCCTACTTCTGACCTCTGTGCTAGAAGCTGCTGGTTCTACCCAGAGATTAAATTTCCTTCCTGCTTTTGGAATATATCTGGCAAAGTTATTTTTTCTTTCCTTTTTAAGGAAAGAAAGAAAAAAAAGGAGTGAAGGAAAGGAAGAAAGAGGAAGAAAAAGAGGGAGGGAGAATGGGAATATTGCTTTATTCTAAAAAATGGGCATTAATAATGGCTGATCAATATTTTGTGTATTTAAAGTGGAGAATGTATATTTTGTGTCTTTAAAGTGGAGAGCTCTATAAATATTTATTAAGTTTACTTGTTCCAGATCTGAGTTCAAGTCCTGGATATCCTTATTAATTTTCTGTCTCGTTGAGTCTAAATCTCTTTATGGGTCTTATGTATCTGGGTGTTAGGATCGTTAGCTCTTTTTGTTGCATTGATCCTTTTACCATTATATCTTTGTTGCTTTGAAATCTATTTTATCAGATGCGAGAATTGCAACTCCTAATTTTTATTTATTTATTTATTTTTGCTCTTCATTTGGTTGGTAAATCTTTCTCCATCCCTTTGTTTTGAGTCTTTGTGTATCTTTGGATGTGAAATCGGTCTGGATGTAGCATACTGTTAGGTTTTGGCTGTATCTTTTGATTGGGGGATTTAGTCAACTTAAA
>CM052653.1:53156111-53208578 GCA_028533165.1 Leontopithecus rosalia | reverse complement strand
GCTGCTCTTAGTATTTTTTCCTTTGTTTCAACCCTGGTGAATCTAACGATTATGTGCCTTGGGGTTGCTCTTCTTGAGGAATATCTTTGTGGTGTTCTCTGTATTACCAGGGGTTGAATATTGTCCTGCTTTGCTAGATTGGGAAAGTTTTCCTGAATAATATCCTGAAGAGTATTTTCCAGCTTGGATTCATTCTCTCTGTCACATTCAAACATAAATTACGTTTTTCCACATAGCCCCATATTTCTTGGAGACTTTGCTCATTCCTTTTTATCCCTTTTTCTCTATTCTTGTCTTCTCATTTTATTTCATTAAGTAGGTCTTCGACCTCTGATATCCTTTCTTCTGCTTGATCAATTTGGCTATTCAAACTTGTGCATATTTTGCTAAGTTTTTGTGTTGTGTTTTTCAACTCTGTTAGTTCATTTATATTCCTCTCTATATTGTCTATTCTTGTTAGCATTTCATCAAACCTTTTTTCAAAGTTCTTAGTTTCTTTACATTGGGTTAGAACAAGTTCTTTTAACTCCCAGAAGTTTCTTATCATCCATATTCTGAAGCCTACTTCTGTTAATGACACACAGTCCTTCTTCATCAGGGCTTGTTCCATTGCTGATGAGGACCTGTAATCCCCTGTAGAGGAAGAAGGGTTCTGATTTTGGGTATTCTCAGCCTTTTTAGGCTGGTTTCTTCCCTTTGTTATAAATTTATCCATTTGTCATCTTTACAATTACTACCTTTCTAATTAGGTTTCTGAGTGGACGTCCAGTTTCTTGATTCCCAGTACTGGAATCTGAGCAACCCAGCGATAAGACTGATGGTGCTCTTCTGCCTGGGAATCTCTGGTCTAGCCTCCTTCTTGAGTCTGTAATAAGCAACTCTGCCTTCCCAGAGCTCCAAATATCAGTCAGAAGGGGAACCAGTCCCGTTTACTCTGCACAAAGAGCTGCCTCGTCGAGGTGCCAGCAAAACCACTGCGCCAGACACAAGAGCTGCTGGCAACCCATGGGGCACCTCCACTGGGAATCCTCTGGTCTGTGAGCAATGAAAATTTGTCTGAAAGTGTGGCATCCTCTCATTCTCTGCACCCTCACTGGGAGCTACAATTCTGAGCTGCCAGCGATCAGCCATCTTGGATTTGTTTTTTAGATAAGTAAAAGCAAATTGAATCACTTCATTTGAGGTTGAAATTTTTAAAAAACATTAATCTTATTACCCATTTTAAAACTAGACCCACACAAACTTAGAACACGTAGTTTTTCCAAAATGCAGTATTTTCATTTCTTCTATTTTTACCATTTTTATTCCTTTTCAGTTGCTTTCAGTGAATTTTAGATGAGTCATCACAGACCATATTGATTTTTAAAATATGTTTTGTGACTGATAATAACATATTATGTTCTTTTGAACTATTGTTTTACTATTGTTTTTTCTTTTTTTTTTTAAAACTTTCTGACCACCTATTTGACATGGTCTGTAAAATGATTTACCCTACTTATCAGAAATAGTGTTACATCTAATAATGTCTATGGAGATTGTGTTTGTGTATGTGTTTGTATATATGTGTATATGTACTATATATACTATAGAATTATATACAATATCATTATAGTGAAATATATATAGTATATTCTATAGTGGACACTTATAATTTGTCCTGATGAGAGGAACCACCACCTATATATCTGTGAGCCATTTTACTTTGTAAATATAAGCCTGGGTTCTACTCATTAACCTTTGGCAAGTCTTGAATGTGGAAAATTACCCAATTAAACAATGATTGTATATACTTATATGCTTGCAGTCCTAGTTGTTAATTTATATGTTTAATAATGTAATATGCTATGGCTATTGAGCGTGGCATGCAAATCTATGAAGATTTTTTTATTGTAAAAATACCTTTTTCCCACTAACAGTGGAAGATAGACCAGGTTTTAGGACTCTGAACTTAAGTGAGGAAGAAGAAAAAAATAGACTTGCAATTTATGGAGAGAATATATTCTCTCAGCCATGGTGGAAGACTGATTTCTAAGGAGAGAAGAACCATTGGGAAATTCCTGTGAATGGCAATAGTTATAGACTTTGAGAGCTACAAAATTTTGCATTTATCAATATGTTAAACTTGAGAAGTGAGTTTTGGAGAATAAATATTGTGAGTGCTAATGCTCTGTGAAGCAAAGCAATCAATATAGAATGATTCTGGAAAATTTTGTATTGGGACATTTTTTAAAAGGTGACCAAACAATTTGGAGGCACTTATTTAGAAATTTAACTACTTTATTATTTTGTGCTCATTTTCTCTCCTCTCCCTGTTCTCAAGCTTATTTTCATCTAGATTCATCCTCTGCTATCCCAACGTTTCCAGTCCCACTTTGGAGCTATAAAGAATTATATCTTTTGTGAAATTTTCCTCTTTTATGAAGATGCAAATAAAGTTTATTATTAAAATATGCAACCAACACCATAATTCTAAAAGTATTTTCCTATAAAGTCAGGGCTAAATTTTAATTATATTTAATTATAAAAATTCAATTACTGCCTAATGAGGGCACATGCTTTTAATAAGTATTAACTACTTAAAGTTCACATTTAATTCCAGCAAAGGCCCTAGTATCTTTGGCCCCTTAGGAGTAGCCCAAATGCAACTTCACTGGCTCCACCTGAGTCTGGCGTTAATTCCATTTGCAGGGATCTCCTGTGATACATGCATGTTTCTCAGAAGCAATAGCATCTTTTATTTAGCTTCTTATTTCTACACTGTCCTTTCTTCTCTTTTTATGTAAATTAAAAAACAAAGAAGAACAAAAGGAAAGAAGAAAGGAAGGAAGCAAAAATTGCCACTGACTGAAAATATCTTAAGAGTATACATAATGTTCGATTGAGAAATCAAATTTTATTTGTTTAATCATTTTAAAACAAAGGGCTTTAAAATGTAAGGCAAGAAGAAAGGGCAGTACTATTCTTTACACTTAACCTCCATTCAAAATATTTCCTCCTTCCTAGAGCCCAATGTGCTTCCAGTTTATAATTGGATGAACTAATTGAGTAGAAGATAACATTTAAGTGGTTCATGAGGCAGGTGGCATAATATAAGTATGATTATATAATTAAACTTATAACTATAAAGATATGTAAGCATAATATAATTAATATATAAAATAATTACATAATTATAGTTATATATTATAGATATAATTGCATATGATCTTGAAATTATACATGCATATGTAATATATTAGAAATTTAAAGATTTATTTTATTTAATCTTCAATAAGCCTGTGGTTAAAGACTTGTTGTTAACAACAATAGATGTTGCAAATCCAAACCCAACTAACCCCTATAGGTATCAGCAATTTTACTTTGTGTGATTTTTTTTCATAAGGATGAATTTTGCCCCTTTTCTTTTCCCTGCAGTATGAATTTAAAACAGTCAGTGTTGAATAATCTGGACTTCAGTCTGAAGGGAGGGAAATGAGCTTCAGTAGGTAAATACCTGACATGATGAAGCTTGCTTTCTTATGAATTATGCCAAAGGAATAGAAATAATTAACTTAGAACAAACATGTCCAAGAAAGCAATGAGTTCTTTTGCAAAATTACTACAGCAAAAAGAACTGCTTTTCACCTTACACTGAAATGGTAGAAAAATGGGTAAAGATATTTTATAAATATTTCTCACATAAGAAACATTTAAATGTTAAATGTTTTAATGGTGTAAATATTAAAAAGTACTAAAAATAAGTAAATGTCATCTTAATGAGATATGGAGAGGTCTGCACCACATCAAGAGATCTGATTCTGGACCTAATTTATCCACTAAATAGCCATATGCTCTTCTGTAAAGCACATTCATCCTCTGTATTAGTTTTTAAATGAGAAATTTAAATGTTGGCTTTAACGCTGCTTGAGGTCCTAATCACTCTTACATTTTATAATCTGTGGATTCTTCTGTGTGTTCTATCAATTTCTACATACAGTGTATGTAATTTACATTTTTAACTGTGGTAAAAAACACATAATATTATTAACTTGTTAAAGTCCACATTTAATTTTAGTAAAGGTACTAGTCTCTGATACCGTCTTAGCCATCTTTAGGTGTACAATTCAGTGGTGTTAAGTATATTCACATTGTTGTGCTGCAGACCCTCAGAACTTCTTTATCTAGCAGAATTGAAACTCTATACCAACGAAACAATAACTCCCCATTCCCCTCATCCCTGCAATCCCCAGTAAATACTATTCTACTTTCTGTTTCTATTAATTTCACTATTTAGATGCCTCATATAAGTAGATTTATTCCATATTTGTCTTTTTGTGATTGGTTGTAGTATAGCATCCTCAAGTTTAATGCATGTTATATTAGGTGACATGATTTATTTCCTTTTTAAGACTGAATAATATTACATTTGTGTGTATTTTGTGGATTCAGTCATCTGATGATGGACATTTGGTTTGGTTCCACCTTACGGGTAATATGAGTACTGCTGCTGTGAAATAAATGGGTGGGGAAATATCTATTCAAGACCCTGCTTTTTATTATTTTGGAAATACACCCAGAATTGGAATTGCTGAATCACAACTTCATTTTGAATATTTTTAGAAACCACTATACTATTTTTCATAATGTCTCACAATAATCATGTTATATATTTAAATTGATATTGATTTCATTACAATCATCTATATTGTCATTTTCTTTCTTAACACTTAAAAAATTAGAAGAAATTTCATAAACATTCTGGAGGGTGGTCATATCAAAAAATCACCAGTTTCTGATAATATATCAAATCCTGTCATGAGACCTATCTTAGAATATTAGCTGCACAGTTATAAGAACTACTATGGTTGCTTATCTAAGGTTTGCAGCCACTAACATAATCAGTGGAAATTGTTTATATTTCTTTTTAAAAAGATTTATTTTTGTCAGGCTATATAAGTATGCATGTAAAAAGTAATGAGTATTTAAGTCTTCTTTATGGTGGAGGATATGAGGAGATGTGAGGAACATATGGGACTGAGTGTGACCTTTTGCCTTGTGAACTGTCAGTTTAGAATACTGAAAGAACATTGTGATTCTAGAGGATGAAGAGAGAATGCCTGCTACATTCTAGGCAAAGCAGTTCAGCAGTTCAGAACTGCTCTATTACTAGGTGTGTGTGTATATATGCCTGTGTGCATATATATGTATATACACACACATATACATATATATATATATGTATATACACACACATATACATATATATATATGTATATACACACACATATACATATATATATATATATATATATATATATATATATATATATATAATTGCACTTTAGGTTCTGGAGTACATGTGCGGAACATGCAGGATTGTTGCATAGGTACATACATGGCAATGTGGTTTGCTGCCTCCATCCTCCTGTCACCTCTATCTAGCATTTCTCCCCATCCTTGGGTATTTTTAAGTCATAGTAATGTGGATAGAAAAATCTTAGGAAGTACCTTTTTCCTATTTGGAGTTTCAGTGCAGTTTCAAAATTTTCTCCAGGGACAGACGTGTATATCACAGTCATTTGGGATATTTCAGCTAACTTAATCTGCTGACTTGAATATGGGTAAGAGTTTTTGAAAAAATATTTTGAAATTTAATTTTAGATGTGCAGGGTACATGTGATATTTTATATCACAGCAATTAATCCGTGAATTATCTCTTCCTCATCCTGGTTTCTGTCACATAATTATTTTCATCTCTCTACAGTCTTACTTCCTTTCCTTGAAAATACCAATATTTTTCCCTCTTTGATTGAAATCTCACAATGCTACTCAGTCTCTTTTAGTATATTTTTTTTCCTTTGTTTTTGGTTAAAGTTGGTAGTCTGCAAATTTCTGTTCTTGGCCTTATTTTATTTTAGTTCATTGTTTTCATCTGTGTAATTTTGTATTTTCTCTTGTCATTTAATTTTCTACCATTATCTGTAGACCAGTGGTTCTTGTGTCAGTAATCTCATAACTTTGCAAATAAGCATACTTTTAGAAATAATTTTTAGAAGTCAATATCTCAAGCACTACTTATATTTACTACATGTGACCATTAGCAAATGGCTCTCTTGCCATTGCGCCATGTGGAATGCAGATCCGAAATAGATTTTATTATTTCCTCAGATAGAATGATCTCTTATCACTCGCTTTCACTCTGTAGGGTACACATTCAAATCAACTCAGGTATCTATTAAAAATGGTATCACTCAAATCCCATGCTTCATGATATAGATAGAAACAATTTTGCATTTTGGTATTCTTAGTTTTCTTTCAAGGGATATTCAGGGTCATAATTTTTGGAAAGAGAAACTTTCTACAGAACATATGGAACTGGGATCACAGTTATACACAAGTTGGGTATCTGGTATGGAAGAATCTTTAGAAAATTACAATCAGGTCCATACCTTAGGTTACAGAAAGTATTCAATTTCTGCAGATGTGGAATTGGGGAGATGGTGTAAGGAAGATATTGTGCCTCTATTACAAATAATTTATCTTAGGTACCAAACACAAGCAAAGGGCTCCACTCCCCAGGCTTTCAGGGTATACAAGTGTATCCTACACTTCAATGGTGGAGAATACCCATAGACCATTCTCTTGACTCAAAACGTTCCTTCTTTCACCACCATTATGGTTGATTTTTGTGTTTTTTGAGATTGTATTCACTCCTGAGAACTATAACCATCCCTATTTCCATATTATATTTTCTTTCATATAAAGATAAAGAATGCACAGGTGCCCATATAATCTGGAGTCATACCTGATAATATTTTATTTTATAGATTCCAGATTTTCTTGTTAGTGCTATGTAATGTTGCAGATATTATAAATGCCCTGTATAATATTGTAAAGGAATCTCCAGTAGCTTAAAACAGTTTAGCACAAAGAACACTATTCAGAAAGAAGAATCCTGGAATAATAATCCCATATCTGAAAGGTACCACAAGAGTCACTTATCACATTTCCTGTTTGTTCCCTGAACATGTCTATTAAATAGTTTTATTGTTTTATGATAAGGAAATAAACACATTAAAATTTTTTAAATAAAACCCTTAAAAATGTTTTTCCTTTTGTATGGTCATTCTGGCTTTCCCTTTATTGAACACTTTCTCAGAATTTTTGTACATATTTCACTGTTTCTTTCTTTCTTCCTCTTAGTTTTCTTATGGATTCATCAGTTATTAAGATTTACTAGGTAGAATGTACTGTCTCACAAGTATAACATTTCATAAAATGTTAAAGTGTCTGGCCTGCTGATACCATTTCTTCTAATACAGTATTAGATTTAATTCATAAGATATGGATTTAACTAATTCTAAATACTTATGTTACTTTTGTAAATTTAAAAAACAAAGGAACTAAAAACATATATTAGTCTACAATATTTTTAATTGTGCACACATTTTAAAAATAGGTCTTAATAATATGAAGACATATTCTATTTCTCAAATCCATCAATCTAACCTGTGATGTTTCAGCAATTATGGAAAACTGTTTTAGTTGCTCCTCATTATAAATTTTTTTCCAATTTATTCTAAAAATTAAAACAACAACAAGAAAATAGTGCCAGATACCTTTAGCATCAACTACTGGAAATATCATTAGAATGCTGATGTTAAAATTGAAACTTAAATGTTAGCTAGCAATCAGTAACACCATACAGAAACTGAGATTGAGTCATTAAATGCTGTGTGAAAGACTATATTTCATAAGAAGATGATTTATGATTTTTCAATGTATAGTACACTGAAATTGCATTGTATGTGTAATGTATAATGCAGTTTCTACAAAATAATGAGTAACTTCTGTTTACATAGTATTGAATGTATGCTTATAAAATCCCTGATTAAAGTCAATAGAAAGGTAGTATACTGTATGATTCATTTTATACAACATTTTCAAACATGAAGGAAATTTTGTGTGGAGGACAGATTCGTTATTGTCAGAAGTTAGAGCAGGAAGCAGTCAGGAGGACTAGAGAGACTAGAGAGGAGCAGGTATGGTTACAAAATAGCAACACAGAGATTTCTTGATTTTGGAGTTGTTAAGATTATCTTGACTGTGGTAATGTATTGGGAGCCTATACACATGATATAGATAATTCTATAGAATGTAATATACTCATAGATACATATAAACAAATGAGTGCCCGTATAATTGGAAAAATCTGAATAAAACTGGTGGATCACCTTTAAGTAAATTTACTGTTTGTGATATCACACAATTGTTTTGCAAAATATTCGAGTTGAGGAAAACTGAGCAAAGCATATAAAGGATCTCTCTATATCTTCTTAGAGCTGTATGTGATCCACAATTTTCTCAATGAAAGTTTACATTTAAAAATTTAAAACTATAAAAGCAGGCAGAGTTTCCTGTTTAAGTCAGCTGTGTAAAATATATCATGATAATTTGGAAGAGAGTAAGAGGGTGCAAAGTCATGTGTGAGCACGTGTGTGTGCATGCATGCGTTCACACAGAGGGAGGTGCAAGAGTTGCATCACTCTTCCTCTAAGTACAATATAGGATGTTAAATAATAATGTATAAATCTAGAATATAATTAAGATACATATAAGCATGTTGCATAAAAATATGAAAGTAAATAACACCAATAAGAGTTAAAGGAGTTAAAGTGCTTGTCCTGAGAAAAGGGGAATCTGGGACAGAACATTACTGTGTTCAGTTTTAAGCTCTATGTTATTTTATTTTTAAAATATGTGCACAAATTATTGCATTTTGTTAACATTAGAAGTTGATAATTTAAAAAATAAAAAGATTATATAAATAACATGAAAAACTAGAATAAAAATCTACTTCAAAATAAATATCTGGTTAGTAAATAAATATGACTATGTATAAATGGATTTATTACTAATATTAACTATAATCTTTGAGCAACTTCAGTAATCATTTACAATCAATAAATGAATATTGCTTAGATTATTACAGATGGTTATTTATGTATACTTGCTGGTTTCCAGACACACAGCTTTTAAAAATTCATATATAATTTACAAAGACAATTTTCAGTTGCAGAGACCATAGGCTTATATTACAGATAAATGTAGACCTATATAATCTACATTTATAAATACTACATTCCTCATCTGTTTTAAAATAACCTTAAAGGCAAACAATAAACTTCAATAATATGAGGTTCAGCATGTTAGTCACAGATATTCTTACATTACTAGAATTGATTTTTACATATTTCTCAACTCCAGGAAGCCCATTATGGGTAATTAGTCAGGGACTATGTCTGTTTTACTTATCACTACAGCTTAAGGAATTGTTAACTAAAACACATTAGTTCCATAATAAATATTTATTGATGATTTGATTCCTTTCTATACATAAAAATACTGCTTCTGCATTTGCTGTAATTTTAGAAAAATTTTATTTCAATCTTATAAATTATTTACCTGGCATTTAAAAAAAATCTTTAGTCTTTTTAATTGATTTTTAATATGGTATAAGAGAAGAGTCTGATTTCATTCTTTAGCCTCTAGATATCCAGTTTTCCTATAATCAAGTGCTAAATACTATTATTTCCCTGTTGTGTATTCTTGCCACTATTGTCAAAAATCAGCTGACTATATGCATGACTATATATATATTCACTCTATACTTTGTTACATTGATCTATATGTCTGTCTTTATATTAGTTCCATATTGTTTTAATTGCTATAGCTTTGTAATACATTTTGAAATCAGGAAGTAGGATGCCTCCAGCTTTGTTCTTATTTCTTAAGATCACTTTGGCTATTCAGGGAATTTTGTGGTTCCTTGTGAAATTTATGTATTTTTTTTATTTCTGTAAAAATGCCATAAGGATTTTGATAGAAATTTTATTGAATCTGTATAACTCCACGGGTACTTATGGGCATTTCCACAATATTAAGTCTTCTGATCCATGAACATGTGCTAAATTTATTTTATCAATGCTTTGTAGTTTTCATTGTACAAGTCTTTCACCTCCCTGAAATACTTAAGTATTTCTTATGCTATTGTGTATGGTTTGTTGTTGTTGTTGTTGTTGTTGTTTTCTGTGATGAAGTGCTTGCTCTGTCGCCCAGGCTGGAGTGCAATGCGCAATCTCAGCTCCCTGCAACCTCCACCTCCCGGGTTCAAGTGATTCTCCTGCCTCAGCCTCCTGAGTAGCTGGACTACAGGTGTGTGCCACCATATCCAGCAAATGTTTGTATTTTTAGTAGAGATGGGGTTTCACCATGTTGGCCAGGATGGTTTCAATCTCCTGACTTCATGATCTGCCCACCTCTGCCTCCCAAGGTGCTGGGGTTCAGGCATGAGCCACCATGACAAGCCATGAATTTTTTAAATTTCATTTTCATATCATTTATTGCATATATGTAGAAGTACAGATGAATTGTGCATGTTGGTTTTGGATCCTGCAACTTTACTGAAGTTGTTTATTTGTTCTTTAGAGTTTTTTTAATGGAGTCTTTAGGGTTTTCTATATAAAAGATAATGTCATCTGCAAACAGAGGTCATTTTACTTATTTTCCAATTATAATGACTTTTATTTATTTTTCTTGGTTAATTGTTCTTTTTAGGCTTTGAATAGTACTATATTGAATAGACATTGTGAGTGTGGACTTATTTGCCGTGTTACTGATCTTAGAGAAAAACCTTTCTCTTTTCATGAATATGTTAGCTGTGGGCTTTTACATGTAACCTTTATTAAGTTGAGGCAATTTCCTTTCAGACCTAGTTTATTCAGATTTTTTCCAAGATCACGAAATGTGCTAAATTTTGTTAAATCCTATTTCTGCATCTATTAAAATGATCATGTGATTTTTAGTCTTCATTTTGTTAATGTAGTCCATCAAATTATAAAACTCCTAGATGAAAATATAGGGGAAATACTTTATGTCATTGGGCAAAGTGATAGTTTCTTGAATATGATTCTAAAATCACAAGCAAACAGAGAAAAATTAGACAAGTGAGACAACATAAAACAAAAAACTTCTACACATCAAAGGAAACAATTAACAAAGTAAAATGGCAATCTGTGGAATTTGAAGATATATTTGCAAACCATATCTTGTAAGGGATTAATATCAGAAATATTTAAGGAATAACTAAAACTCAATCACAGAAAAGAAATCACTTGATTTAAAAGTGGGCAGAGGGTTTAGATAGACATTTCTCCAAAGACACAGAAATGGCTACCATTTCTATGAAAAGATGCTCAGCATCACTAAATGTTAGGGAAATGAAAATCAAAACCACAATTAGATATCATCTCCAACTTGTCAAGATTACATCATATATATATATATATATATATATATATATATATATATATACACATAAAGATAACAAATATTAACAAGAATGTGGAGCCATTAGAACTATTGTACACTATTGGCTGGAATGTAAACTGCTGCCACTGCTATAAAAAACAATATGGAGTGTTCCGTAGCAGCTAGAATAACCAGTAATTCTAGGACTGGTGTTTGACTAACACTATATCTCTACAGATTTCAAATGGAAGTCTTATAGAATACTAAAGCCGAGTGTTTAATTATTTTCAATAAACACATAGAGCACATAAAACAAAATATTAAAGACTAATGTGTTTGGACTTTGCCTTTTATTCCGGTTCCCCCCATTGATTGCTTTCTGGTTCATATTCTATTTTATTCAATAATTACATTGGTATACCAGTGTGTATTGCTTATACTAGCTTTTCAATGGCATATTTTTATCGTTTCCTTTATCCACCCTTTTGGACTATATTATTTTGGGTTTATCACTTAAAGTGCATATACTTACATTTTTTCCTTTTACCAATGAGGAGCTTTCTCTCTTATAGAAATGACATTTTTCTAAATAATAATGAATATGAAATTTTAATAATTATTGCTTTTTTTACATTGCCTTATCCTACATCACTTTTTATAATTGAAGGAAAGTTACCATATTCCCTTCATGAAAGTTGTATCATTTTATCCTATCTCCCAATACTTCTCCTTCTCTTCCCAATATTTCCTCGAAAATTGACAGCTATTCAGAGATTTCATCTTCAATTTCTTTCTCAGCATTCTTGAATGTGTGTCATGCAGGCCAAAAGATTTACATTTTTATAGAGCAACTAAGTGCTCTCTAAATATATCCTTTCTTAAAATCTTCTCTGCTATCTTAGTCTTTATATAACTTTTACCAATGTTGAGTCAAATTTTGTTGTTTGGGGTAGCCGTTCAGCTTGCCAGAAAAAGCTGAAAACTTGTATAATTTTTGTTTGATGTGTTAGCAATAAAGCATTATCATAAAATAAACTGAGCACTGATTTTAGCATTTCTTTTTTTATACTAAATGTAATTTAAAAGACTATTATATGGTCATTTCATGGTCAGTAATGGCACTGGGCTTTCATTGGACTTGTTGCCTCATGAACAAGCCACATCCATCCACCACCCTCCGTTGTGAGAACTGTCTTCCTAGAATTAGCCCTTCTGCACGGTTGCATTTCTCTACAGCTACAATGACTTACAAGATGGGAAGATAATGAGGGGAAAAAGGGTTGGAGCCTGGAAGTAAAAGTACCCCAGATCCTTTTTTACAAGAATCATGTCTTGCTAGTTTTGCTTTAAAAGATTTCATAGCTTGCTGTAAATTTATTGTAATTACTGATTATCATGCCTTCTATTTCATCTTGTATGTTTTATTACAACACGTTCAGTAAGTGGCTCTTCAAATACTATCACTATTTTCTTTTTTCTTGAGATTATTCACAACCAACTCTTTAGAATTTTATTTCTTAATCAATTGTTTTCATATGTTTTCTTAATAATGAATTCTATATTTCCCATAAATGTGTAAATTTCAGTATTTTGTCTTTATTTATCTCTATTAAGTTAAGTTAAAGAAAAAAACCTTTCCTTTTGAAGGTTGTATATTCAACTAGACCAAAGTAAGCAACCTTGGCAACAATAAATTTTAAGAGTTCAGATTGAATTTATTTCTGATTTTCTGTCATTTCAACTTCCCTGCTAGTTACTTTCCATTGGTTGGAATTAAGTATAGAATAATCGCTCTCATAATTCTCTCTAGCTTCTAAGAGATTAAATTGTAAGGCAAGCCAGGCATTTACCAGACTCAGCTTTTAATAGAATGGGTTCTATGGAAAGTCTGAAAAGATTAAAGCTTCCTTTTTTATTATACTGTCAGTTTCTTAAACTCTGTGAGCTTCTGTTTCCTTATCTGTAATACAGAGGTAATGATACTTTCACTTGCTTGTGCATTTTCCATTTATTTCAAAGAATAAATGAACTAAAAATATTGAGATATTTTTAAAATCTTTACAAATGCTTTCAATATGCAGTAAGAATTTTATTTATGTAAGCATTTTGAAAAAATAGTTTTGCTTCTTCTGGCCACAAATCACACAGGATTATGACTCCTTTTATGTATTTCATCATGTGGTACACATCTAAATAGGTAGGTTACCAAACAGATAACTTGCTTTAATATCTATTATATAACTATTCACACATAGACTGATTCAATAGTTAACTAATGACTACAATAGGTAATTCATTCAGAATGTAATGCTTACTCTACATGGTAGAATCAGTGAAATTCCCCGAAGATGTTGATTTCCTAATGCCCAGAACCTGTAATACGGCAAAGAGGAATAAAGTTGCACATGAAATTAAGGTTGCTCAGGAACTGACCTTAAAGTGGGGAGATTATCTTAAATTATACAGGTAGACCCAAAGTAATCACACGAGTTCTTAAAAGTGGAAGAGGAAGGTGGATGGAGGAGTTTCAGTCAGAGATACGATGTGAAAACAACATGGCCCGCTATTGCTGGCTGGAGGAAGCTGGTTGGATGGAGTAAGAATGCCATGGGTCAGGGAATGAAGGCAGCCTTAAGAAGCTGAAAGAGTCAAGAATTCAAGTCACTGCTAGAACCTCCAGAAGGAAGGAATGCAAGCCTCCCACCACCTTTACTTGAGTCCAGTGAGAACCATTCAGATTTTTGATGTCCCAAACTATATGACAATATGCTTGTGTTGTTTTAAGCCACCACCTTTGTGGTATTTTGCTTCAGCAGTTGTAGAAAACTAATACAACCAATATTAGCTTATCTTAATAGCAACATTACAAAATACCTTCTCTGAGTGAAATCTTCATGGATGACTACATAAACTGGACAAGACTGATTGTGGGACTTTGGAAACAAATTTCACTGTTGTTTTATAAGTGCATTTACTTCGGTAACATGAACAAATAGAAAAGAGGCAAAACAATTGCTTTATATCTTTTCCAAGACAATTACTTAAGGTGATTTCCTCCTTGGCAAGTCTCTCCCTAGTCAACATGAAGCACTTTATAGCTTATGGAAAATGCCAAAACATTTAAAATTTGAACAATGAAGATAAAAATATTGAAGACTCTTCTTGGGTTTTCACTAAGTGGATCTCTAAGATATATTTCTCATGAATATCACTACTACCAAAATGGAAGTTATAAAGATAAGTTAGATGAAATAATGAAATAAAAATAACGTGAATATTGGCATAACAAAATTACGTGCATAAATACATCCACATGAACACACACACACGCCAATGATAAGTTGAAGTAGTTTCATAGAAGAGTTTGGTTGTATGATAACTACGAAAGTCTATCTCCAGGAAGTATGAGCTTAGAAAAATCAAATGGACTTCCTTGGAAGATCAGAAAAAACTTATTTTTTGAAGAAATAGTATCATCATCTAATCAACTTATAGTTTACTGTTTCTGATATGACCTTAAGATAACCTCTCCAGTTATAGTGATATTTTTTAAATAATTCGATGTTCTCAAAACATTTAATCTGTTGAATACATTTTTTAAATTGAAATATCCATATCATTCAGTAAACCATAAACTTAATAGCAGTAGGGTTCATTAGTGTTTATTTCATTATTTTATCTTCAGAACTCAGGATTTTGGTAGGGTAAACATCAACGAATATTTGTCTAATGGATGCTTTTAATTATGAAATACTTTCTTAACATTTTGAGGTTCTTTTACATTCTCTAAGTGTTCTGGATAGAAAAATTTCTACTTTTCAGAAAACACCAGACTAAACTTCACCTATGCCAAATGACAAAGAATCTGAAGACTAATAGTATTTTCTGGATGATATCCAGGAAAATACATGTCAATCATGAGAAGGAAAAGTACTTCTAGGTTATTCAAACTCCAAATTAGAGACTTCAAAATAAATTACTGGATGTCCCATGTTTTCATCTGAGGTGCAGATATCTAAGACTCCTGAGACTTTTATGGCATTAGAAACTAGTTTTGTTTCTTCTGTTTAAAAAAAATGCTTTTTAAAGATTTGCACTATAATTTGCAATGTTATACTGTGTCTAGAATAAAATAATAAGTGTTATTGTAATAATTCAAATTGATATAAAAATTCCATCTGATTTAAAAGTGTTGAGGGTGTCAGGTTTTTAAGGTATTTTCAAGGGTATTATAAATAAGTTAGAGCTGGAAAATTATGAATCACTGCAGTCATGTTTTAACTGGAGTTTTTATATGCTTCTTTTATATTCTAGAGACAGTGAATAGATGCTTCAAAATTCATATAGTCAAATGAGATTAGCCTATATGTAGGAAACAAAAATAGTAAAAAAAGTATGTTCACATTGTGTGGTTAAACAATTTCCAATAGATTTTTTTCATTTTGAAGTATGATTAACAAAGCAAAGACTTTTCTAAATTTAAGGCAATCTACTGAGAAGCAGAATAAATCAGAAGAATAAAATAACCTAAAAATTTTAAAATGAAAGAAATTATAAATAAATTCCTAAATTATACTCTCATCTAATACAATATTTAAATATATCACATATTTCCAGGACCCAGGTCATGTTTGATAGTGTCAAAGCCATTAGGGTGAATAATTCAAAGAGAAATAAAAATTATAATTCTGCTTAGTAATACAGCCATTTGATTGCATTTTACACAACTCATCTCTTTGACTTGTTTCTTGTAAGTAAATGTACAATGTCTTTTTACCAAATTTATAGCCAGCTGTAATTGATAAACACACATAAAATGTATGCATGTGTCACAGGATACTTCAGGTATCCCTTCACTAGCCAGAAACCTCTATGGCCAGTGGCCTCTCTGTCTGAGTATTGTTCACACCTGCTGGGCTCATTCCACCTACTTGGCCTGGCAGGCTGCTCTCAGCTCATGATAATGACCTAGATCTCACACTTATGAAGGGCATGCCAGGCGTGGAGTGTCAAGGGGTAAGTAGGTGAGCAAGTTCAGGCTCTGGCCACTGTGCACAACCAGACACACCAGCTGCTGTGACAGGGTAGGCAGCTCCAGATACTGGCATGGGTTCCAGCTTCATTTGAGGCTGAGGCTGGCCCAAATGTATTGCATGTGGCTTCCACTGTAAGCATTTACATCTGGACGAATGGAGCACAATGGTACCCAGAAGCCTGGAGACACCAGGAACCACAGAACCCCAAAGAGGATGTCACAGCCCTGACATGGGGAGCCCCTAGGTTTGGGACTGCAGCTCTTCTCTCCTTCTAGTCTCCTCTAACATGGTAAGTGGGGAAGGTGTGTGTCAGCCCTGTTTGTGATACAGCTCTTTCAGTCTTTCCATTCAACAGGTACTCAGTTCTTGTCCTGAATCCAGGAAGAATGAGGTATGCAGACAACTGAAGGGTGAACAAGGCAGAGAGGAGCTTCATTCAGTGGCAGAACAGTTCTTAGGAGACCCTAAGTGGGTAGCTCCTATGTGCAGGCAGGTTGTCCAAATGTCTGCAGCCCTCAGCAGAAAGGAGACCTGAAGTAGGTAGATCTATCCACAGGAAGGATGTCCCACCGAATATGTTCACCTCTCATGTGACAGGATACTAACAGTGGATAACTATTATCTGCAGGCAGGTCATCTTGACATCTGTACAAATCTGGCTGAGTCCAGAGATTTTATGGGCTTCAGAAGGGAGGAAGTGCATGCAGATTTGTCCATGGGCAGCCATGGGTGGATCCAGTAAAGGCACTATAAGATCTTATTTGGTTCCAGAAACTGACAGCCTGGCCCCCAGGCCTCAGGCTGTCCCTGGCCTAGAGGTGGGGTTTCACTGAGGACCCATTACTTTTATGCCTGAGAGCCTGTCTGTCTACTGCTGCCATTTACAGCTCCTAGGCTATTTATGCCAAAGAGCACCTGAAGGCCCATGCTGAGCCATCCTCAGTTCCCCTTCAGCCTCCCTCCCATGCCTGTTGATGCTCAAATTCCAGAGGGGACCAAGGTGGCAGTGGTCTGGCATGTCAAAACTGCCCAGAACTTTTATACAAGCAGCTGGGTTGTGACAGCACCAGGGCGAAGCCTTAACTTTGCTCTGATATCTGAGCAGGTGCCAGGAGTGGGGAGAAGCCAGGCAGTGGGAGCAGACAGTTTCGAGTTTGTGAGGAAAAGGAGGCTTCCTGGGCCCCTCTGAGTGAAGAGCTGCCCGGGTCCACAGTCACAGCTGGGTGGCTACAACTGTTCCTGGGAAGGTGGTGCTACCACTCCTCCAACTTGGATGGAGGCAGGGCTTCCACCTGTTCCTAGCTCCAACCTGCTTTGTGGAGCACATGGTCCCAACTTCACCTCCTCCAATGCAGCAGCATCATGACAGCAGCAACTTCAGATGGGCCGCCAATGCCATCAATCCCCTCTCTGGAAAGGTACATCCAACTGCTGGTAAGATAAGGATAATGACACTTCTTTTTTATTCTTTCTTTCTTTTTTCTTTTTTTACTATACTTTAAGTTCTGAGGTACATGTACAAATCATGCATGATTGCTGTAGGTATACACATGCCATGTTGGTTTGCTGCATCCATCCTTCCATCATTTACATTAGGTATTTCTCCTAATGTTATCCCTGCCCAATCCCCCAACCCCCTGCTATCATTCCCCTTGCTCCCTGACCCCTGGACAGGCCCCAGTGTGTGATGTTCCCATCCTTGTGTTTATGTGTTCTCATTGTTCAACACCCACTTATGAGTGAGAACATGCAGTGTTTGATTTTCTGTTCCTGTGTTAGTTTACTGAGAATGATGGTTTCTGGCTTCATCAGGGTTCCTACAAAGGACATGAACTCATCCTTTTTATGGCTGCATAGTACTCCATGGTGTATTTGTGCCACATTTTCCTTATCCAGTCTATCATTGATGGGCATTTGGGTTGGTTCTAAGTCTTTGCTATTGTAAACAGTGCTGCAGTGAACGTATGTGTGTGTGTGTCTTTATAGTAGAACGATTTATAATCCTTTGAGTATATATCCAGTAATCAGATTGCTGGGTCAAATGGTATTTCTATTTCTATATCCTTGAGGAATCACCACACTGCCTTCCACAATGGTCATACTAATTTACACTCCACCAACAGTGTAAAAATGTTACTACTTCTCTATATCCTCTCCAGCATCTGTTGTCTCCAGAGTTTTCAATGATTATCATTCTAACTGGCATGAGATGATATCTCAATGTGGTTTTCATTTCATTTCTCTAATGGCCAGTGGTGATGAGCTTTTTTTCATATGTTTGTTGGCTGCAAAAATATCTTCTTTTGAAAAGTGTCTGTTCATATCCTTCACCTACCTTTTAATGTGGTTTTTTTTCTTGTAAATTTGTTTAAGTTCTTTGTAAATTCTAGATATTAGTCCTTTGTCAGATGGGTAGCTTGCAAAAATTTTTTCCCATTCTATTGGTTGTCAGTTAACTCTAACAATATTTTCTTTTGCTGTGCAGAAGCTCATAAGTTTAATTAGATCCCATTTGTCTATTTTGGGTTTTGTTGCCATTGCTTTTGGTGTCTTAGTCATGAAATCCTTGCCTATGCCTGTGTCCCGAATGGTATTGCCTAGGATTTCTTCTAGGGTTTTTATGGTGTTAGGTCTTATGTTTAAATCATTAATCCATCTAGAGTAAATTTTTTTATAAAGTGTAAGGACAGGGTCCAGTTTCAGCTTTCTGCATATGGCTAGCTAGTTTTCCCAACACCATTGATTAAATAGGGAATACTTTCCCATTGCCTTTTTTTTTTTTGTCAGATTTGTCAAAGATCAAATGGTTGTAGATGTGTGGTGTTACTTCTGAGGCCTCTGTTCTGTTCCATTGGTCGACATATCTGTTTTGGTACCAGTACCATGCTGTTTTGATTACTGTAGCCTTGTAGGATATTTTGCTGTTTCAGCTGACAGGGGGCATGGCTTTGAGTAAAATGGGAGTCAGATATTCTGTCAAAGGCCTATCTAAGAGTCCCCAGTAAAAGGGAGCCATTGTCCAAGGTTCCATTTGCATGACCATTTGGAGTTTGAATACTTGAATTTGAAAAGAGACAAGCCACTACATTAGAAGACAGTTATCAAAACAAAACATGGGGTAAAGACAGCTCAGAATCCTTGAGGCCGCTAACACACCCAGAATTAGAATGTTGATTTAGATTTTTACATTACCTCTCCCTTTAGTCTCTTCTGAGTTTCAGTCAGTGATCACTGGTTAGTTCATAAGAATAAGCAAGATTAGTCTAAAATGTCGACGAAAGATTGACAAAGAAATTTGTTTTTTTCTTTGCTTTACAGTAACTTAGCATAATAAACCTAATTTTGATTGACAGCATTTACTAAGATATTTGAATTTGAGAACTCCCATACAATTTTGAAACATACATCAATATTATTCACTAAAATATAACCTAAAGAAGATTACATGACAATCTCATTAACTAAACATGTCAAATATTTCTATTTTTGGATGCTCCAGTGGCCCTCTGTAGCATCCTAAAGATAGGAGTTAGAGAAGCCAATTTCAAAGCTGAAATTTGATTTTAGGAAGGGTAGGAAATATATTAAAGCTTTAAAACATTTGACATTATGAAGTAGAATTCCAGATTTCCGTAAGTCATTTATTTAGCTAAAATTATTACTCAAAAAATGAAAGCAAAATCCTTTACTCATTAAGAGGAAACACTTAGCTTTCTTAACATTCTGTCTCTGGTCTTTTCCTTCTTTTTCAGTAGTTTATTTACAAGGTAAATAAAAATATTTTATTATCCTTTAATGTTACATGAAATTCTTGTTCAAGAGAAAGAAAGCCAAATTTCACCCTTGCATTAGTCTATTATTAATATCAACCCTAATTGTTTAATGAAACCCTATAGACAAATTGGTTAATCTTTATCAGTTTGACCATGAGGTGATATTCTTATAAATATTTTATAACAAATTTTTGTTAAAGAGCAGATTAATGCCTTAAGGAAACTTTGTTGTGCTTTTATTCAAATGTTCAGTTTACAGAAAAAACAAATAATACCTTTTTGAATTTAGTCAATATGTTCCTGCACAGATTTGCTTTTTAAAAAATTAACATTTATGAAACTTCCACAAACAATTGATTGTGGAATTGTGGCAATTGATAAAACCTTTCACTTTATCTTACCTAATTTAAACCAGTCCTTTAACCCTATAAACTAGGGAGAAATTGACATTTCCATGCCTTCTTACAATCTTTTACAATAGACACATTTTATTTTCCTTACACACCTTGCATGTAAATCTATATTTAGTAGGCTAAACAACATGTTATAATGGTAATTCTTACTATTTTTAATTTTGGTTTAAACCTGCAAAATTATTTTAATTATGCCCTAGGTGCAAACAAGGTCTGACTCTTCCCAGCATCTTTAGGGGTATGGTTAACTTGGCATGTCACCACACCTTACCAAACTGTAAGGCAGGCAAGCCAAACAGTTCTCAAAAGCCAAAGAAGGAATCAATGACCTTAAAGAATTTAGTAAACCTAGTTTCTTACCTGCATAATTTAGACTACTTGTCCACATTTCTAAGACATTTTTATTTTACCAATAATCTTTAAAGCTGTTTGAATTTTTCAAAGATTAAAGCAAATTAAAGTCCTTGCAGTTTTATTCTTCTTAAAAAATATTTTATTTGAGCACATATTTTTTCTTAAGCCAATCAATTAGACGTCGTTTTTGTATAAACATCACACATATAACACATATATAAGTACAAACAAAGACAGAAAAATATCCAGTAGTTCTAAGGTTTTTCATTTGCCAAACTCTTAATTGTGTTACTGGCCTCAAGGTGGAGCCCTTCAGGAAACAGGGCTAGGAAAACCTGCAGTTTCTAGGTGCCTAAGAAGCAGGGAGTAGAAAGACTAAAAGAGATTTTGAGAGGGATTCATGCACCTCTAATTCCTGGGTTCTGATGAGGAAAACAGAGGATTTATTTCCCAAAAAAGGGATCTATGGCACCTCCTCTGTTTGTCCCAAGGAGTCCCAGGCCATCAGAATTTATCATATGGCCTCTCTTGTGTTCATTGAGTTGCAAGACAAAATAGAGAAAAATAATTCAGTCAATTGAGAAGCAAAAAACTTTTCCCAGAAAAACAATTTCCATGAAGAGAAAATACACAGGCCTTTTGAAGAGACAGATAAATTTGATACCCACATTTAGTTAAGATGACTTTTAATCATAACACATTTTTTAAGAAGTCCTTTTAAATACCTTACTACCTGACCTTAGTCATACCAAACTGTCAATATTTCTGGCTTTAAACTCATGGAGGAGCAGAGAATAAATTGATTTTTTACTATTCTTACAACCATTTTGGACAGAAAAGTCAGAAGTCTAACTGGTAAGAACTATTTTTTTTTGAGACAGAGTTTCACTCTTGTTACCCAGGCTGGAGTGCAATGGCGCGATCTCAGCTCACCACAACCTCCGCCTCCTGGGTCAGGCAATTCTCCTGCATCAGCCTCCTGAGTAGCTGGGATTAAAGGCACACACCACCATGCCCAGCTAGTTTTTTGTATTTTTAGTAGAGGCGGGGTTTCACCATGTTGACCAGGATGGTCTCGATCTCTTGACCTCATGATCCACCCGCCTAGGCTTCCCAAAGTACTGGGATTACAGGTGTGAGCCACCATGCCTGGCTAAAGTTTTTTTGATATATAATAGTTGTACATATTTATGGGGTACATGATACAGGCATACAATGTATAATGAACAAATTTGGGTAATGGCTCACCGCAACCTCCGCCTCCTGGGTTCAGGCAATTCTCCTGCCTCAGCCTCCTGAGTAGCTGGGATTACAGGCACGCACCACTGTGCCCAGCTAATTTTTTGTATTTTTAGTAGAGACGGGGTTTCACCATGTTGACCAGGATGGTCTCGATCTCTTGACCTCATGATCCACCCGCCTCGGCCTCCCAAAGTGCTGGGATTACAGGCCTGATCCACTGTGCCCGGCCCAAGAACTTTTCCCTCTCACTGGCCTATCAATCTTCTGGGTTCCCTTCCCCCAAGCTATGGATGGCCTCTTAAAGAGATTGCCAATCAGCTTAAGTTTTGGGGAAGTTAAATGTTTCCCAGTTTGGGGGATGCATCAGAGGAGAATGTCCTGTGGTACAGATATGTGATTTCATGAAGAGAGGACAGAAGAGGATAACAGAAAAAGGCTTTTTTTTTAACCTTTCTCCAGAGTCAGAAGGCCAAGGAAGTTCCCATGATTAAGAATGCACTCAAGAGATGTGCATGCTGAAGATGATTGGTTACCCATCTGGAAGGAGGGGAAAGAGGCATCCCTTTGTTTCTTTCTCTTTCCAGCAAAAACCAAGGGTATGTGAGGAGAAGAAATAAAGGTGTTCCATTCTTTATATTCCTAAATCCTGAAACGTTTGCAGGTGTAAACCATAGTTGCAAGTGTGACGTTCACCCATGAAGTAGGGAGGCCTAGAGGGTAGGTATATTCACACTTACCTATGTGCTGTCCTATCCTGTTACCTATGTGCTTCCCTATCCACTCACTGTCAGGAACCTTAGGATTTCCTAGACTTTATGCCATGGAGGCTGGCATGAACTCTATCCACAAAGTGGGAGGGTTTAATTGGCAGGAATTAGTCATGCTCACCTGCACCATACCCCTTAACTTCTGCTGTCATCTCTCTCTGGGTGCCTCAGGTCTAGTTTTGCACTTCAGGACTTCAACATGAAGCTTGCATTGCCTCATAAAGGTGGTTGAACTCATTAAATAAACTTTCAGGTGGCCCTCATGAAATTACTTCCAGAAACTGGTGGGGCGACCCTCCACTGCTTCCCTGTCATAAGCAGGTGAAGCTATGGGACCAGGTCCTCCTCAAAGAAGGAAATGAAAGTCCTGAAAATTGGTGACCTGGCCTAATAAGGTGCTTTCCAGAAGAAGACAACAACAACAACAAAACCTGACCCCTCACGTATGAAAATTCCCCGTATTTGCAGGACTTTGCTGACTCCTGCCATAGTGTAGGAAAGAAAATCAACTTAAGTACAGGGGAGGGGCTTGCAGTATGGTCTGCTTTTCAGTAGTAGTCAGAGTTTGATTCAAAAGTAATATGACATCATTCCAGGAGAGTTTAAATACGTGGGTTAAGTCCTATAAAGCCTTTAAATACCTGTGAGGGTCATCTGAAAATTGCCAAGATTTCCCCTTAATTTTCTTCAAGGCCTGTAGAGAAGAGTGTACCTGGATCCTAATGGGACCATATTCACCAGGTATCTGTTGTAGGGCAAGAGTGAGACTTTCTAGGTTTTGGCAAGCTTGAGAGAAAACTTGGATAGGAAGGAACAGAGAGGGTTGACTCCCCCGCTGGAGGTACCTCTGGGGTTTGCTTCCCTAATGCCCTGGGATTGCACCTTGTAGCATCTCCTGTTATGACCACTGGAGGGCTGAATCAATACTACAACATTGACAAAGGTCCATATTAGACTGCAAGGCAAAGAAGGCCTGCCCACATGGGACCTTAGACCATTTTCCCTCATGTTTATAGAAAAGGTCTGGCTGCAGGATGATATTGAAATTACTGCTTCCTTCTTGAGGCCATGATTCTTTCCTATGCCTCAATGTATTGGCACTAAGTTGGCAACCAAGGAAATGCCAATAACGTTTTTGCCACAAATTTATGTAAAGGTACAAAGTCACACTTTGTTTCTGCTGCTCTTAACTTTCCATTTTATACTCCTGAAGACCAAACCAAATGCCCATTCTATCTGTATTATTTTAGTGATTTGTAACAACACCCTTAACATTGTATGCAAAGAAGAGGATAGTAACTATGGCAGTATTGAAATAAAGAAAGACAGAAATTCCAATAGGAAAGACTGGAGGTCCTAGTGATGACACCCTAATTAGCTGTTGAGGACTGGAGCAGGTCTCAGGACCTTCAGACAACACTGAGGTGTGACCTAAGCCAGATGTCCTCATTTGCCCCAAGCTTTTATTCTGATCCCATATAATGACTAGATCTCCATGAAATAAAACTGTATTGAAACAAAGCCAACATGCCCAATCCCCGAGGGTAATGGAGTATTGAAATTGATGGTGTCCTCCCCAGCAAGCTTGTCCTCTGTGTCTTAAGTCCAGCAGCCATGCTAATCACCTTCAACTGCCTGACAGAGGCCCAGGATTTTTCTTTCATTTTAGCTATCTTGTAATTTAGGGACTTTGAAAAAAATGGAGAGAAAGCAGCAAATTCACTTTTATTCACACTTTTGCAGATTCCAGATGTGCTCCCCAAAATGTCATGGGATCCTTGGTGTGTCACTTCTCCGGCCAGAAATCTCTGTGGCTGGTGGCACCTTTTGCCTGAGCTTCTGGGTACATTCTACCCAATTGGCCCAGCAGGCTGTGCTCAGCTTGCACTATTGGCCTGGATCCCATACCTGCCAAAGGCAATCCAGGTGTGGAATGACGAGGTATGTGCAGGCAGCAAGCACAGGGTCTGTCTTGTGCACAGCCAGACATGCTGCCTGCTGTAGTAGGACAGGCAGCTCCAGGTGCTACCACAAGTGCTGGCTCTGTGTGAGGCTGCCGCTGGACCAGATGTACTTCTGCTGGACCAGATGTGGCTTCCACTGTGGACATCTGCATCTGGACAACGGGAACATGGTAGTTATTGGAAGCTTGGAGATGCCAGGAACCACAGAACCCCAAAGAGAATGTTGCAGACGGGTCAGGGAGCCCTAGGTTTGGGCTCTCCAAAGGGCTGCAGCTCTTCTCCTTCCTTGCCTGCAAAATGGTGAGGGGAGTGCGTTGTTTCAGTCCCGTCTGTTTTACAGCTCTTTTAGTCCTGACATTTAGGAGGTCGCAAGTTCTTGTCTGACGTCTAGGAAGAATGAGGTACATGGACAACTGGAGGATGAGCAAGGCACAAAAGGGATCTATTGAGCAACAGAACAGGTCTCAGGAGACTCAAAGTGAGTACCTCCTCTCCAGAGGTATTATTATGCCAACATCTGCCCAAGTCTGGCTGTCCGGGATGTTTATTTCCTTGAGAAGGGAATAAGTGCATCCTGATTGGTCCATGGGCGGCCAAGGGTGAGCCTGGAAAAAACACGGTAAGTTCTTATTTGTGTCTGTGGAACTGGCAGCCCAGCTCCCAGGCCTCACACTGTCTTTGGCCTGAATGTGGAGTTTCACTGGCAACCCACCTCATTTTGTCAGGGAGCCTGCATGCCTCCTGTGACTATCCATGATGCCCAGGCTATTCATGCCAAAGCGTGCCTGCGGGCCCACACTAAGCCATCCTCAGTTCTTCCTCAGCCTGCCTCTCATGCTTACTGGTGCCCAAAGACAACAGGGGTGTGGCATTTCCACACTGCCCAAGTGTGCACACATCTAGCTGAGTTGTGACAGTACCTGAGCTCAGCCTCAACTTTTCTCCAAAATCAAAGTGGTTGCTGGGAGCAAGAAAAGGCCAAGCGGCAAGAACACTTTCAGCCTATTGGGATAGGTAGTGGGGCTTCCTGGACCCCGGAGAATTCACAGATTCACAGTTCTTTTAGTTACTCAAACCAGCCACCACTGTCATCAGATATATACATAGTAAAATAATTGAGTACATATGAAAATCAAAGGAAGTACTGCACTTAATGTGTGTCAGATTGGAATCAGGGAAATGAAATTCAAAATGAAAAAAATCAAAATGTACATGTAGTTTATGAAATAATATGTTTTTATTTTTAGATGGAATAGAATGGGTTTTTAAACTTTTGAAGTCTTCATAGAAAGTCTTACTATACCATTAATGAAGATAAATCTTCACTGAAGTGTGACCTGATGTGGCGTTAATCGTTACTATCTTTTGATAATCACTCCTAATATTTTATAATATGTGTTTAAGTCTAATCTTAGTTCTATTGTTAACTAGGTGTGCAACTTGAGTGTATTACCTCAGAGGACTTACGTGTAAAAGGAGGATAAAGTTGTGAGATTTTTGTAAACCATGTCAAAGAAAATATAGTTTAATTACAAAATATGTAAAATAGAAGGATGCTTTATTGCTTGTATATGACTCACTCAAAACTGAATAACATCGATTCTGTGATTGAAGATTTTCTAGTTCAATAATGAAGATTGCTTTTAATCTAGGTTAAGGATCTTAAAACAGAAACACTCTATACATGGTTTCATTTCAAGAAACAGAAAGCTCAGTAGCACTAGAGTGAAATGTACCCATATATGTAAATAAATAAATATATATATATTTATGTACACTAGACATAAAAAGTTTAAGGTTGATTTTTCGTGTTCTTCTGAGTAAATACACAATAAGCAACTAATTTTGTTGATTTATAGATATTTTTTAGAGAAAAATAAAAATACTTATATTTTCCAACTCTAACAGCCATAACAAATATTTCAATAGAAAACAGCCTTTCTTTTAAAGTGAAATAAAATAATAATATGCTTTCTGTATTGCTAGAGCAATCAACTTTACTCAGATGCCCTTGGCTTAAACTCATTTTGAGAATTACTTCATTGTTCAACACTAACATTTTACTTTTTAAATGTCATGGTTACAAAGGTTTTTGTTATTCAGACATGAAATCCTTTTTCTTAATATAAGAGGTATGGCAGTTGATTCATAATTTCACATTGTTTCATGCCAATTCATTTTATTATGTGAAAAATGTTACTGTTACCTGTAGTTCCCTTGGGATTTTAGAGTAAACTTGCTGTATCATATCATAGTCCAGTTTTAGAAAATATTACTCCTTTTAGTTTATGGTCATTTTAGTTCAGAGAGAAATAAAATAATATTAGCGTTTCAAGTAAAACAAAGTAAAAAGATTAGTATTTGTTTTCCTTTTAATCTACGTTATTCTATCATACACAGGTTACATAAAATAACCAAAGGCTCTTCTTAAATAATAGTGCCTAGGAGTAGTTTGAGAGCAGTTTAATGAGTTTTTAAAGTCCTTTAGATGTGTTCTTATTTATTTGTACTAATTTTATATATGCAGCTTGTCTATAAATTCTGGAAAGAGGCAAACATACTTAATCATTATGTAGGGGTATGTGTGTGTGTGCATATATATTTATACTTTTTATAAAAGGTGTCCTTAACCTCATACATTAAGAATGATATGATTTCTAAGATGAAAAATATACATGTAGATTGTTGATGATGGATGTTGTCAGTCTACTAGGGCTATCGTAACAACATACCACAATCTGGTTGGCTAAACAGTGAAAATGTATTTTCTCACAGTTCTGGAGGCTAGAAGTTTAATATCAAGGTCAGAGTTGGTTTCTGGTGATGCCACTCTCCCTGGCTACATTCCCACTCCATTCTCATGTGACCTTTTCTCTGTGTGCTCACTGATGTAGTTAATATAGCAATTGTTCAAAAGTGATAGGTTCACTTGAATAAAATTTTGACTCAGCACAATTAAGTTGCTTGCCCAAAGTAAATGATAGTATAGTGACTAAAACTTTCCTTGATTAATTAAAATGTAATTGTATGTTTGTTACATCATGCTGATTCTCTTTGTTTTAGGAAGCTGACAAAAAATGTTAATTTTGATAATTTATAAATGTATTACTTTCATTTTTTAAATTTTTGCACAATTCATCCTTTTCATTGAATTTATTAGTGTAAACAAATATATAAATATATGTAAAGTTATTATAAACTTAAAACTAAAACCAATTTCTTAACAGGGAAATAATTTCATCACAGCCTGTTATTTCAAGGAGAGCTGATTGTATAATTCCATTCTCATTAGATAATAAGACACTCAAAATGACTTATAGACACAAGTAATTACTGCTTTATTCCTGAGGGAAATTTACAACTAATAGAAAATTCAGTTAAACTATTTGAAAAAGCTATGATAAATGAAGTGTATGAACCTAAATTGATACATAACATAATTGCCTCCTATGTTCCTATCTTACATTTGTACAAGGGAATCCTATGGCAGCCATAAAAATGGAGAAAATCATGTCCTTTGGAGCAACATGAATGCAGCTGGAGGCCACAATTCTAAGGGAATTAACACAGGGACAGAAAGCCAAGTACTACATGTTTTCATAAGTGGGAGCTAAACATAGAGCATACCCAGGCATAAACAAGGCACAATAGATACTGCAGACTACTAGAAGGCAGAGGGAGGAAAGGGGGTTGTGGTCTAAAAAACTACCTATTGGGTACTATGCTCACTATCTGAATGATAGGATGCATTCTCAAAAGCTCTGCATCATGCCGTATAAACACGCAACAACCCTGTACATATACCTGCTGTATCTAAAATAAAATTCAAAGTTTGTAAAAAGACAAGAAAAGTTAAATTTTACCTTTGGAAATAGGATGTTAAAAATGAAATCACTTTGCAAAGATCTAGGGATTATAGAAATCAAAAATACTAAGGGATTTAACAGTATTAGGTGTTACATGTCTTAATTATAAAAGATAAGGTAGAAATGGACAGAGGTGGCACAAGGGAGATGATAGTAGCTAACATTTCTTGAGTACTAAGCATCAGACCTTTCCTCTAAATCTTTTATGTTATCTCAATTATTTCTCAAAACAACCCTGGGGATTGCTACAACATATTATAGTTAGGAAGACCACTGCACTAGAGCTAGATTGCCACACTTATTATCGAGGTAACCATGGTTACTCTCTCGAGGCCTTCATTTCCTTCTCTGTAAAATGGGAATAATGATAGCACATTTGTTTACCATTTGATTGTGAGGATTACATGGACTAACAGATAGGAAGCACTTAGAGTACTACCTGGGAAATAATACATACCTTATATGGTAACCACATGTGTTAGTTATTTATAATATATTTTCTGCACTTTATATTAGGAGAAACAGCCAGTGATATTTAAAAAAAAAAACAGTCAGAGTATGCCAATACTATACTCAAAAGCCCAGAAGGCATTCTTAGCACATGTAGAGAAAGAACCAAATTCTGGCCCTTTAAAACATACCTCAGCATTTACCATCTTCCCTTTCTCTACCCACTAGGGCCTTACTGGCCTCCTAGTGGTTTGTTAACATTCCACCTCAACACTTACCCTCACTATTTCCTCGAACCAAAAAACTTCCTGTAGGTATACTCTCAACTTGTACCTTCATAACTTTCGGGCTTTTTAGGAAAGGATTTTTCTGACCACTTTAAATAAAACAACAAAGGCTCTCCAGATGGGAGCAAGGGAAAATTTCAACTAGATGTCAATAGAACTTCATGATCCGTGATTTCTTATTTAAAGCTTTAGATTTTCTTTCTACCTTAGGAACTGGAAAAGATCACAACATTCATGAAATAATAGTTTTCAGAAGTTGGAAAACAGGCAGCACAGAATTGTGATTCCTAAAGAAAGAAAATAATTAAAATGAGAAATAAGATTAACATTGTTGACTGCCTAGAGTAAATTTCCAAACTGAGGTCCAGGGAAGGAGAATGTAGTCAGAATTTAGCAGACTTTTTACGTTGAGAAGACAGAGGTCAGAGTCTGGGGAGGCTAAAGTGGTTGGAAATTGAGAGCAAGAGTAACAAAGAGGAGGGAATTATGTGGAGAAAAAAATATCCAGTGATTTTCACAGGGTTCTCCTTAAGTGTTTCCAATGCATGCCTAGAGGTTGAAACTCTATGCATTTGTGTAAAAAAATTATATAATTATACGTTTAACAATTCCAAAAACTCATACAGGATAGGAAATGTTTGAGTCCCAACCAGCCAGTGAGCTCATCTTTAGAGACAGTCAATAGCATTACCAGTAACAACATGCCTTATTAATAGGACTGAGCCATTCACTAAATGTAGGATATTTTAAACCACCTTATCATAGCTGTAGTAGGCCTATTAAAAATCAGACTAACCCACATGCAACTTAAATGCCTGCTATGAGAGAAAATATCACTAATTAAATGAAGCCAAGATTCATTTCAAAAATGACATTACCTTCATAGTATCTATACTCTTTTACTTGGACTGCCATAACAAAATGCCAAAGACTGGTTGGTTTAAACAACAATTATTTTCTCAAAAGTTGTTGAGGCTGGAAGATCATGAGCAAGTTGCCAGCAAATTAGGTTTCTGACAAGGGCTTTCTTCCTAGCTTGTAGATGGCTGCCTTCTTGTTATGTCTCACTTGGCCTTTCCTTGACACATCATACAAAGGGAGCAAGGGAACTCTCTAGTGTCTTTTTGTCTTCCTGTGATTATACCCATCCCGTCAGATTAGGGACTCACCCTTATGACTTTCCTTTAATATTAATCTTCCAAATGGATTTATCTGAAAGTAAGGGTAATATAATATTGAGGGTTAAACCTTCAATATATGAATTCTGGGGACACAAAATTAAGTCCAGTCCATAGCAATACCCAATATTCAACACAATATGTCAAGATAAGCCAAGGTGGAAGAATATGTAGCTTATTAAGAGGGAAATATTGGTAAATGACACAGACTGAAACAGGTCAAAGACAATGTAAATAACAGGCAAAAATGTTTAAAGGGCTACTTACATGTATTTAAAGGAAAATATAAACAAAATGAAGAGTTAGAAGCTAATAAAACTAAATGAAACTACTAGAAATGAATATAATATATTAAATACTATCTGAAATAACAATTATATTGGGTGAGAGTAACAGAACATTATACACTTCTGATAAAACTTTAAATATAGCAATATAAATCATCCAAAGGGGAAGCAAAGAGGAAAGACAATTGTCACAGACAGAGAAAGAGGGAGAGAGGAAGGAAGGAAGGAGGGGAGGGAGGGAAAAGAAGGAAGGAAATGGACTAGGAACAATAAAATTTGGTCTAATATACATATATTAATAATTAAAATCCCAATAAAAAACAAGAGGGAGGGCGAGGCAGAAAAAATATTTCAAAATAGAAATAATAATGTTTTCTAAAATGGATACAGATTATCAATTAGTACTTTCAAGAAGCTAAATCATCTCAAGGATGAATAACAAATAAACATACCTAACAAAGCTAATCATATTGAAATGACTGAAATAACACTGCTAAAGAAACAATATTAAAAACAGGAAAAACAAAAACATAAACTATATACAACTAGATTATATGATTTACACAATTTTCTTCATTTTCAAAATTACATGAGCATAATGTTCTCTGTTCTTGAATGTCCCTATTGATTTAGTGACAGCATGAAACCTATTTCGGTAAATTTATGTCATATTTTACTGAATTCTTTCTTTAGACTTTAAGAATCTCTTAATTCCTTGGAAATTTTTGTACAACAGATGCAATGCCATATAATTTGGGTTTACAGTTATTTGGTAAGAAAGTCAGATATCAATCATTACTAACAAGTTGTTAGTTTAAGAGGAAGATGTATAAATACCTCAAACATGTTTCTCTCTGGAAGAAAAATAATAGGGAAATGCTACAGTTTTATTCTTAAACATACCTTCTAAGCTCCATTAGCTTTTCTTTTTCCTATTGACATGATGTATTTCTGTGGAAAGCATTAGAAGCTTACCCATACTAAAGGAGAGTCATTGAAGATAGCAGTGGATCCCAGGAACCAAAAAAAAAAATGAATACAGAGATTATTTCAATAACTTATTTCTAACCATTTGCAGATTATTAAGTGTTCATACTAATTTTGTCCCAGTCTTTCAGACTATTAGAATAGGGATCCTATATATAGCAATAATACTTTTATAAGTATCATTACATTCTAACACCAATCCAGGTTTCCTCAAACTTGAAATGTGACAATAAATGGAATATTTTATAAAACTTTATGAAAATATATTCTTTTTTATCTTTTTTAATTTTGCTTTAGGTGCATACTATATCTGGCATTTCTCCCCATGTTTTCCCTCCCCATCATCCCTTCTCCCCTACCCCTCGCTGTCTCTCCCCTCTCCCCCACAACTGCCCCCAGTGTGTGATGCTCCTCTCCCTGAGTCCACGTGTTCTCATTGTTCAACACCAACCTATGAGTGAGAACATGCAGTGTTTGGCTTTCTTTTCCTGTGTAAGTTTGCTGAGAATGACAGTTTCCAGATTCATCCAAGTCCCTACAAAGGACACAAACTCATCATTTTTTATGGCTTCATAGTATTCCATGGTGTATAGGTACCACATTTTCTTTGTCCAGTCTATCATTGATGGGTATTTGGGTTGGTTCCAGGTCTTTGCTATTGTAAACAGTGCTGCAATGAACATACGTGTGCATGTGTCTTTACAATAGATTGATTTATAATCCTTTGGATATATACCCAGTATTGGGATTGCTGGGTCAAAATGAAATTTCTATTTCTAGGTCCTTGAGGAAGTGCAACATTGTCTTCCACAAAGGTTGAACTATTTACACTCCCAACTGTGTAAAAGGGTTCCTGTTTCTCCACATCCTCTCCGTCATCTGTCATCTCTAGACTTTTAATGATCGCCATTCTAACTGGCATGAGATGGTATCTCAAAAAGTTTATGAAAATATTTTCTTAACACTTGTTAGATAGCATGTAAAAAATAAAAAAATTTAAAATTTGTTCAAACGATTTAAAACATTAGTTAAAAAGAGAACTGAATTGACCTGGTTATTTTTAGCTTTAAATTCAACTCCACACTCTTAAAAAATAAAATGATTCAATTTATAAAGTTTACCTTAAAATAAAGTGCAAAATCCACAGATAAAGAGAACAAATATTTGAAACTATAGTAGTCTTCCCTTATTTCTAGTTTCACTTTCCAAGGTTTCAGTTACCCATGGTTAAGTGTGATCCAAAACGTTAAATGGAAAATTGCAGAAGTGAACAATACACAATTTTTAAGTTTCACATGATTTTGAAACTTTGCATAATCCTGCTCCATATTGTCCAGGTCTGACTCATTTTCTTGTCCAGCATGTCTACACTATATACACTATTTGTCCATTTAACACTTAGCAGCTCTCTCAATTATCAGATTGAGAAAACAACAGCACCATAATAAATAGGGTTTGGTACTATTTGCAGTTCAGGCATCCTCTATGGTCTTGGAATGTGACTTTGTGAATAAGAGGAAACCACTGTAAACTCCACAAATAACTAGTAACTGGTCAATATGTGATAGATGTCAGACATAAAAGTCAACCTTCAATCTCTGTTTTATAAAATTACTAACATTCCTTTAGGACAATTTATTTAATTTGCTGTCATTTTAAATGTAAAGCAGAGACAACAATATTGTTAAAATTTCCAAAAAAGTCATTTCTTTGAAAAATTGGAAATATGTAATCCTAAAGTGGACTAAATTAATTTATCAGAGAAGTTTAGATGTTCCTAGCAGGATGAATATTTAGTCTGTCTCTAAAACAGTTCTCATTACTGTGTGTTGTTTAAATAGGCTTGTGAATGTAGTTATGCTGTAGCCATTGATTTGTGGTTTAGCTCTTGGAAAGTTAGTGTTTCTTCTGTTTCGTTAAAAAAGGACCTGATGCAATTATGTGTTATATGCTTTAGTGTGGCTCTTACATTTTTTGGATAGAAACACCACTAACACAAAGAATATGGTCAATAACATTTTGAAAGAATAAATAATAAGAGGATAATTCACATCTGTAACAAGGTCTAAGAAACACCCAAATTATCAATTAGCAAAACTTAATTTATCTGAAGCATAATTTGGAGCCCTTAGGTGTGCAAATGAATACTTATCTAACTTCTTAAAGTTCAATGATACAAACATTTTTTAACAAAGAAAAAGCTAAATACTTTTAATTTTTTTTTGAGAGAGAGAGCCAATAGAATTGGAATTTAAGAAAAACAGATCTGAATAATGAAAACTTTTTGGCATATACATAACTGTTCATGGTATTTCCTTATAATTTTTTTATTTCTGTAAGGTAAGGACTAATATCCTTCATTACATTTCTATTTCAGTAATTAGACTCTTCTGGGTGTTTTTCTTGATCAGTCTAGCTAAGATTTTGTCAATTTTTAAAGAACCAAGAGTTGATATCATTGATTTTCTTTATTGTACTTCTATAATCTATTTCATTAATTATCACACTAATTATTATTTCCTTTTTCTGCTTGCTTTGTGTTTAGTGTTCTTTTTCAAGTATCATAATGTGGAAGTTGGAGTCATTGACTAAAGAATTGTACTTTTTTTTTAGACGGAGTTTTACTCTTGTTACCCAGGCTGGAGTGCAATGACGCGATCTCGGCTCACCACAACCTCCGTCTCCTGGGTTCAGGCAATTCTCCTGCCTCAGCCTCCAAAGTAGCTGGGATTACAGGCACGTGCCACCATGCCCAGCTAATTTTTTGTATCTTTAGTAGAGACGGGGTTTCACCATTTTGACCAGGATGGTCTCGATCTCATGGCCTCGTGATCCACCTGCCTTGGCCTCCCAAAGTGCTGGGATTACAGGTTTGAGCCATCGTGCCAGGCCAAGAATTGTTTTTAATGTGTGTGTTATAGCTACAAATTTCCCTCTATGCACTGTTTTATTTGCAATCAGTTAGTTTTGCTATGTTATGTGTCCATTTTTATTCATCTTAAAGTATTTTCTAATTTCTCTTGTGATTTCTTCTTTGAGTCTTTGATTACCTAGAAATATATTGTATAATTTCCACATATTTGAGAATTTCCCAAATTTCCTTCTGTTATTTGTTTCAATTTCACTTCAGTGTGATCCAATAATATATTTTGTATGACAACAAACTTTTTAAATTTATTGTGGCTTGGTTTACGGTCTAGCATATGGACTATCCAGGAGAATGTTCCATGGGTACATGTAAAGTATATGTGTTTTGCCATTGTTAAATAAAGTGTTCTATAGATTTCTATATAGGTCTTATATTACTTCTCTAGGGCTTCCATTAAAAACGACCACAAACTTGGTGACATAAAGCAACAGAAATTTATTTTTTTTTATAGTTACAGAGGCTACAAGTCTGCAGTCAAGCTGTCAGCAAGGCCATGTTTTCTTGAAGTTTCTAGGAAGAATCTATTTTATGTTCTTCTCAGCTACTCCTGTTGCTGGCAATTCTTAGTGTTTCTTGGCTTGCAGCTGTGTAACTCCAATCTCCTTCATTGTCACATGGCATTCTCACTGTACACACTAATCTTTTACAGATTTCTCTCTTCCTATATGAACATCCATTATATTGGATTCAGGCCCACCCCAATGACCTCACATTAATTTAATTACCTCTGCAAAGACCTTATTTTCAAACATTTTCATATTCATGATATTGGGAGTTAGGTCTTAAACATGTATTTTTGGGGTACACCATTCAGGCAATAGCACCTACTATTACATTTTACTTTTTTAAAATATGTTTTCTTTTTCCTACTAGAAATAAGCCCTTTGAATGTAAGACATTGTTCTTGTTTCATATATTACTTAAACTTCTGTGTTTAAATCAACAACTAGGACAAAACCGGTGTTCAGATAATATATTTAGTGGAAAAATGAATAAATGGCTGCCTTCTATTTTATGCCAACCTCAGTCTCAACCTAAATATCTGAGCTCAAAAGCTGTTATACAATGATGCTTTGCCCAGACTAAAGCTGTGCCTTAAGTCGTGCTTGTTTCTTCATGGCTCTTAAAATTATCTCATCCTTTTTCTATGTAAGTGCCAATTATTCAGCAATAATACGAGTTCTGTAGTTTTTTAGGATATTTTCCCAATTAAGAGATACAGCCAAAACCTAACGGTATAATACATTAAATTCCCCAATTAAGAGATACAGCCAAAACCTAACGGTATAATACATCCAGACCCATTTTATATCCAAAGATACACAAAGACTCAAAACAAAGGGTTGGAGAAAGATTTACCAACCAAATGGAGAGCAAAAATAAAGAAATAAACAAAAGGAAGGAGTTGCAATTCTTGCATTTTATAAAATAGATTTCAAAGCAACAAAGATACAGTGGTAAAAGGATCAATGCAACAATAAGAGCTAACGATCCTAACACCCAGATACGTAAGACCCATAAAGAGATTTAGACTCAATGAGACAGAAAATTAATAAGGATATCCAGGACTTGAATTCAGATCCAGAACAAGTAAACTTAATAAGTATGTATAGTGCTCTCCACTTTAAATACACAAAATATACATTCTCCACTTTCAATACACAAAATATTGATCAGCCATTATTAATAACCATTCTTGGAATTAAGCAATATTCCTGTTCTCTCTCCCTCTTTTTCTTCCTCTTTCTTCCTCTCCTTCTCTCAAAAAAAAAAAATTTAGGATATTTTCAAACTCAGAAACCTGACAGTCTGAATTAGAACAATCAAATTTACCTCATATTTTCATTAATTATACTATGTTAGCTCATTTTTTAAGTTTTCTGTGTTGACTTAAACTTAGTTTAGCCTAAGTTCTGCATATGCATCACTTTAATAACTGAGATATTTATAACAATTGAATATATATTTGATATGGTACCAAATGTATTAAAATAAATTTTGGTAACATGCTTCACATTCTTAATTTTAAGCTAAAGTTATGATTCTGGCAACTGTACCTAAGACTATATACAGCTTTCTACTTGAAACATAGATTAATATAACCCAAAATTCTTACTAATACAATTTTTGAAATTCAGTGGTCATAAACAGCCACTCCTGGCTACCCTAATATCCTCTAAAATATTATATTTGTTTAGTTGTTTTGTTAATTCTTATTCTGATAAGCCAGACAGATTGAATTTTAAACTGGCTTAATTGTTGCATAAAACTGATATTTATGGTTTCTTTTGGATAAACAAAGAAATTGACCCTCCCAGTATTTAAACTTAAAAAATAGCTATATTTGTCTTGTCTGAGTTCCTTTCTCAGGAAACTAAGCATCAGACCTCCCAGATAGTATCAAGGAACTGAAACTTGCTAAATCACCACATCTGGATAATGAGCTCACCAGACCCCTCACCTATCATCATTGCCTCACCAACCACCTTCTTCCTGCTGTCCAACTTCTCTTTATCCTTCCCTAATTACTGTTTACTCATGTATTACATTCCCTCCCTACCATATAAACCCTCAATTTTAGTCAGTCAGGGAGATGGATTTGAGACTGATCTCCCATCCCTTGATGGGAGCACCTGACTAAAGCATTCTTCCCTGGCAATACTCATTGTCAAATGTTTGCCTTTTTGTGGTAAGCAGTAGAACCTAGACCAAACACCTGGTGTTACGGTAACAAAGTGACTAACAAATTATTATTATTAAATAAAAGTATTATCAGGCTCCTCCATGTTAAAATATATGCACAAAATGATTATTAAGGTTTTAAAACATGATATTAAACTATGTTACAATGGTAATGACAACAATTTTCTAAGAGAATGAATTTTTTGGGGTGTGGTGGTTCATGCCTATAATACCAGCAATTTGGGAGGTCAAGGTGGTTGAATCACTAGAGCATAAGATTTCAAGACCAGCCTGGACAAGATGGGGAAACCCTATCTCAAAAAAAAAATCAAAAATTAGCCAGGCCTGGTGGCATACACCTGTAGTCCCAGTGTCTTGGGAAGTTGAGATTGGAGTATCCCTTGATTTCAGGAGGCCAAGGATACACGGAACCATGATCACACTGCTGCCTTTCAACCTGGGCAATAAAGAGAGGTCCTTTTTCAAAAACAAAACAAAACAAAAAGAATAAACAGAAAGAAATTTTGGCAATGTGTTTTTATATTACATCACTTAATACTCTGTCTTATATTTATGAATTATAGATATAAGTATGTATATGTGAGTGTAAAAGTGTAGGAGCGTAGTTTATTTTTGTAATATTTTGTACAATGTTTGGTGAATACTTAATGTAACTATTTTAGTAAATGATCAGGAGAAAATGAGCAGTAATGGTTTCAAAATGTTTAATATACTTTATTGCTGGGATACACGTATATGTTTTCTTATTTCAATTTAATATCTGTCATTAAAATGTAGATGTTATTTATTAGGTTGCTTTCTCTATTTCTTTTGTCTGTTGGCTGTCTTGTTTCATGGTATGAGTTGCCTTATATATGGTATATGATAAAATAAGTTAAATTGGGCAAAGCCTCCAGTGCTGATGCCTTTAAACCATACTGTTGAACCTGATAAACTAGATTAATACTTCAGTGAAAATTCTTTTTAAGCACAATGAGAAGAAATCACATACACAATGCATATAACATTATTTCATGAATTATCCTTAAAGAAAAATATGATGTTTCAGTTTCTATGTGTGTCTTCTTTAACATCTACCAGTTTCACAGTTCATTTGTTGTTCGACACAAATAGGAGGATGATGGATAACGATAATTTAAGAATTGGCATGTCTTGACAAGTTGTTTGAAATTGTTTACAGATTTAATCCTTAATGAAGTCACCATTTAAAAGCACCTTGTTTTCTAAGACATTTTTTAGTTTGCCAGTAAAACAATACCACTTCCTTATACAATCATATCATCCATGTAATCCTATTCACCTCTGCTTTTAAACCTTGGGTTATGGGCTTCGTCCTATATACTGGGATTGTTGAAGGAAAGTATCAGTGCCTATATTGTCTTTACTTCAAAGATGGTTAATATAACTATTATAGTAAGCTTTAAGTTATTATCTGCTAAATTTTATTTATTAATATAAATTTTGACCAGTTTTAAATGTGGAAAAAAATGTGCATGAAGAGGGACATTACATAATAAGGCTGTGTTATTTTACATAAGGCTAAATTATCTAAGTATTTAGCCTTATTTAGATAATAATTAATATGTATATAATAAGGCTAAATTATCTAAGGAGATGTGGGAAAAAAATAAAAACTACGTGTGACAACACAGATAGTCAAATACCTGAGTCAGTGAGTTATAGCATTCCATTTGTAAGCACTAAATATATTCACTTGTCATCACTTAATTATTTCAATTTTAATATCTTTTTAAGTGTTCATCTTTACCCCCAAAATGTGCATCCTCAAAAGCCCAATTATTGCAACCATTTCTCTAGAAAAGCAGTGCAATAAATGTGCCCCCCTTTTTCCAAATGAAGTACATCACTTTGTATTGTTGATTATTTCTTCATGGTGCTCATGCAGTTAGCACATCTTTCTCATAGAGCATCATTATTTTACTACTTGGTCATTGAAATATTGTTAAGTTACCCCCTAAGCATTTGCTCCTCCATCATTCTCCTGTCAGAGACTATCTGCTAAATGAAACTAGATTAATTTTAGTAATAGTAGTATGAGTTTGATTCACAGGTAAAATAATTACAAAAGTGAACTCACAGATTCTGATAAAATGACTCCAGCATCATCAGAGACTCAGCTTCCTTGAAGTTTTCTGATGCTCATTTCTGGCTCATAGTTCCCATCCTTAGGATTACTTCATAATCCAAGATGTCTTGAGATATCATGTCCCAATTTTAAGTAACTCTTAAGTAAAAGCATGTGGAAGATGATAGCAAAATAAGAACATTACCAGGTTGAGTTTGCTTTCTAAGAAACTTTCTAGGAAATCTCACACAACACTTTTGCTATCTCATTAGTCACTAACAACAGCAAGAGAGTCAAGGGAATAAAATCTTTTAGGATATTTTCACTAGTTTTAAGAAAATTAGGGATTTGTTCATGAAATTGAATCACAAAATATATATCAGACAGGAAATAAGCAATCTTTTCCTTTCATATATTAAATAATATCTACATAGTAAAAAATCAAATAAAAATACTAAAGTTTTTGCATTATATATTTTATGTCATATTTTATACATTATGTGTGTATAAACTGAACAAGTCACTATATTAGAAACTATAATTTTATTCATTAAACCGATATTTGTTGACTACCTACTGTGTTTTTGGCATAGACTAAACACTGAAGAGCAAAATTAGACTTGTCTCTTGTTCTCAAGGAGGATGTAGTCTGGTGAGAAGAGCATTCTTTAACCCAATAAACATGCAAATAAGTAAGTATAAATTAAGAAACAACATTTTATGAAAATCTATAAACAATCTGACGTCCTTCAGGGAGAGAATCTTCTGAATATTCACAGTGAAATTGGCACTTGTGCTGAGATTCACAGGATGATAGATGTTAACTACTTGGTGTAGGCGCTTCTGAATAGAAGAAGCAAAAACCGAGTGGAAGGAGGAAAGAACTAAATGTCCTGGTGACACCATGGTTAAGGGCTAAGGACATCAATATGAAGGAGGCTGGTTGGCAAACAATAAAAGATCTTTCCACAATGTTAAGGCATCAGATAATTACCCAAGAGACACTGAGTGCCACCACTCTCTGCTTCATACTTTATCATAAGCAAGAGCTACTTTTTCTAAATCCCACACACAGAATAATTTTCTTGCCTCTACATTCACTGAATATCTTGCTCCTGTTTCCTGGCCTTCTCAGGAACTGCCCACTCCCTCTTGCAAACCTTACCTGTCTAAGTCACATATGTCCTTTGATACATCACAGGTAGAAGCTTCATAAATCTTCTTCATGACATCAGCCTCAATTGCATACTTCCAGTCATGACTAGAAAAATACTTTATCATAAAATATACATACTTCTATTTTTTATTCTTTCCTCATTCATTTACATTTTGTTTTTATATCTGCCTCCTCCAATAGGCTCTGCACCTCTTGAAGACTGGAATATTACTCACTCTTGTTTATTTCCTTAGCCGCAAGTCCCAGGCTTGGCACAGATACTGTTGACATTAACACTGACTCAATAAATAGTTGCAGGGTTAATAAATGAATGAATGTTGGTTACACTGATTTAATCTATAAATCTACTTCTAAGTCTCACATTACATTATTATAAAAAATTTGTCCTGAACTATAAAATATTTAAGGAGAAAAATAATGCAAAATTATATTTCCGAACCTTTAAATGTAGCATTCTGGCTTAAGCACACCATTGGGATAGTTTAATAACACTGTTTTGACATTAATACTGCATCTCTTCAACACTAATGAAAGCAAATTGTTTTTATCTTTGAAACAGCATTGTTAGGAATTTCTGCTGAAGATACTTTAAATTGTATAATAACCACTTATTACTCTTACTACTTACTAAAAGCTATTGTATTCTCAGACTATCTAAACTGGAGGAAATGTTCCTATCTGCACTCAGGTCCCTGTGTGTGGTGGGAGGAGGGTTTGTGTGTCTACATGTGAGCTGTAAAACCATATTTATTGAGGATTGAGATGATGGCAAATAAAATACACTATTGTTTTTAGTTGTGTTCAGTATGCTCACTTGGAAGGAATTCAAGCGTGTGCATTTTACTATAATTTCTATCTGCTTGGCAATATTATTAAAATCTCTCCTTGTAGAGGCTTCACCTAAAGAGTGAAGAATGGGTGAATCTGAGAAGACTGGCGCTGCTGTATATCTTGCTCCTTTTGCTTTTGCAAATTAGAGAAGCTGCTACTTTCCCGCTTCTCCTGGAGTGTTCAAGCTATGCTTTCCTTCAGTTATTTAACTTTTTCTCATATTTGTAGAATGCTTTGCAAAATTGTGCTGCTGAGATTCCTTAATCCTGTGTTTCTCTCGGAAGACTGACATTGTTTCACAGGTTAAGGTTAAGCAGATAAATGTACATATCAATCAATTAGTGAATATAACAAGTGTTTTAAAACTGAGAAGAGGGCTAGGAGGAGAAAAAAAAACAATAATAACTTCCATCATGTCTTATGTCCTGGTTCCGAAAAGGTGTTTTTATTTTCATTAACTTAATTTTTTTCTTTTCAATGGTAATGAACAGGAGAAGCAGGTATTATTATCTCCAGTTACTTATCTAGAAAATGGGAATTAAAGAATGCTGATCTCATATGATTTTTGTGACTATAAATGACACAATGCATATACATTACTTAGAACATTTTCTAAAAGACATTAAATACCTAATAAAATTAGATATCATTATTTTTGTCCCATTTTCAAGGAAATATCTTAGGGCTAAGAGGTGTTTACTAATTTGCCCAAAGTAACAAGGGTTAAATTCTGTATTCATATTAGATCTTTCTGGCTCCAAATATATTGTCATTCCTATTGTGTTTCTCAGGAAAGATTGCCTTTTCTTAAAAGTCTTATGGAGGCACCTGTCTTTATAATCAAATTTACTAATGAATTTAATGGCAGAATTGCCTGAGATTTGGAAATGGTGACTAGCAACATTTAATTTGATCAGGACAATGTGGAAGAGATTGTATCTAAGAGGAATAGATTTAGCAATCAAAGTTAATTAGAACAGAAATAACTTAGTTTAGACTGCATTTCAATGTATAAACCTCAAAATTTGACTTTAATTAAAGCATCAATTCAACTATAAACTATGATATTGTGTTTCCCAAAAAGAGACAGTCTCTTTGAAAAACTGCAGATCAAGTGATTCATTAAATTCCAATGATAGGAAGTTAGGATAAAATGTGGTGATCTACATTAGAGAAGCAGGAGTGAAGTATGATTTAACAGGATGTAATAAAAAGTAGATAAAGGCTTATAAAGGTCTGTTTTCATGAGAACTTATTTTGGCTCATAAACCATGACTGCATTGTTATACAAAAAAAGTGTGTGCTTTTTAAAATTTTTTAAATGATCCCAATATACCCTTAATTTGTAAATATGCCTTGTGGAAAGCACCCATTTTATAAAAATTGGTAATCCTATCATTTTGACAGCATATATAATAATGGAAGAAAGTGAGTTTTGGCAATAGTTAAATGGGAAATCATTCAGTTAGCTCTTATTATGATGTCCTAAACACGGAATCCAGAAAAGATGCAGTTCTTAGACAGGAGATGACAGAGGATATATGATTGAGTGCCTGCAGTTCAAGTGAGGAATATATTAGCCAGAGCTGCTACAGGGTGTGAAATATCTTTCATTGCAACATTTAAAAGTGTAGTTTAGAAAAAAATGTTGTACTATGATATCATGATAATCAATTGACACGTAATTAACAGTTAATAGAAATAGATAGATAGATAACTTACACAGATATTTAAGATAATGTTTTTGTTCATCTGTTTAATAAACTTACCAGAAGTTATGCACCTGGAGAAAATAACCTACAAGTATATTTTTAATGCATTTTAATGTGTAATTTATTAGATATATATGTTTAAATATAATACATCAAATTTTAAGTTATATTTTATAAAAGTGAATTTTGACTAAACACTTAATAAGCTCTTAAGCCATTTATAATGCAATTCATTACTATATATGACTGATTCTTATAAAATCTAATACCTTAAATAGAAGACAAGATAAGCTGCAATGCAACTTTTACATAGTATATTATTGCACTTCTACTTCGAGTTATTCTAAAATATCAGCCCTACCTTTTAAGTCATTTTCAATATATCTACTACATTATTTGTTCCTTCTTAGTTTAATAAAGATTATTTTGATACTTTCCTTGGTTTGCTATAACATTCTAAGAACAATAAGAAAATGCTATCTGCTCTGAAGTGCAGATCCTCAGATGCTCAGAGCAACCAACGTTAGAGGACATGGATTATCAAACCACTGATTCTTTGTCAGGGCCTGGGACCTCATTGCTTCTTTCAAGGGGATTTACAGTTTTCTAAAAAGGCATTAATAAGTAGTCTGAGTATTTGCTTAATTTTTCAAGGCTACATTTTGCTTGCCAAGGAAGAAAGACTTTTAAAATTTACCCATGACTTTCACATAGGTGTTATTACATAAAAACATTTTGTCTCCTCCTGAAATTATAAATTATCGTAGACCAGATAGCTAACATTATACAACCCACAGTGCTATCATAATACTTTCGCCTTGTTTTGTTAGCATTATTAAATATTGTTTATGTCTGATTAGTATTTTATTAAAATTAGAAGAGCGACATAGAGAATCATTTGCCAGATGATAAGAATTTTATGCCTTGTAGTCAGGTCACCATTTTAGGGTATTTGCATAAGTTACCATTTAAAATGTACCCTTGAATGCTCCTTCTGGCTGTAGTTTTACAACATTGTTAATTAGCTGTTTGACTCCCTACTAGGTTATAAAGTGTAACTACTGATGATGACAGGTTCTTTCTATCTTGGTAGTGATTTGTACTTTGTGTGTGTGTGTGTGTGTGTGTGTGTGTGTGGCTATTAGGTTAATTCTCAGTTATCTGCATTTGTTATTTTTCCTGCCTTAAAATGTGTCTCATTTCTCATGCCTATAATCCCAGCACTTTGGGAGGCCAAGGTGGGTGGATCACGAGGTCAAGAGATCGAGACAATTCTGGTCAGCAAGATGAAACCCAGTCTCTTAAAAAATTAGCTGGGCGTGGTGATGTGCACCTGTAGTCTCAGCTACTCGGGAGGCTGAGGCAGGAGAATTGCTTGAACCCAAGAGGCGGAGGTTTCGGTGGGCCAAGATCATGCCATTGCACTCCAGTCTGGGTAACAACAGAGAAACTCCATCTCAAAAATAAAAAGAAAAAAATATGTGGCTAATTTGAGTAAAGAACAACATATGTTGTGATGGTTAATATTGTTTCAGCTTCACTGTATTGAAGGATACAAAGTTGACAGAGGAAGAGATGAGGGCCTGGTTTACAGATGGTTCTCCCTGCGATGGCTGCACCACCCAAAAACGGATGGCTGCAGAATTCTAGCCCCTTTCTAGGCCATCCTGGAAAGATAGTGGCAAGAGAAAACTTTCCCAGTGTGCAGTACTTCAAGCCATGTACCTGATTGTATCTTTTGCTTGAAGGAGAAATGACCAGATGTGAGATTATATATCGATTCATGAGCTGTAGCCAGTGGTTTGGCTGGATGGTCAGAGATTGGAAGAAGCATGACTAGAAAATTGGTGGCGAAGTGATTTGGGGAAGAGGTATGGGATAGATGTCTCTGAGTCATGAAAAAATGAAGATATTTGTATCCCACATGAATGCTCAACAAAGGTTGAGCATTCCTCTGAAGTGGAGGATTTTAATTATCAAGTGGATCGGGTGACTCATCCACCACACAGTCTTTTTCCCCTGCCAGCCCTGTCATCACCCCGTGGACCCACGAACCAACTGGCCATGGTTGCAGGAATGTAGGTTTCATGTGGGCTCAGAGACAAGGACTTCCACTCACCAAGGCTGACCTGGCTGTGGTCACTGCTGGGTGCCCAATTTGCCAGCTGCAGAGACCAACACTGAGCTCTCTATGTGGTACCGGTCTTCAGGGTGATCAGCCAGCTACTTAATGGCAAGTTGATTATATTGATCATCTTCAATTATGGAAAGGATAGTGGTTTGTCCTCACTGGAATAGACACTTACTGCAGATATGGGTTTGCCTATCCTGCATCCTATGCTTCTGCCAGGACTACCATCTGTGGACTCATGGAATGCTTTATCCACTGTCTTGGTATTTAACACAGCATTGGTTCTGACTAAGGCCTTCACATTACAGCTAAAAAAGAATGTCAGTGGGTTCATGATCATGGAATTCACTGACCTTAACATGTTCCTCATGATCCTGAAGCAGCTGGATTGATAGAAGAGTGAAATGGCCTTCTGAAGGCACAATTATAATACCAACTAGATAACAACATTGAGTAATCTTTGGGGTGCCTCTTTTCTGGCTGGAAGCCTCTGTGGCCAGTGGTGCCCAGGTTCTTGTCCTGTGTCCAGAAAAAATGAGGTATTCAGACAAGTAGAGGGTGAGCAAAACAAAGAGGAGCTTTATTGAGTGTTAGTTCAGCTCAGAGGAGATCCACAGTGGATAGCTCCTTTCTAGACAGGTCGTTCCATGGAGTGTCCGGCTCTCAGCAGGGAAGAGGTCCTGGAGTGGATGACTCCTCTCTGCCAGCAGGTCTTCCCATCCTCTCTGCATCTCTTGGCAGCTGGTAGCCCCCTCTTATCTCTGCAGCTGGCAGTCCTGATGTCTCCGCAGGTCTCTGAATCTTTCAGCAGAGAGGGTAGCTCCTCCCTGCATCTGGTTGTCTTATTGCCTCCTGCTATCAGCAGAGAGAGTAGCTACTCTCTGCAGCTAGTCATCCCATGGTCTCTGCATCCTCTGGGTGAGCCCGGGGCTTTAATGGACCTCACAGGGGAGGAAGTACCTGCCAGTTGGTCCGTGGGTGGTCATGAGTGAGCCAAGAAAAGGCACTACCAGTCACGACTCCTGTCCACGGGACTGCAGCCTAACTCCCAGCCTTCTGGCACTCCTTGGCCTAAAGTTGAGGCCTTACCAGGGAGCCATCAGCTTCTGCTCAGGAGCCTGACTCCCGCTGCAGTCCATGGTTTATTATCAACATGATTGGGGATTTCATTCAAGATGATTACTTGGATATATCTCATTGAGACCCCTCAACTTTCAGCTAAAGCAATTTAGCCTCTAGAGTGAAGATGACTGGTTGTTTTATAAGAAGATGGGGGAGATCAGAAATGCAAATAGTACCTTTCTTCTTGTAGATGTGGACACAGATATCAGAGTTTTTTGATGGAGAAAGAATATGAAGATAATAAATATGTAGAATTTAAAGGAGTCTCATGTCTTCAGTGACATTTGGAGACAGACTCTCTAGTGGCACTGATGCCTAGAATCATCTTAGAGTGGAAGCATGGCATTGTTCGCCTGATTAGTAGGAGTTCACTATGCACAGGGAGGTGGATTGCTCTGTCCTGCTTACTGTCTATATCTGTGATAGACTAGGAGAACGCTTTATTTAAAAAAAAAAAGATTATGTTGATAGACCAAAAGTTAAAATTTGTAATATATTAACAAATCCAATATAGTGATAAATATAAAACAATTTAATGGAAAATTGCATTAAAAATATAGAAACGACATTCACAGGGGAGATAATAACAATAAGCTTCTGAAAGCAAATCTCAAAATACTTGAAATTAAGAAATCAATTTTCTTGTCCAAAATCTAGGAAAAAAATGCAAAATAAAGCACTAATGATATGTATATATTTCCATAAGAGATTAGAACCCTCTACTATCAAAACCCTCTACTATGGATAGAGCATAGTCATTAGGAATATTTAGCTACCATTTTCTGTTTATGATAGCATAAAAATTCTTCCCTGATAGTGTTGAAAATATTAGTTTGTAAACCCTATGATTTTATGAATTCACTTATTAAAAAATGTGTATAACCTAACATCATATCTACAATATGAGATATACTGGTTGCCTCATAATACTAGTTACTGAGAGTTATTCAATGTATGCTACTATACATTGTATATGAGGTTATTGGTATGCATGTTGTGATGCCCTAGTTTGACAAAAGAGGCTTAATTTTCTATTAGTTCAGATATTTAATGACTGAAAATTACAATAAAACTTTCTATCAAGTGTTTTATTATATTACTAAAATGTATGTCTAAAATATATAATGAAATTGACCTAACAATGCTCTCTCATATATCCTTACATTTTATAAAATATTTTAGTCAATATCTAGCAGTAAATAAATTGATAAAGGTAGTAGTTATTTAGCTATTTTTCTCTCATTTATACACTGAACCAAGTCACCCAATAATTTTATTCAGATATTTTGACAAAGTTCTATTTTTATTAATACTGATATTGTCAAGGTTGTTCATTTTCCAAAAATAGATAAATTTAAAGCACTAGTTAGAATTGGAAATATAAGTCAAGAACACTGGGTTTTTAAAATCACATTTAGAATATTTAATTTTGCTTCCATCTGATAATAATTTTGCATGTAAGAAATAACACAAAACTATGTCAATTTGAAATCACCACCCACACACCTTATGGAATTAAAATATTGTGTGGGCTTGAAATCATAAGCATGTTCTGTAAGCATGATCTCCAAAAGCATATTTTTCTTAAAAAATTATAATAATGACAGTTGTTGAACCAAATGATTTGATATTTTAACGTCAGGAACTTGCTGAATAGTCTCTGGATCTTGGTTTATAGTGTTAGCTAGAACATTTGGATTTCAAGGACATAAAGTCTCATGATAGTAAAATATAGTAACACAAAATTTTAGAATGAAGAGGGAACAGGAAGTCCATTAAAAGCTATCACATTCTAGCATTGCCTGAAGTGTTTATTTTTAAGCACATATTTTTGTTCTAGACGGAAAGGTTTTGATCTCTACTGATTTAAACAGTACTTTCCTAGCATATGGACATAATATAAGATAAAGGGTACACATTTAAGAACTGTGTTTAATTCCTGAGCAGACTTGGCACTACAAGTGAAATGTAAGGCATGCTTTACAATTTCACACAACTGATTGATACTTAAAAAGTGTTAAGATAAATATGGGGATTTATTTTCCCTTTGCTATCCACTAAATGAGTAAAATTGTTTTAATGCACATACATGGGCCACTCGAAGCAATTTTCAGGATAATTTTTCTATTCAAATGCCCTTGAGTGCTAACTGTTCCTTTTATAACTGGTTTCAAATTAAAGGCTAGAGAGTAGTATTCTTATAAACATGTCCCATGTTTTTCTCATTAGGATAATTATCACACATAAAGTAATATTATAACAAATAGAAAAATGAAAAGATTTCATCACCTGTAATGAAATGTTTAAAACTGAAAAAGAAGTGTAAGATAGTCATGGAAACTTATTCAGCAGCATTTTCCTGCTGGAGTCTTATTGAAATTTAATTCACCAGGTTTACACTTAACAACTAAGGAGGGATTTATAGTTTTTAAATATATTTAGAGCAATGTTCAATCATTCTCAAAATATGTGATTTGAGTCATTTTGGAGAAACTGTATTCTATTTTTGTCTTATAAACATTAAATTGATTAAAACAGGAATCTATTTTTTTGTTTTAATATTCCTAAATTCCACTAAGTAGATATATGTTAGTTTAATCCTAAGTTGACAACCACTGTTTCACCTATTTACAAATTTTGAACATTTAGATGTCTTTTGAAAACAAGAGTTGAACTTGCATAAATAATACACTTACTTGGCATTTTCTAGGTCCCTAATAACATTATTAGATCCTCATTAGGGACCTAGAAAATACAAACTAAATATATATGGCATCAACCACATTCAGATACGCAGACATATCACTGATGGATAAATGACATAACCGTGAAGAATACACAGCTAACCAAAAATTTGAAAAGATAATTTCACAGTAATTGACATGAATGTTCAAAGGGTACTAAAAAAGTACATATCTGTATTCTGGTTATTAAGAATTGGTTAAGTGTTTTAAAACCTCCACTGTCTATATCCAGGGTTAGCAAGCCTCAAGAACTCCTGTTTAGACTCAGTGCTATAAATTATTGGTATATTAAACAATATATTATTGGTATAATAAACATGTTTTGTTTATTTGTTTTAACCATGAAGTTGGTGTTTTACTATATACTTGTATTTTTTAAATGTTATTATATTGACTTGATTTCTTTGTATTATCAATGCTTAATTTTTGAGTGGAAGAAAATTACTTAATTGTGCCATCGGAAAAATGCTATCATCAAATTGGCCTGTTAACGTGGAAAAAGTGTAACTGTATATTTATCCAATTGCTTGTCACTATTGTGTAGTCATTTTATAATGTCAGAGGAAAGCAGAGTAGATGCTTGATAAATGTCTCTGCCTTGGAAGAAGCGGTATAGATGTTCAGATGCTAGATTGGCCATGATATTGGGCCAGAAGTTAAATTCAATTCTGCCAATATTCATTAAGTGGTTATTATGTGACAAGTAGTATGTACAAGTTATATGAAATATATGTGAAATATCTGGATGTTGCTTTTTTATTGTTCACAAAGTTTTTAGGTCACAAAGATATGTAAACAATTAATTAAAGTATTAAAGTATTTTTCTATAAGTGCAGTCTACATGAGAGGCTCTACAGAGTGTGGTTAAGAGCCCAATAGCCCAGAACACAAATTTAAGCTCTACGGCTTGCTGGTTGTATGACACCATGAAAGTAACTTAAACACTTATCTTCAGTCCTCTCATATGTAAAATGGTATAATAACAATTTTTCATACATACATTGTGAGAACTAAATTAGACACCCACATGTAAAGTCAGAAGTTCAATGACTGTCATATGGCAGATGTTCAATAGATGTTACCTGTTATTTTTTTTATTGTTAATATCATTTTATTAACAAGGTAATGTTATAGAAGAACAAATGTATACTTCTGGGACACAATTATTGCTTATATTATTTTATATATTGTGCTAACTACTTAGATCTTATAGTAAATTAAATCCTACACAACTCTAAGAAATAAATATTACTATTATTTTCCTCATGTTATAGCTGAGGAAAATGGGAAAATGACGCTTAATGAGGTTAAACTGGCACTCAAAACTGGGTTCATTTGCAAAACTGCTGCCATTGAAACATTCAGTGGGTAAGGGAGGAGGAGGAATATGCTCAGTGGAGAGAATACCATGTGTAGAGACATGCGATTCATTGAGTCACTGAACATTTTGGTCTCAACCTGTTTTTTTGTATATTACTTCCTATGATTGCCAAGCCCCAGAGTTTCTTGTCTTCAGCTACTTCTCAAATAAGATATATTTAACAGTAACCCATGTATTTATCACCCATGCTTTAACTGTAACTAACTCCTACTGGAATTACATTTTCCAGTCAATTCTCAAAGTGATACATGATGCTTCTCAATTCTTCAAAACCAAATGAAACCCTGTAAACTTGGATTTCAGTGCTGTTGCATCTGCTATGACCTTCATTCTCCAAATTTTTGTCCTCATTATTCTGCAAATGATTGTTTTGCTTTAGTGAAGCTGTATTTTTTTTCTGATTTTTCTGAATATAATTTTTCTTATTCCTTGTTCTGTGCCATTGATCTAACTCCAACTGTTGCCTAGAAAACTTTCTCCATTCTGTTCCACTCATTTAAATACTTCCAATTCTCCAATATCTAGATTGGATTTCTTCCACCTCAACTCTATGAGAATTTCATCAATCTTAATGACAATATACCTGAGGCAAAATTTATCAGGGAACATTCTATCTTCAAAGCTTCAAGGCATTCCGTAATTGTGAAATGTAAAGGGTAGGTAGAAGACAGCCTTCTGGGAGATTACTCTTTGTCCTTTGGCTTTTAAAATAGAATAAACCAAATATCATCATAATATGCCTATTATTAGTGACGTTGTATTTGTTTTTCATTATGATGGCAAGCAACTTCAGATTCAGAATTTCTTGGTGGAATAAGTTATGTTGTAAAATATATAAAATACAACTCAAAATGACTTAAATAATCAAGGAAATTTATTGGCCCAAATCACAAAAATGTCCAGTATTACCAAGTAATTACATCAAGAATTGACCCAGTGACCTATTGATTTCACCAAGAAACTGACTTCATTTTTTTCTGCAATTCTTTCATTTTAGAATGTAATTTTTATCCTAAAACTACCCACTTCACCCAATCAAAACCTGATGTAGTCAAAATATGGATGCCGAGAGATCATGGAGGGAAGATTATTTTAATTTCTATCCAAGGGATCAGGAAGAAGATGGCGCTCTAGAAGCAACTCACCACTGCAGCTCTCAGTCAAGATGCAGAGGGTAAGCAAACACTGCATTTTCAGACGGATCCTTATAGCCCACAGAGCAGGGGAAAAGCCCAGGTGTAAAAGGCACTCAGAACTTAAGTGCAGCTCTCTCCGCTGGCTCGGCCAGGCAGCCAGCGTGGCCCCAGCGGCCCGGTGCACAAAACACATGGGTCTGGGTGCCCTGTTAAACTGGCAATTTGAGACTTGGGAGGGCAGATTGCTATGTTCATCTGACTGAACGGGTTTTGGACGGTGAACTAGACCAGGAGATTTCTGGGAGGTGAATTGTGAACCAGCGCAGTGGGTGGCTGCACAGGAAATCACACAGATCCCGGTGCCCTTTCGGCCAGCGACTGAGGCACCTGGGAGAGAGTCAACCCTACAACTTAAAAAGAAAAAAAACCAAAAAGGCTAGGAGGCAGGGAGCCAAGTGATCAGGCTCGACAGGTCCCACCCCCACAGGGACAAGCAATAAGTCGATTCGGAGTGCTGGGGGTTGAGAGTTCCACTGCAGGAAGAGCGGAACACATGACTGTGCAAGTAAAGCACTCCTCAGCAAATGCAAAACAACTGAGATCATAAGAAACACTCTCTCAG